>CM052193.1:6955149-6965207 GCA_028455805.1 Lasioglossum figueresi
CACGAAACGCCATATGGTGATTGGTCTACTCTTATACCTCATCTGTGCTCACACTTAGCACAGAACAGATCCCACACCCACGGTAGAGCCACTTTCCCACGAAACAGAGACACCGACGAGATACTATTGAAGACTACTAGCACAGACGAGGTATACCTTTTAGCGATTTGGTATTTCAGATCACTGTAAGTTCCGCGTTATCCCCGCGCCCACTCGCGCCCACTTCCACGTCTCGCTGAATAGCACAGGGGCTGGCAGTCTTTAACAGTATCTTGTCGGTGGCGTCGCGACGAAAATCTCTCCTCAGAGGCCTTCTGCACCGACGAAATGCTGCCGGTGGCCTTCTGTTTCTCACTCCAGTCAGAATATAGCCTAGAGGGCGTAAGAGTACACCGAAATATTCAAGTTTCACGTAGTCCCATAAGTCTGCTCGTCGGTGCCACGGTCACTCAAGACTCGTCGCGCATCGGTGCTACGGTCGAGTATAGGATCTGATCCAGGCTAAACGTGGATGTGGGATCTGATTCAGGCTAAAAGTTGGTGTGGAGGCAGCACTATATTGGAGGCACGGACATCTCGGGCATGAGCACTCATATCCCTTTGCTTCGACATGATTTTGAACATTTTCTTTTAAATTTTATATATACTATTATAGTTTATTATATACTATTGTTTTATCTACGTGCTCTCTGCCCTTATGACAAAGTATCATCCTCCAATGCCAAATAAAAATAAAAATAAATGGACAATGTTTCTCACAAAAAATGTTCTAATATAAAATTAAGGTATTTGCACAATTTCAGCCGGATCGGATCTGACCCGTTTGCAGAAATGTAGCGTTTCAAATAAATTACTTAAAATATTTTACAAAAATGAAAACAATACTTCTCTCATCTTTGAAATATGTATTGCATGATCGTTGGTATATAGTAGGGAAGAAAGGTGAGAACTTGGAGAGATCACGAATTTTCATTGAAATATGTAATATCATTTCATTTGACTGTTCGATACAAATAGGTTTTATCGTTGTGCTTCCCGCATACTTGAACTTACAACGTGTACTTCCGCTTTTACGAGACATACATAGAAGATACATGAATAGAATTATCTTTCACAAGACTTAGATTACTGCCAGTAATGTTTAAATGGTAGTTCGCATTCAGAGACAGATTGATGAAAGTGAAAATAATAGAGCAACCGATGATTATTTTGTTTTATCAGCAATAAAATACAAATATATATATATAGTAATTGTAACTAAACGATAAACGAAAGGAACTCAATGCACATTTCTCTATGCATAATTTTCCTGTTTTTTGTTTTTTTTTTTACAAACGTTTCGCATGTCACGTTTAACGTAGAAGGTACATTTTAATTTAATCGTTATAGAGTGCCATAAATGACTAGTTGCATCCTACGCCGTAATACTGTACAGGGTTTTCCAAAAAAATGTTGCTTTACGATAAATTAAAGAAATTATATTTTGCAGCTCACATATTAATACCGACGCTCAACACAACGATAGATTCGGATACGATAAAGAATTCCAGAAGTACACTTTACATATAGTATTTCGTCGAATTGATAACACGCAATGAAAACACTGACTTTCCATAGAAATTTTCTTTCGTAGTTTAAAAGATACATATTTGATGACGATGCCCTGTACACATACGTGGCTATCGAGTAACATGTATACTTTTTTTTTTACTGATTTGTCCCTTAAATTGTCACCTGTATAATACAAATAGTTCCTAGATCGTTGTACATTGGTGTATTACCAGTCCTCGCCTATGTGAAATTTAATTACATCCTCTCGTTCGCTTTCTTAGTTGCTAATTAAAATATAAATACCTATATATATATATATATATTTATATATTTATATATTTATATATTCCTTTACATAGTCTACTTATGTCGATTTTGTTTAAGCTTTATTAGCCATAGACAATCTGCTTGATATTTACAGAGATTAGATACAAAATTATAAACAGTTCTTAGTACAAAATAATTTTATGACTATAACGATTAAGGTTCAATAGCGTAGAGCAGGCTTAGGCAACCTTTCACGGCCTATCAACGATTTTTCTCTCTATTTCTCCCACTGTCTCTTTCTCTCTCTTTTTTTTCACTCTCTCTCCTTTTTTTCACTTTCTCTCTCTCTCTCTCTCTCTCTCTCTCGCTCACTCCTGTCTTCTCTATCTCCTCTTTTTTTTTCAAAGACCTGTTCGACGATAATCATCTGGAAGAAACATTAATTTGTTACCGGATTTCGGAATGGAATATTTACAAATTCATCGATTATATTACCAAACATTATCAGCAATCACTAGTGATCAGCTTCACGATTCCATTTAGATGGTCATCGACGGTCAACTGAACTATAATAATCGTATATCGTTCGATAACTAACGCAGCATCTAAAAGTCCTTGCCCGCTTTTAAGAAACAATAAATATGAACGAAGGAACGTTTTCCAAATCCATCGTTTTACGTCTTGTCCAGAAAACAGCAATCAAGTCTTCACCATACGAAATATAATTAATAATTGTAAAATATTCTCTGACTTTGTTCGATTAGTTTATCTTCTCGCGTTGTATCCTCCTCGCTGAAGCCCATCGGTTTACAACAATCACAGCGTTCACGCGGTTACAAACGTTACCTATTTGAATCGTTATGGCAAGTCAAGGATCGAACATCGGTAATCCTCAATTAAGCTGTTGATTATAATTAGACTGAAGATCTTTGTTCTCATGGTTATACTTGATTTTACGATAACCGTGATAGGAGAAAAATTCTTTGCGATGAAAACAAAAATATTATTTGTTTGTTCAGACGATTTCTTGTATTTTATAAATTCGCAAATGCCATAAATGCATATATAAAGATCTGCACTCTAATTATAACACATAATCACCAGAGAACGATTGCGGGTTAATATGATTATTTAGAGCTTGCAAGGATACCGATTATCGATCACGCTGATTCTATTCAATTGCACAATAGATAATACTTTAATCGTTCATAAATAATTTTTAACTGCATCGTAAAACAGATAGGGGCTACGTAGCAAGCAGATAGAAAAAATACTGATGGTTTCGTGTAGCGAAACGTTTGCTATGCTATATCGTACCGAGATTTCGATTACCAATACATCATTTTCCTATGCAGAAATTGTTTGATAGGAAAAACGAGCGCCAAACAACGCGGCTACGAAACACCGCAATGAAAAAGCCAGAGATTGCCCGTGCCTGAATAGAAGATACAGCTAGATGAGCTCTCTACAGTCTTCCGCGATTATCTCTAGATTTCTCTCAATTCCACGTTAGGTTAACTATCGGGTGTGCCAGAAATCAGATTCTACAAATTCGCAGAACAACAAAGATCTGTCTCGACGATCGCAAAAAGCTAGAGCTATACTTTCCGCTTAAAAACAAGTCAAATTCCTGGGCCGGTCGTTTTACATGGTGTGGTTCGATGGTCGTGGTGCAAATTTAGCGATTCAACTCTAGTCTATAACTGTGTCTCCGAAAACTGTTTATAATTAACATAAAGTATCTAACAGAGACAGTGCAATCTCATATAAATTATACCAAGAGGAAACATATGTTTTTTTGTTGATTTTTGTCAATGATATGCGTTTCCAAGAGCTATAGTATATTTACTTTTAAGTAGAAGAATCAAAGGTTGTGGAGAAGAAACCTCAATTTTGTTCTGTAGAATATTTTCACTAATATTTACTATTTTCTTTACAAGCAATACAATAAGACTCGAGAGCTTGTTGTCTCTTGTTCTTTGACTTCACTTTAGAATCGTTTTATTGTGCACACTTTGCTTGTTCGTTCAACCGTTTGATTTTCCTGCGAGGATTATGTGAAAATATTACGTCATCGATGCGCGAAAGAAATTGCATGGCGATAAACAGTTTTCACAAGTGTACAATTAAATGTGGATCACACGCATGGCCACGTCTTACAAATCAAGTTTCCTGCGAGATTTTGCGCTCTATAAGAGAATTTTGGTCACCACGCGTCATGTAAAACGCACTCGATCGTGTTTTCAGTTAGGAATGTATCGCGAGCGCTCGAACCGTGAAATCCTAATTCGACGATAATCCCACTGTCAACGATTTTTGTTCGCCGTGTCAATGGCACTTGCGACAGCACCATCATGGAAGATTGAACGATCCCGGAAGCCTTCGAGGCATGAGCGTGATTGTCGATCGTTACGCTAGCGAAAGAAACGCAAAAGACTCCGCAACCAAGTCCAGACGAACAACAACTGTCGCGTAGAAACTGTTCACCGATTGCCAATTCACGTTCAGTGGATCATCGGAATCAACGTTAGAGCTCGCGAAGCGACGTCGGTGAAACATTAGATTGATCGAAACGCCGAGTGTTCTCGACCAATGACGAGAATCCCCGTCATTGGATGAGCCTGTCGGAAACGGAAAAGAAACGACGAAGTATTCAAAATCACAGGAGAAAAGATTCGCTCGTCATCGAAGTAGCTCTTGAAAGGATTACTGTATCGAATGATTTCTCCTTCGCGGAGAAACACCGAGTGTTCTCGACCAATGACGAGAATCCCCGTCATTGGATGAGCCTGTCGGAAACGGAAAAGAAACGACGAAGTATTCAAAATCATAGGAGAAAAGATTCGCTCGTCATCGAAGTAGCTCTTGAAAGGATTACTGTATCGAATGATTTCTCCTTCGCGGAGAAACAAGACGACCTCTGTTTCGAGGAAAGTAGAAACAGTCAATTAGAGAGCAAATTTCCTTGTCAGCAGAGAATGGGTTTGGGTGTCTCGAATCTTTGCGAACAGAATCATATCGGACCAGTTAGATGTCCATTTTCGTTGATATCCCTGGTTATTGATAGTTAGGAATAGATTCGATTCGATTATTCTCGTTTTCGCTGGATCGCGTTTCGAGCAGAGATCGAACAGCGCAGCGCAAGTTGAATAATTCTTTTGCTACTGAGAATTCCGAACCGGTAGGTACAGGTAGGTACGTAGAGATATACTAAATTATCACATGAGTAGACAAGTTGAGTTACTCGTTAGCAGTAGTGGGTTTAGGGGCGGGGAAAGGGGAGGGGGGCAACGATACAGCCAAAGGCAGCAATATGCTTACATCGATGAATCTAAACGCAACTACGATTCATTTTCCTAATATAACGCGCGCGCGCGCAGTTTCTCGGCAGTTTATTTTTTCATCGGTTTGTCTTCTTTTTTTTTTTTGGTACGCTTTCCTCTTTCTTTTCTTTTGTTAAACGCCTAAACGATCCGGCGACTATTATTATCGCTATCCGAACAACGTGCCTGCGGATCTCACCGTATAAAATGCTAAATCGTTGAATCGATCTACGAATACAATTCGAACTAATCTCTTATATCGATAATCCCATAAATTACGAGCTACGACAATTTTTCCACCGTGACACTTCGCTGATTCTTTCTATTATTTTCCTTTCGTTTTCGTTCTTTATTCTTGGTTCAACGACAGAGAAGCGCGATTCTTGTTACGTTTAAATTCAACGGACGTACGGTTCTGTGTTTTCCACTTTTATATATATATATTTATATTTATATATATATATATATATACGAACGGCTATGTCTCTGATTATCTACTACTTACGCGGCGAAAATTACATTAAGATATATAAATAGTATTTTTAATGTTGTAACGGTAACATTACCTACACGCTAGATATTGCGAATGCTATCGATAGTTATTTCATCTGATATAAATACATGGAACATAACGGCTCGAGTGATTAATTAGTCGAATGTCGCGAGAACAGCGTGTCGCCGAACGAATGCTTTGAACGTCGAAGTCCCTCGCTGGCGTTCCGTTCCTCGTTCCCGCGCGAAACGAGGTGCCTTCGATATGTCGTCGCCTCGATAATCGTGCTTTCAGTTTTCACGTGCGAATCTGGCGAAACTCCGCTCTCCGGCAGCTTCGCTTGTTGGTCTTCGCCGATATACCGTCTTCCATAGAGGAAGCAGATCTCGAATTCAAGTTCCGAGCGATTCCGCTGCTAATCTCCGTCCCATTCGCGTGCCAGCATAATGATAAACGTCCCTTACCTCTCGACGTACGCCTATATGTACAATAGTCTAGTTGCTTTTTTTTATTTTGTGTTTGTATTGATCCCGCCTATCATGTAAAGTTACAATTATGATGTGTCATAGTCGCGGCCCTTATCACCACCGTCCCTTCTTAACAGAGAATATGTATACCGTTCCGATCACCAAGTATGATATCCGTCGAATCCTCGTAATCACACGACCATAATCAACCTCGTCGACAACGAAAAATTGTTTAACGATTCACATCTGTTTTTATTTCACTCTTCAGGGGTCACGCCCGTTTATCAGTTTCGTTCTGTACGTTTGCCTGTTGTTTACAATATATTTTTCGTAGATATCGTATCGCGAGTAATAATCTGATTTTGTGCAGTCAATCTCTAAATATTTGTCAGAGTCACCGTGCAGACGTCACTCCTGAAGAAAGAGAATCAGTAGACATTGTTCTTCTGATGCGTGACTGTAGAAGTCATAAAGAATGAAGATCACGATGTTGCAGAAATCATAGTACTTACGCATTGCACATTTTACAGTGCCGGAATTAGCAAAGCTATCTCGACAAAGGAAACCAGCTTTTCAATTACAAACATTCGATTCCATTTGTCGCAAAACTCTGAGGCATTCGAAGCCCGAATTTTCACTTCCGAGTTCTCTCTACTAGTGTTCAGTCGACCCCATTGTCAATCGAAATTTTCGAAACAACGAGAACACAACATACTGGACACAATTTTGATACGACTCCGTCGTGTACATTCGTGAATCGAGGCAAGTCCACCGAACGCCTAACGATCATGATACTACACCCAGCTACACAGTTCACAGGCATACGCATTCATTCGATTCTCATATGTATACCTCCTTATCAATAGCTTCTTCCGAGGAAGAATTTGATATTTCAGTTTCCGTATTGCCATACGTTGATACGATTCTTAGGGGATACCGGTCTCGTCGTCTTTCCCCCCCTCTCTCTCTCTCTCTCTCTCTCTCTCTCTCGTTCTTTCATTTTCACAACGGAAAGATCGGACAACGATCCGTTAGCTGAAGCAACGAGAGTATCCCTTACCTTACCGCGAAGATATATCTTTAAACCATGCAAGGAATGTTCACAGCTATATTACGATTACACGATATTGCTCCTAAATTTTCGACGATCATTATGGACCCTCGAAGTCCTTGAGATACCCGCGTAAACCCCGTGCAGTTCCTCGCATAGGGAAGTTCCCGCAGAGCAACGTCCTCCAAAGAATCATACCGATCCTCGTCTTCCTGAAGCCAGCTCCGCGTTCACCCGCTCGATTGTCGAATTCACAGTTTCACCTTTGTATTCCCTAACAGATTCTTACGTATCTAAGAAACAGTTCGTATCGTTTGCTCCGACGTCGTTGCGTTTCGATGATCTCGTGCGTCTCTCCTCTGTCCGCGCGTGCCAGAAGATCCATAGGGGTTCCATGGGGATTCGTTAGGTTCTCGAAATAGTCCCGAACTGTACCGGGGACTCGAGTCAACCTACCACAAATCTTCTAGGCCGAGGCTGAACGTTCTCTGCCCGGAAATCAAGGTCGTTGCGCTCACTCGTTCCGATGTCCTCTAAGAGAGCTCCGGATGCTGCCACCGGAGAAGGCTAGCTTGTCATCTCGGGCAATCAGAACTTGGTCCTCACGGTGATCCAGTGAGGGTAGAGCGCGTCATCGACAGTTTCCGGTCCTCTGTTCAGGTAACTCTTGGCCGGGCACGAGCGACAAACGCCGAGAACATCGTGCTGATCGACGTCGCGGAACGTTCAGTATCAGGACGTGGGCGCGTACCCGAGGTTCTTCCGCTGCAGGAACATCGAGATCTCCCGGAAGGTCGGACGCTCGTTCTCCTCCCGTCGCCAGCACTCCAGCATCAGGTCGTAAATATCCTTGGAACAGGCAGTGGGCCGCGGCAAATAGTCGAAGCGATTGTCGGTGTTCTCCTTGCAGTCGTTGTTCTCGCCACTGTTGTTGTCCGGACAGTCTGCGGCATGGTGCAGCCGTCGCAGGTTCTGCACCATCTCCTCGTCGGACAAGTGCTCGTACGGGGCACGTCTGCCCAGGTTCAGTATCTCCCACAGGGTCACCGCGAACGCCCACACGTCACTCTTCGTCGTGTACTTGCCCTGCGAAGATTGTATCGGTTAGACAGACGGAACTTGTATCAGTCGCAGACTACAGCTCGCGACGGGACGATTAAAGGCGTGCGAGAACCCGAATATGTCGGGTTCGGATGGGTATCTCGAAAATTTTGGGATTTTAGAGAAAATTAGGCATGATTTTGTAAAAAACTGATAAGCAGATTGTGGATATTACACATTTACAGCAAAAGTAGTGAGTATGTGTAAGCAGAAAATAGTGAAATTTCAAAATGCTATTGCAGTAGGAAATTTGTAGTTTGCATAAAGATACGCGGTCCACTGATAAACCGATCACATCGATATTAGCAGTTAATCATCCTTCGGTGTTTTAACAATGATAAAATAATTACACTTCGAACCGAGTATTCGCAATCATGATCGTGACAAATCACAAATTTATTCATGCACAATATGCGGACCATTTGGCAAATTACTAAATAATCGATATATAGAATAAGATAAATACACATGCAGGCCGTGTTAATGGCGTAAGCGTCCTAATTGGACCGTTCGAATGAAGCTTACCAGAAATATGGACTCCCAGGCCATCCAACGTATCGGCAGCGGCACCGCTCCATCGACTTTGTAATAATCGCACGCGTACAATTCGTTGTCCGTACCGAAATCCGAGATTTTAATGTGATAAGCTTTGCCCACCAAGCAATTCCTGTAATCGAAAATCACGATATCGATGAGCGCGACCGTGTCGCGGTTCCACTCTAATCTACAAACATTCGACCGGGACCCGCCATTTAATTAACTTCGAAAACGCCGCCGGTCAGGCTTTTATTATTATTAACAATTTTATAATTTACTCCACGATCGTCGACCGGCGATTTTACCGAAGTGGAGAAGCACGGATCCATCAGGTTTGTCGTTCGATCGGAAACGGTTAACTATACCGTTTTTTATGTTTCACTTCATCCTTGTTTTCTTGTTGCTCGCAACATCCATTTCTGTCGGCGGATTTTTCTGTTAAATTAACCTTTTTATCAACTTTCCAATAAATACAAAAATTTCTGCAGTTGCCATCTTTTGTATTTTCCGTGTCACAAATGGAAACCGCACCGAAGGGGAGCATTTTCGAATTCTATCATTGTTACGAGCTTTTATTATTGCAGCAGTGCTCGGTTAAATTTACACCAGTTCGCAGCAGTCAAATTCTCGCGAGCAAGACGCCTTTCTTTGTCTTCTTTCTTTATACTGCATTCAATCTCTGTCTTTGTTCACCGAGGTAGCTTCGCTGAATTCAAGACACGCTGACAAGTGATTTGTGGGAGATGAGTGGAGCTGACTCGTGTACAAGTAACCGAGCACTACTGTATTAACGTCATATTTTAATACCGTGAAATCATACGACATATTATTATATCATAATATGAATTACGTATGTATCACAAATAAAATACAAATCTACTTTTGGGAGAAAACGTAAGGGATGGTTCTCCATAATAATATGAGACGAAAATGAAGAGTAAAACAATTGCGATTTCGGTTTCGTCTTTTAGTTATCAATAATTAACACATTACCACATGGAAAACACTTTTTAATGGAACTGTCAATAGCAACAGCAATTTTTATTGTGAACTAATAAGTCACCCTCAATAACGTCATGTAATAGTTTCATTCAAGATTGCAATGTAAAAGAAAATTTCTATGAATTAATAGACTTCCGGTAGGTAAAGTGTTAATAATCCGCCTAAAATGCGGCAACCCGACCAACAGCGGTGACCGTCGCGCACCTCTATGACGACAAACGTAATGTACACCTCTGTTGGTCGGGTTGCCGCATTTCAGGCGGATT
>CM052193.1:6965307-6986762 GCA_028455805.1 Lasioglossum figueresi
ATGCATTTACACCGAGCAATGCAACTTTGCCAGCTGAACTCATCGTATTACGATGATCCAGAATATCATAATACGCATTGAATTACGTAGTTTACAGAAAGATTAACGTATCTACGTCAAGTACCTTGAAAACAAAATAGTTTTTAAATAATATTGTCGAAACGTTATATTCCATGAACAGAATGGATTAATAATTTTCTAATTTACTCCTCGACCGGGCGATTCGATAGACGCATTTTTGGTGAACGACGCCGTTTTTTACCTTTTCGTACGGTTGCTTGTTTTATTTTTGCTCGCGACCGCCGTTTCTATCGGCGGTTTGACGGAGCCTTTTGTTTTTTTCCGCGCGCCTCAAAGGGAAAACTACACCGGAGAGGAGCGTTTTCGGATAATTCTAGACCGTGCCGCAGACACGAGGAAAAGAGGTTTCGACTTCGGCAGCCGGGGAATCCGAATACTTTTCCGATCGATTCAGCTCGAATGAAAAAGCCAGGATCAAATCGATCTCTCTCTCGGCCGGTATGTCGACTGAATAGCGCGGCCGCCAATCTGCATACGCGTACGCATTCTGTGCATCGCAGCCGACCGGAAGCAGGAATGGCTGCCAGCGGGCTGCATTTGCACGTACGTGTGGATGAGCTACGCTTCCTGTACAAGCACACCCGGACCCCATACAATCGAACGTAACTTTACGGCAAACTTTACCATCCCAACAACCGGATCGGATCGCTGAATGATCATTCGAGATCGTTATGAGCTGGCCAAAGTCACGCCAGGTTCAGATCGACGATCGATATGCAAACTCCTAACCGACACGTAAACGAATTCGCGAATGATGATTCGCTTCTGCTGGCTGTCTGCTGCTCTCTCTCTTTCTCTCTCTTTTATTTTACTTTGACACAACATTTCTATTTTAAGAATATTTAAAGGACAAAAAATTTTACGTGGAAATACAACCAAGAACCACTTGTAATTTATTGACAGAATATGCTGATGAGAATGATGGTTACTTTAATCCAGAATATTATGTAGAAGGAGGTTACGTTTGGTTAACGTTAATGTTAAATATGCAACAACCTAATTGAATCACTCTGTACGACACGTTCCTCTTTATTCTTTCTCTTGTCTCCTATTAATTCTTAGCAGTCGAGTGGTGAAGTCATCACTAAAAATTGCCGTACCAGTATTTACAATATTGTGTACATTATTACAGTAAAGTCGCGTATACTGTCCGCGATCGGGTACGAGATCTCTGTTTAGTGCCTACCCTCTCCACTGTTATGCTGCCCTTCTCTACGTTCGGCTTTCTTTTGAACTCTCGACGCGGTCGGCGCGGTATGGACAGTTATACGAACAGGCGCAGTCATGAAAAAATAATGTCGATATGCGATCACTGTCCGTGCAGAACACAGGCTGTTGGACAGTAAACGCGACTTTACTGTAAATATGTTGGTATCTAATCAGTTATTAAATATTGAATTATTATATGAGTTATCGTATCAATTTCATATATCTATAAAATTATAAAATCATATAGAATGGAATAATTCCAGGGAGAAATCCGGGAGAAATGTTTCATCTTCGAGTTAAAATAGCTCTCCGAGTGCAAAGGGCTAAAATCACATTGTTCGTCAGCAAGGCAAACAAGATCGATTGTTTCTGCAATCGATTGTTTCTGCAATCGATTGTTTCTGCAATCAATTGTATCTGCATCATTGTTTCTGTTCCAAAGTTTGGTTCGAAGCGAAGAACGAACGGCAGGAACGTTAACGAAGGACCGAAGTTAAAAACTGAGAGGTTATTGCGTGACATGCAATGTAGTTTTCAAGTTCCACGATTGTGGAATAATGAAATAGGAAAGTGGCCAGCATCCGGTCGGAATGAAACGAGTTTGTGCCCTGACAGAGAATCGTCGAGCACCGTGAAGTATCTGGCTGACATCGTTTCGGTTCTGGTCTCGCGAGGTGGTGACTGTCTCCCGGGTTTCAAAGACGAACTATAATTCTCAGCCGAGACAAACGAGCAACCGAACGGTGTTCGAGTATCCAGCGTTATCGAGTGAATGGAGTCAATTAATTTCATCGGCGGAACAAAGCTCCAATTTGGAGGCAGAACCTTGGTAATTAGCGGCGCTTTATCGATCACTGTGATTGGCTGTGCCACGCTCTTCGAATTCACCGGCGACGACGACGGTGACCTGATCCACCAAAGTCCCCGGGTCAGGACCCTTAATGCAATAAGCAATATTCGCTCTCGTCGGATCCTATCGAAAACCTTTGTGTGACTTACCGAGCGTCATCCTACGAGTAATACGGCTTTCACCGGTCGAGTATACTTAATGCAAATGAATATCCCTACGCGAATAATCGAGTGCAGCCCGGTAATGCTCGGCTCGGGCTCCGTTCAATCGAACTAGAAGCAAACTCGACACTTTTGCCACTTTGATCGATGTGTCGCTCGTGCGATAATACTACAAGCTTAACAGTCGAAAATTAATCTTAGGCTGGTTCGAATTCTGGAGGATCTCGGAATAGATTTGCACAATTTATTCTTCTAAATCGCTGTAAATCTAGTAAATATCAAGGGATGGAGAAGATTCTTTAGCAAAATTACGTGTCGCACCGATACGTGAACATTCATGTAATGAACTATCAAGTAATAACAACGAAGTTGCATATTCGCGATGCTGTTCATCAAATTGCTCACTTTCTACCGTAATCAATATTAATCGAATTGTCACCGACATCGCGTGATAAGATTCAGTGTACGCTCGCAAACGGAAAATCAGCTGACAGTTGCAAACCGGAAGCAAAGAAGACAACGCACGAAAGAACGCGATCTCGTAGAGGACATCGTCCCGAAGAAAGTGCCCACTTTCCCATCATTTCCCCCGACAACGTGGAGGAGAGTCTCTCTTATAGCTATTATCGATTGCGAGTGCGATCAAGTGTATCCTCGATGATACTTTAGCGTTAGAAGCGGCGTTAGGGGCTTCATGGTGGTGCGGTCACGTGTGATCGGTAGGACTTCGACCTCGCGATGCTTCAACGTTAGATCGAAAAGGTAAGTGCGGGGGTGAATCGAAGGGGGGGTAGTAGCATTCGTCGTGAGAAATAGAGAGGAGTTAAAGGGGGGTTGAACGATCTAAGAAAGAAAAGGACGAGTGGAAAAGAAGAAAGGGTAAGAGCATGGGAAGGGGAGGAGGGGATGGCGAGGCAGGGAAAGCCATTCTCTACATTTGTAATCGAAGTCGGAACAAAGGCGGCGTACTCGGTCGGCGGGAGTACTTACATTGAGTCTTCGTCGCTCTCTACGGTCGGGCTACACGTTCCTGCGGCGTGTGCGACCACTATCACTGTTTCTGGCAACACCAGCACAACCGCCGGTATCACAGCCATCGCCTAGACCACGTCGAAAACCGTCAGCTTGCGCCTCCGCCGATTCTTTCAACCTCATCGTCTTTCTCTCCGCCCTTAAGTGTTCCACCCACACGCCCAGCCTCAGCCGATATATGTATATACTGTAAGGTATACTTTTATCCGCGATCACGCGCACGTCCTCTCTCTCTCTCTCTCTCTCTCTCACCTCCATTTTCTTCGGCTATTACCGAACGACCGTGAATATAGACACGCGTTCGTTGCACACCGCTACCCCCGGCAACGACCCTTTCGGCCACGGCCCTCTTCCTTTCTCGGACCTCGCCAATTGAATTGCATTACCGTTTGATCAGCAATCGATTCTTTCCTCTTTTCCACTCGGTCCGGCGCCGAGAATGACTTTATACGGCCCCCGATGCCGAATAAAATAAGGCGCCGACGTCCGGAGACCGACGTCCACGTCGTTGACACATACGCGTGGCTGCCGACCATTCGAATTTATTCCGTGCCCTTTGAACGACGCCGATTTCGCTCGCCTGTTCCCTCGCAGTGCTCCGACATCGTAAAAGCCAGGACTAAATTCACAAATCTCTCGTAATTGTTTATACGTATAAATAGGACAAGATTTGAGATTTTTCGTAGATTAGGATTCTCGTATCAGGTATCTTTCTGTCAGGATGGGGAACTACTCTTAAATTGAAAACATTAATTTTGATTCCAATGGATGAATTAAAATGAATATGTTAACCCCTTGCACTCCTTTGTGACTCGACATCAGAGAAAGCAAAATTTAAATGAAACGGGATTTAAATGTATTTGATTCTTCCATTATTTGTTTAATTGTCTTACTTTTCAGTTTAAAATAAATATTAATTACAGTAAAATGAATTAGTTGGTTTCCGGTACGAATGTGCATTTTTGTGGATACTTGCATTCGCGAGGATATTATTCAACATTTATGAACACAATGGAAATCATTTTATAGCTATCTCGAGTAAACTACTCATGTGAGAACAATTTAAAATTGAAAGGGCAATGATTAGAAATTCCCTTGGTGATTTTAACGAGTAGGTAGGTTCAATGTCGTTAACGATTTATTAAATATTTTCACCTCGCTGGGGCCCCAAATGAGAACCAAGGTGTGCACGCATCTGTCACTTGATACGTGACTGACGCGCGCCTCTATGACGTACGCAACGTACACTTTTGTTAGACGCGTTGCAGCATTTTAGACGGAGTTTTAATTATTAATAACTAAATAACGATGCCGAAATCACAAATTTTTTATTCTTCATTTTCGTCGAGAACCACCCCTTAAATTTTCTCTCACCTGTTGTCGAACACCCTGTGTAATATAATTAGTGAACAAAATTTCAAGTAAATTTCAAAGAAAACGTTATTGAAACGAGTTGTTGGCAATAAAATTGAAAAGTAATTCGGAGTGCAAAGGGTTAAAATTATTGTTGAATGAAAAGGTCATATGTACCATAAAACGATCAGTCTGTATACCAATTACTTTAATGCTGTATAATGCTCGGTAGTTACATCCAATTGCAATCATCGTTTAATGAAGAAAAAAGTTTCTTGAAAATATGTTTGCTATTTTCACTGAAAGTTTTCACTGAAAGTTGTCTACCACACTGTGTTTAAGCTAAAATATGAAAGTATAAAATTCTCACAGACTTAATTGCTTGAAAAAAATCACTGTTTCGGCTGGTTTAACGGTTTCAAGTTCTCGTGTCAATGGTTCGGCTATTCGAAATATTTGACGATAGATGAACGCTGGGTCGAGTGACAAAAGGGATCATGCGTGCGTAGTCGCGGGTATTTGCGTTTCTCTTTCCGAGCCCCAAAGTCACGAAGAATTTACGCAACGCGGTGAAATTCCCGCAGAGTCATATGTTTCAACGGGAAATTGTCAGTTCGTCACGCTGACGCCTATCATCGAGTCAGGCGTTTATCGTCGGCATTACATTTTGATTAAATTCCGGATCCACCGGTGAAATTCTAGTTCCTTCGCAAATGGATTCGCCGTGTTTGCGGCGATCTCCAGTTATAACGGATTGGTCGAATTGTCAATCGGCCTGGCAAAAGCCGGTACCATATTTTCGCGTGGTCCCCTAATGATCCGTCGGCAAACTCTCGCAAAATTGTCCCTCGACTGTGAAAACCGTTCGCGTGCCGCAATTTTCCACGTAACGTAAACTTTTTTAACGACCGTGATGAATAATCGCCCATAAACGATATTAAATTCTCATAAAATAGACAAAAATACATTAAAAGAGTAAACATTATACGTCGATAATCATTGTACATAACTTTTTACGCCGAGATGGAAAATATCGGATAAATACCTATAATGTTTAAATACTCCAAATACAACATCGCGGAAAGCATAAAACGGTACTTGAGCCCAGAAATAATGGGGCGCTCGTAAAATGGGTTTTAACGGCTTAAAATAACAAAGTAACGCCGTAAAGTAGTTATACTTCGAAGTAAAGTTCAATGAACGCGAGCAATTTCTTTTTAATTCTTAATAAATCTGTTGAAATCGCGCTGCATTCAACAGTATTATGGTACTTTAGAAACAAACGGGAAATACCAGTTCGTGCTCGAGCGAAACAAATTCGTTTGGGAATCGAGTTTTCGTGAACGGGATGCAAACGGATATAAACTGCTTTTCTATCTGGAGCGACGATTATTCCGCAAAATGTTAGTTAGAAGGGAGGAGGGGGCCGTTAAATGGCCGTTTAATGAAATGGATATAATCCGCTCTCGGAAAGGTTGAATCTTATTACAGCCGTTTCTTAGAGAAAGGTAACAATAAGTCAGGTGGTTTGATACTTCTGGCCGGTGGCACAATCGTCGACTTAAATCGTCCTACGGGCATTTTGAGGCACGTGCAACGCTGTAATAATACCGCGCCGGGAGCGCACAGGAAGCGCATCCTGGTATTCTATTAAGATTTACGAGCGGTCGTTTGAGAGACACTGGTCAACCGGAAACTAGGTTCCACGTGTTGTAAGAGCGCCGCGGTTAGCGTGAATATGTATGTAGAGCGCATATGCACATATGTGCATCTACACTTCCCCCCATCGATTCGACGGAATGGCCATTGCATTTCAATAACAGGAACGTGGATGGGTTTCGTTGTATACCGGCTATAAGCTTTTGTCTGCGAAAGTCAAGAGTCCCCGATCCTGAATATTGGACACCTTACGTAGACGCGGATATCATGGCCTCGACAGACTAGACCGGAACAACCTAATCTCTCACCATTCTTCATATTTTGTCAGGTGGCATGTAAACTTTAACAATAAACCTACCACCGCTGGCCAAAACTACCGGTTCCAGATTTCTTATTTTACAATGATTGAAATAATAAAAATGATTTTATAAGAATTGATTGTATAAATATCTTTAGCGCGTATTATAATAGGAGCCGCACAAAGTCTAAATAAAATCAATATTGTCATTTTTATAAGGGAACATGTACCAGTTTCTTTTAAGGCTCGATAGGTTCAGCGTTAAATTGAACAATTATCGTGAATTTTTGTTCAAAATCTTAATTATAATTTTTCTTGTAATTGATTTAGTTATTTGTTTAGTTATATGTTTAAAAATCTTGTATGATTCTCATTCAGTATGTTTCTTGTTATCGTTGCGCGATTGCATTAACAAATTAATTAAATTACTAAATTGACCTAATTAAAGTATCAACTTTTTCCGACGAATTGTTATCGTATCTGTGCAATTTATTTTGTAATTAACTAGAAATTATACGTTCTAGAAAAATTGTCCGACTACTATTAGTGGTACTAGAATCGATAAATTATATATTTAATATTCTGACGTTGAAATTCAAAAAATGCTTGTCTTTATACATTTATAATTATTATAAAGAGTTGATTATGATTTATAAATTTGTATAAATAGAGAATTAAAAACTATCTTGATTTTGTATAGTATGTACCATTTATATGTTGTAGGTTATGCCGAAGAAAGGAACGAAAATAATTGCTTGTCGTAACGAACCAGGATTGTTTGCCATTGACAAACTTATCAATAATGACCGGTAAATTCGGGTTTAATCGTTATTTTCGATGAAAATATGCCGCCGTTCTTGCTGTTTTCCGCTCGACGGATCACTAACGAATCGTTGATTTCCCATGTGGGTTTCCGGCTTCGTTTGTTTTGGGGCTTATGGAAATGCACCCTGGGAAAGCCATAATTTAATTTCAACGTAAGCGTACAACAGAGGAGCTCAATGGCGGAGTTTCGTCTCGTTTTAATGGATGTTTAGAACTTTCAGAAGACTGACGTTCGTCGAGCGTTACAAAACTTTATTCCTCAACTTCCGGCGAGCTCGATACAACGATGTGGGGGTATCATAATTCAGAACGTGATCCTATCTTTCGAGAATATCACCCTGATTCGCTTCGTTTTTGCTAGTTCGCTATCGGTCTTTGTATTAAAATTAATTAACACGCAAGGTAGTTACATTCATTAATAATGTTGACGAGAATTTCAAATTATTAAAAATATTAAAAGATTAAAGTATAACCATCTGTAGAAGTGCTAACTTGTGCTTTTTATTTCATTGATAATTTTTTTAATTGAGGCGGACCTTTATAGTCTGCAAACCCTCATTAAATTATATACATAATGTCTGTATTTAGTGATCAAACGTATAATTTTATTCGACCCTGGTACCAACAGTTAATTAACGGATCAGGAATCAGTTAATCTCATTCTCTACTAATTTTTATATTCCGAATAATTCCAATGGTATGGACCACTTCCAGTTTATGAATATAATGCAGGATATTCGTACATTCATTAAATAACGATTTAAAATGGCAAAAGAGCAAATATTATGAAATATTGTATGGACATTTATATTTAACAATTTCTGATGGAAACACTATTTACTGAAAGAAAAAGGGAAAATAAAACGCTTAATAAAACGTTTCCAAATCCTAAAAATTATATTGATAATATTTCTATCAATTCACTTATCAAGTATACGATAAAGCAAGATTTATTTTCCGCATTAACGGATTCGTTATAATGAAAATCAAATAAAGGTATACCGGTCTCAGCAGAGAATATTTTATTAAAATCGTGAATACGATGTTCGACAAATCTAATAGAAAAGTTAACGATAATCCATAAAAACATTAATAAAATTACGTTCCATAAATGTAACGTGATGTAATTACTTTGTTAATTGAAGTCGCGTTTAGACGTTCGTCGAAAGCAATATAATTAAAATTACTGTGCAATAGTTTTAGAGCGATGGATTGTTTGTATTATCTTAAAGATTGTTTGTATTATCTTAAAGATTGTTTGTATTATCTTAAAGATTGTTTGAATGATCTTAAAGATTGTTTGTATTATCTTAAAGATTGTTTGTATTATCTTAAAGATTGTTTGTATTATCGTCTGCATGCTCCACCATTTCAAATTACTTATAATTACAACGAGTATTCGCGTTGGATTGTTTCTACTATGTTAAAGATTGTTTGTATTATCGTCTACATGCTCCACTATTTCAAATTACATACAAGTACTACGAGTATTCGCGTTGGATTGTTTGTACTATCTTAAAGATTGTTTGTACTATCTTAAAGATTGTTTGTATTATCGTCTACATGCTCCACCATTTCAAATTACATACAAGTACTACGAGTATTCCGACCAACGGCAAACGGCAGAAACTTATTCAGATAACTAATAATTTAATGGGCAAACATTCGGTAATAAGTTGACAACTTTGATATAATCTGGGTCAAAGTAGACCTTGAAGCCGCCGTGCCGTCGCGAGGGTAGGTTAAATCGCGAACACCACGAAATTCGGCTGAACAATCTCAAGCAACGCTGCTCGCCTAATCGAGCGTCCGTTTACCCGAGACGATGTTCGGATAATCGAGTCTCTAGCGCATTTCCATCGGCCGTTAGCCGATTCCTGGCGTGGCTGAGAAGTAGAAACAACGTTTACGTGTCTCCGAACGACAAAACCGTCCGTGTGTCGGTGAAGAGGATAGTGTGGGAGGATCCTCGTCGCTAAGATGCCCGTTCGTTCTCGTGGGAAAGGCAGATCCGCGGCTGATACGTTCGCGCGAACTTCCATCGTACTCACCTAGTAGCCAGATCCCGGTGCACGAAGTTCAGATTCTCCAGGTACCGCATGCCCGACGCGATCTGAGCCGCCATGTAGATGAGACAGTTGAAACTGAAACGAGGAAACGACGTGAGCCGCCCGGAGAACAAAGTTGCAGTCGAATTCTCCAGGTTTTCGGGTGGTTGGCGAGCCCGGGGACAAGGGAGGCTGGGTTTTCCAAGGGTGGGTTTTAAGGGGTGCAGAGAGAGAGAGAGAGGGAGAGAGAGATAGAGAGGTCGTAGAAACGACGGAAACGCCGAGGATTCGGTGACTGCACGAAGCGACTACGTCGCTCACGATTAATAAACGCTTCAAACTCCGGCCCCGGAGAAACTTATTGGGTGTTAACTTCGCGACGCGACGCCTTGCCACAGCGGATGAAACTAATCGTAAATCTTGAGCCCCGCCAGCGAAGCTGTTGCTCCGCGGGGGAATTATTTTGGAATTCTCCCGGCGACTGATTAATTTTACCGAGCCGCCTGATGCCGGCGTCGAAGATCGTGTCACAGAAATTGTCAGAATTGTGTTCTTTCACGGTTGTGTTAATCGCTTCAATTTAACCCTTAGCAGTCGAGGGGTGCCTCGCCACAAATTGCTGTAGCTATACAATTACTACACATTTAACTATTCTACGAGGTATTATATCAATTTCATATCCATAAAATGAAGATAAACGTATATAATCGTATACAATTATTCTACGTCGGAAGAAATATTTAATTTTCAAGTTAAACTAGCTCCAACTGCAAAGTGTTAACATACAATCTAATATTACACATCGCCCCTAGTCTCGATTAAAATTAATTCATTTTATTTTAAAAAGAATATCCTTCGTCAGCGACGTACTTCTTAAAGATTCTCTTATAACGAGAAAATAAACCTTTATGTTGATATTAAAAAATTAGCATCGTGCAGTCAGCCGAGTGGTAGGTAAATTCATGTCCCGGAGATTGTAATTTGTGGCTCGTTGTTGATTACCTGAGAGTTTTGACACCGATTGGCATGGAGTGGGCGTCTTCGGCAGTGATATGCGTTTTTAGGAATTGGCAGAGATCTCCGTGCTCCAGATACTCCATAACCACACAGTATGGTTCCTCGCGGCAGCATGCTCCCAGGACTCTAGCTATATTTCGATCCTCCAGGGCTGCCAAAATTCTGACGTCACGTTGGAAGTCTAACCTGAAGAGATTCACGATAATAATATTACTAGATTAATATTTTTCAAATCTTAAAGATATAATAAATCGTCAATTTGGAGGGGAAAAGATTTAGATTTGAAATAAAGTTACAGCCAATTAACCATTACCATTGAGATGGTACACGTTAAAGTTCAGACCGCGTGTATCGCTGGTGGTACACACTGACATATTTATTTAATGCGTTAAAAACGATATGTTATAACAAGATTAAGACTGTAGAGTATGTTCCCACGAAAAAGGATGAGGCATTATAAAAACTTTAGTATAGAACAAAGCAAATGGCCTGAATGAAAAGTCGAGGAAAAACGGCTCGGCACGGAACGTGTTTGTGGGAAATAACGGTGCGAGTGTACCTTTACAATCGGCCGCGTGGCGGGAACACCTGACGGTTTGAAACGACGACGATCGGTACGAATTGACGATGCACCGTTACTCGGTAATGAATAATAACAGTTTAGTGACAGAGCTTGACAGGGCAAGTCGTATAAATATCTCCGATTATATTGTGGTGTGATCATATGTGATTACATTGTACCGAACTCCTCGGTCCATGTAAATAAACACCTTCATTTTAAATGCGAGGGCCACGAATTTGTACACCTAACATGTTTCGTAATAAACATACGTCAGAAACACGCTTAACAGTAGGAATCTCCGAGGTTCCTTCGGCTCTTGTTGTATCCAACGGGCTGGGAACTCGGGCAAGTCACAACACTCGGAGTATAAATCGACAAACATTTTTATTTCCGAATTACAAACTGAACCAGCTTCGTCGGAAGCTCATCGCCGAATGCGCGGGCCCATCCGCCCCTCATCGAGCAATCAGTTCGTCGACCCTCTCTGTTAACCCCTTGCCCTACAATATCGTATCAGACTCGCGATGAAGATTTTCAACAGAGTCTAATAAATATGTATGTTATTAATCTCCTTTAACACGTTCGTCGCCACGTCACCCATATCTGGATGACGGGTGTGCTTCCGTGGGGGCCCCGTCACCCAGATGTGGGTGACGTTCTTATTTTTTCCTCAAGTTAAATAAGATTTTATAAGTAACTTATAAAAATTCCATTTGTAACAAAAGAATTTAATGGAATGATCACTAGCAAATATAAAATGTAAAAATATAACTTTTAAAAATATACACACTATACAGGGTGTATCCGTTAAGTTATGTCACCATTTATTAGGCATTTCCAGTAGTGCAATTAAAAAATGTTTTAGACAAAAGTTTCTCAGTACTTGATGAGCTACATGTTCGCATATTCTTTAATCTGAAAAAATGTTTTTTACGTAAAAAAGTAAAGGTCACCTTGACTTTTTTAAATGGCACCATATATTTTGGACATCATAGGAATGTTTCTGACGTCGAGACGAATTTAACGGTGTACTATACTATGACCTTGAAATGATCTCAAACTTGAAATGTGTCGGTCAAAAGTATTAATATAATTACGAAAAGATACAAATATCATCCATTTGAAAGCGGCGATTAGAATTTCTGGCGTGGCTAGCTGCTGCTAACGAAGAGGATCCTGAAATATTTACGAAAATTATGTGGACAGACGAATCTAAATTTACAAATAATGGTGTATTCGATCGACGAAATCAACGTTATTGGTCAACAGAGAATCCACACTGGACACGAGATCGCAACTTTCAAACTAAAATTAGTGTCAATGTTTGGTGTGGTATTTTAAATGGTCACTTAATCGGACCATATTTCTTCGAAGAAAATTTGACAGCTGCTCGGTATCCGAACTTTTTGGAAGAAACACTTCCACACTTATTGCAAGACATTTCACTGAACATTAGGAACGATATGTACCTTCAAGAAGACGGGTGTCCTGCCCACAATGCTATTATAATTAGAGGATATCCTAATAACAAGTTTAGAAATCGTTGGATAGGAACGTATGGTCAAATTCGTTGGCCACCGCGTTCTCCAGATCTGTCTCCATTGAAATTTATATCTTTGGGGATATCTGCAATCTGTTGTATACGATACAGCGATCAATAATGTTCAGGAACTTCGAAATCGCATAACAACTGCATGTAATAACATAAACCGAGACGCCCTAATTATGGCAACAACGAAAAATCTAATACAAAGAGCGGAGTTCTGTATCATAGAAAGTGGATCGCAGTTCGAACATCTAATGTAACTTGATTTATATTGTAAGAAATAATTCTTCATTAAAATTACGTTTGCACAAAATTTTCAAGTTTGAGGTCATTTCAAGGTCATAGTATAGTACACTGTTAAATTCGTCTCGACGTCAGAAACAATCCTATGATGTCCAAAATATATAGTGCCATTAAAAAAGTCAAGGTAACCTTTACTTTTTTACGTAAAAATTATTTTTTCAGATTAAAGAATATGCGAACATGTAGCTCATCAAGTACTGAGAAACTTTTGTCTAAAACATTTTTTACTGGAAATGCCTAAAAAATGGTGACATAACTTAACGGATACACCCTGTATACAGGGTGGGGCAATAACTATGTCCACTTTGAATATTGCCGTTATTCGTAATAATATGAGAAAATGTTGTAAACAAAACTTACACGGTATAGAGGGGGCCATATTGTCACACAAATATTTTTTGCGTGGGTGGAGGCATAGAGGAGATTTCAAGGTCACCTTGAGTTTTTTAAATAGAAAGATATACTTTCTGTGTCACGAATCGATAGATTATCGAATTCTGAGTAAAAATTTATTGACCTCCATATGTCCTAAATCTAGTAGTTAACGAGATATCATCGAAATAATTTTCATTCTTCTTTGGATAATATCTTGTTAACTATTAGGTTTAGGGCATACGAAGGTCAATACATTTTTACTCCGAATTCGATAATCTATCGATTCACGATACAGAATGTAGGTCTTTCGATTTAAAAAAATCAAGGAGACCTTGAAATCTCCTCTATGCATCCATCCGCGCAGAAAATGTTTGTGTCACAATATGTCCCCCTCTATACCGTGTAAGTTTTGTATACAACAATTTTCTCATATTATTACAAATAACGGCAATATTTAGAGTGGTTATAGTTAGCGCCCACCCTGTGTATTGTACTATGCATTAATTTATATTTAAAATAAAATATAACATATTATGTAGCATGATACTCGGTATCAGAACGGTTCAAACACATTTGTGATGATTTTGGACAATTGGGACAATATGTGTAGTTTTTTCACATTAGTTCACCGACCACGCACGTGCCTACACCTACGCGAATTACATTATTGCCATTCCAGCTAATCGCTCTGTCGTATTTGGGCCCCGCGAGAAACTTAGCTGAATCACGCTGGGCGACGAACGTGTTAAACCGAGATGAAATTCTATTTTGGTTTTACCGATGTACAGTTATTAGAGAGCATGTCGACATACAATAGATATAAATTTCCTCCTTTTTTAGAAAATTATGAACTACGAAGAAAGTTCTAATCCTGAAACCGTAAAATAAATCGTGGGGCACGGGGTCTATACAGGTAGGGGGGTGAGGGTTGTCTCCTGGTGGCCGTAATTCCGACGCCTTGGGCGTAAGGGGATAAATATGCCACACATGTTGGCGAATCCTCCGACATTCTCCGAAAAATATATTATAATTGCAAGCGTAGTCGGAAAGTTGGAGTGCTTTAGTTTACATTATCGAGGCGCGATTGAGATAACGAATTGGAGGAGGAGAAAATAAAGACTTTACTTTCATTCTTATATTTATTATTGGATGAATGATTTGACGAACGGAGCAAACATATAAGGATTGTTTATGAAATAAGCTGGCCCGACAATTTGACGGATTTCGCAGAGACAGGTATACTACATAGAAATTTTAAAAATTAGAAAGCTTTAGGAAAAAATAATTGTGTGTATAAATTCTTTGGATGAAATGATTAATTTACGATGCAAAATTGTTCAGATCAATGCTATGGTTTTTGGGGTATTTCATTTCGAAATTTGAAATCCGTCAAATTGACGGGTCCCGTAAACCTAGTGTTAATCTGAACTCTGAAGATACCAGACCGTCCCATTTCCTCCCCTCCATGCATAAAAGTTATAATACAGCAGTTCCATGAATTTCGGCAAATTTTCATTCGGTTCGAAACGACGAAGTCGCAGCAGGGAATACCGTACACAGAATCGGGGTGAGAAAACCAGGGGGGACTGTTAAAGGAAATGGACTTTGCACGACCGAACGGTGTCCGTTTTGCGAAATAACCGTAAGATTTTCGCGCGAAGTTCCGGCATCTCGTTTGCATACTGGCGCAAAGTAAACGACACGGGTCGATTCGATTAGTCCGGGGGGCCCGGTCGTGCGTTCCTTTACCCGATGGAAACTCTCCTGAAGGAGCACACTGCTTTCCAGAAGTGGTACACGTATGGCAACGGTCGCGCGCGTTTCCACGCAGCATCGTTACTTCGGGCTTACTTACGATCGACTTGGTAATGGCACTCTCGCGTGATAGCTTAATGCGGCTGTTAACAAAACTACGAGGCGCCGGTATCGATTCCCCATAAACTGCGAATTCTGGTGCGTACCATCGCCGCAGCGTCTTCGTGCCCCGCGTGGGCGGAGCTACGGCCTTCGCCGAGCTTAAGGCGCAAGGTGTTTCGTATTCGCTTCTTAGGTGTGCCGCCCGATCTTTAAAGCACGCTGAAAAAGTTTGTAGACACTTTATCGGTCATTGTATGCACTTCTTTCAAGTGATTGAATTTGTTTTATTTCGTCCTTGTGTCCCGAGATATTGTAAACTGTTCGAGATTCACGGATCCATCTCAATTTCTACGAAAATTTGGATTTATAGGCCAAATAGAAACGTCACGTTGAGGATCGAAAATAGATATTTTTAATCGATATTCTTCTTTAAAATTTTCATTTAGAATTATGATTGTATGCAAAGAAAATAAATTATTGAGAAATTAAGATATTCATTCATAGATTTATTCAATAATATAAGTTACCTCAAAAATGGCAAAACGTTATAGAACAGAACGGGAAACATGTTACTGAATAAAAACGAACTTTTCATCCAATTCTTAAAGTTTTGTATTTCCAAAATTAGCACGTGCCATAAATGCATGAAGATCCATGACAATCCGTTAATTCTTGGAAATACTTTTTTATTTGAATTGAAGCGGTGGTCGACAGCGAAATTCAATTGGTACGTCCCAATTGCAAGTTTCCGATTGAAATTCGATCTTCTACAACGTTTTGACAATGTCGTCGATTGATATTCCATCGTTCTATCATTTTCATTGGCGCGATCTTCGTTACGCCGAATACGAGCGGGACAATTAACATTTCCGATGAATATTCATGTCCACGAAATAAGAAACCGCGGAACGCAAGGTTTTTCCTGCGGACAGAACGAATGCCGTGCAATTTGGGTTATTTAAACGTTTGTCTCATCAGCTCTCGCGCTCGATGTTGACGGACAAAACAGAACACGGCTCGCGGAAAACGGAGAGTGCACGATTCAATTAAAACCTTATTTCCGAAACTCTAATTAACCGAATGAGAAAGTTTCTCCGTTATTTTTCTACGCTGACAATGCCGCCGAGCAGCCGGAATCATGCGCCGAACAACCGCGAAAATTTCCACCGTCGAGAATTGTTTCGTTGTTAATACTATACTCGGTTTCCATGAAACGGCCGAGCTTTTTATCGTAACGAACTAAATATGGACAAAAGTAACGTAAATATTATACACAAACAGCTGCGGAAACCCGACGTATTGATACAGAATCGGGGAATGGAACACTGTCCGCAGGTTTTCGCGTGTAGAATGTTTCATTATTTAGGAATATTTTACCAACACAAATATCGTTAGTGATATCGAAGATATGTATGTAGAGCAAAATTTACATACTTCGCTAAAGAGCCAAATTGAAAAACAGCAAGGTGTTTTTAATATTTATGAGTGCACATCCTGTAAAGGTTTTTATCCAGTTTCAGTTCAGAACATCCGCAAGAGCCAGAAATTATTGTTTGATTAAAAAGCGTAATTTTAAAAAATCTCACTCGGAAAGACACGCGAAATTTTTACGTGAAATTCATTCGAGATTACTTTTACACTCGGAGTTTCAACTATTTCGTTGTTATTAAGACGTACGAATTTTTTTATCTGGTATAAATTGGTTCAAAGAGAGCTTCAACACAAGTATACTGCATTGTTATTTCTCGTAGTCATAGTTATTTCTTCAAGATTATCTTCAGTCTTTCACTTTCCAGTGCAGAATAATTTGTTACAATCAGACTACGGATTTGATACATTTATGACAACAACGAGTAGGTGATAAAAACAGTGAAGCAATTAGAAGAATTTCAAGATTCTGTTATGTTATCTTCAATCTATTAAACACGTTAATAAATAAAATTAATGTTTTTGCACTCGAGTTTGTTGTAATTCAGGTAGAAAACTTTACAACGTATAAAGTCAATAGCTAAGAATAAACGAACATCGCGAAACAAGAAAATTATATTGCATTGATAGATGTTGAAATTAGATGGTACTGAAAAAACCAATTTGGGAACACGTTCCGGGTGAGTTACGGAGGGATTCGAAAAATGCAGGCTAGGAATAGATGCAGAAAACGTTCGCACGAAGATCCTTCGTCTATCGATCACCGCGGTTCAACCTGTAGATCGGAAGTGGAAGAACCGCATCTTTGTCCTTGAGGGTGTGAAGACGGTGTAAGTGGTGGAAAAGGACACGAGAAAATGGAGCAAACTCCGATCACGATAGGGGCGCGATAAGTCATCCTCGCGGCGGGAGACTTGTTGCGTGAGCAGACGCCGAGGAACCGGTGGAAACGCCATGGATCCGATCGTTTTGCTTTTTATTTATGAGGGTGCGTGAGCCGCGGCACTCGGAACACTCCGATATTTACAGGAACCGACGATAAACCGTACCGAACTGGCAGAGTACATTAACAGAAACGATCGGCTCACGTGATAAATCGTGCACGTCTTTTCGAAACGCAACGGGGAGAGCGAGTTTCGAAATCTATTCGGTCACGAGCGCTCGAAGCTTGTGGGAACCATTCGAACATGAACACTGCCATTTTACTCGCGAGTTTCCAGTTTCCGAGCGTCACAGACGTTGAACAAGTGCCCGTTCGTTACCGCTTACTCTCGAAGTTAATGATGCTTCACGATTCATTTTTAATCACCGTGATGTAATCAATGTAATGGCTTCGTACTTTGTAATAGTAGTCTGTAATAGTATATTATTTTTTGCAAGTATTCAGTGATCAGGAGGAACAATAAACATAATGCAGTTCTAAAAATATTTCTTGAGTGAAATGTTCAATCCTAGAGCCACGAATCAATCAAACTGGCCCGCTTCAGACTTATTTTATAATTATTGAGACTACCCAGATTTTCGTATTGGCATTATAAGACAATCGTAAATACGAAATTTCTTGAACTTCTTCTGAACGTTTGAATTTTATAATCTTAAATTACACACGCGAAAGTATGCTAACGGATTTTCATTCAATTTTTAGAAAGCGCAGTACTTTCTAGTCTGAGGAAACGGTATACCATTTCAGGGTTAACACAGTTTCATTAATAAAATTGTTAATGCTCTCGTCGCAAGGGTTCGATCATTTGTTACCAAATTTAGAAAGCCATTTTCCAAATAGTTTCATAAAAAAAAGATAAAACCGTGTCTGTCGATTCCTGATGACAACAGTTATGGTTCTAGCTCTGGTTCATCGCTGGTCACACTGTACCCGAGGATTCATCCGTTGAAGTAGCTTTCGTCGAACACGAAGAGGGGATCTTGAATGGTTCGGGGACACGGTGGCAACGGAATCGAATCTATTCTGCGGGTCGTGCAAAAAGTAGCATAGGTCTCGATACCGAGCGATTCAAAGTGCATCGGGAGGCCAGTGTCCGGCCGAAATGGCTGGACATAAAATTCATAGCATAGGTCTGGTACCGAATGTCCCGGTTTCTTCCGAAAGCCGGGGTACACGGTCCCCCGCAGCATGGCGTGTTGTTTATAGAGGAAACCCCACGGCGGCGAAACGTCCAGATATACCGGCGAGGACGATCGTTCTCGCGACTATCAAGCTAGACATCAGAAAAAGGCCAGTTCGATTCCACGAATGGAATAGATTTGCATACAATGACCGGCGAGATAGGGTATCGAGAGAAAGAGAGAGAGAGGGAGAGAGAGTTCGGTCGCGCTTCGTGGCGACGACGCGAGGAAGAATCCGAAGAGAGAATCTAGGAGATCCTGAAGAGAGAGAGGGTTGCCAGAGGGAGGAACGACGAGTCGAATCAGGCGAAGCAGATGACAAAGCTTCCATCCAGCGAAAATCGACGACGTCCATCGGATATCGTAGCAGTTCAGCCTTTTGTGAGCGAGAAACTCCGCGCCGAGGGAGGACGAAAGTGAAGTTCCATCGCATCGGCGCGAATGAGTTATCTGATATTCGTTGAAAGGGGGCCGGAAGCGTACGGAAAGATGATTCGGTCCCGAAGACTTTTAAGCTCTCGCAGTTTGTAACTAATTCCGGGGATATCGTACTCCGCCCGTTTCCTTCCGAACGATGGAGCTCGTTTGTTCCGGTAATGGGTTTCGTTTCTTTTATCTTTTAAGCCACCCGTACTCTGCATACTCCGGCGATGTTACGCCAGCCCTGTTGCATCGTAATCCTTTCATTTTTTAGCGCGCGAGCTCGGAAGAAATTGAAAAGAGATATTCGTGGAAATTTCTATCACCGTGACACGTCTTGAATCGATGTCGAAGTTATTGGATATTTTGTGAAAAATAAAAGTGACCATTGTACATTACCAGTGGATTTTGTGCATTTGTAAAAAGGTTAGTAGATATAATTTAAAAGAGTACTATATATATATATAATATCAGAGAAAAATGAAAGACCACTGTCCTGGTATTTTTCATGTATCCCGATCGTTAAGGGTGGAAATATATTTCCATTTATGCTCTGGTTGTCACAATGGATGCAGAAAATTTTTAATTCGTACTCCAGACAAAAATTATTCGACCAAATAAGCTAACCAAACCTCCAGTATTGTAATTATTTATACTTCCGTTAAATAGTATAATAATACGCACTGAACGACCACAATAGTACAATGCAATAACAGACAAAGTAAAAACAACGGAAGGTTTCAAAATTCCAATAACACGTGCAACGTCCCATAACCCCGTTTATGGCATGAACTTCGAAGTTCGCACGAGTTTTTCTACTCTCCACTTTCTACGGTCCTACGGTGGAGCAACACGGCACTGCCGACAATACGGATTTCAGGTGTCGCAGACCGTAAGGTTTTATCTCGGGGATAAAACAATCGAATGACACCGCGGCAAATGAATTCGCGACTTCAACGGGGAATCTTAATCGAGGTTTCGCCGGTCGCTATCTTGGTTCTCCCGTTATTCTCTAACAATCGTTTCACTTTCCAATGGTCCACCTTTGCCGGATGGCGGAACAAATCTTGCGTAAAATCACGTCCCGTGTAACCGAGCGTTCTCCACGGCTGTAAAATGTTTATCGCGCCGCGCGGAGGAAGAACGAGACGAAGGAAGTGGCGGTGGCACGATCGAGCCGTTGTAACAACGGGACGGAATGCAAATTGCTCGAGCGATACAGCCCCGTGTGTCTATACATATAGTACGCGTTGGTATACCACTGTGTGCGGATATTGTATATACGTATATGTATGCGTGCGTGTACTTACTTTTCCTTCTCGCTGGCTTCCGGCAGTAAAAATTTGACGGCGACGAGACGTTTTCCGACGCTGGTCGTCGTCCCGTATTCCGGAATCCCTTCAGCCTCCGCCACGTACACCTTCGCAAAGCGAAATTTGTTCACATTATACCGGAATCATTTTATACGTTGTCCAGGCGAATGAAGAAAAATCCGCGACCGAACAACGGGGCTTTGGCACCGGTGCGTTTATTACGGTATAAAAGTCGAGGAACCAAGCCGCTCGTTATTACTCGTAAATTCGTCTAACGAGAATGGATGATCTCCGAATTCGATTACTCGTCGCCCGTGAATTTATCGCGCAACTTTCAGCCCTTGCTGTTTAAAGTCCTGCTCCGACCGGAAGTCGTGGGCACGATTAATACTCGCACTGGGTCGTCGAAAGGAAACTGACCTCGATCTCCTGGTCTTTTAAGATTCGCTCTGTATTCCGCAAACGTGTTATATATCTGTGCCGTGAAACTTTCGTTGCTGTAGTTGTATTCGATTAAGTTTCTCCGAGAAGTACGACCGAGATTGCAAGACGCGAATGATCGGAATAAGAGACAAAATTGTTGTCTTGAAATATATTTTTGAGAAACGAATAAAAACTAATTTTGCCAGCTTGATCCGCAAAACTGCAAGTAAGCAGGGGCTGGTGCAGTCCGATTATGATTCTGCGAGCCCGACGCAAAATTAGGACAGCACGTTTGTCCCATCTAATTCGATTCCGAGATAATCTCCTTTTCGTTTAAGGATAATTTATATTATGTGAAACCAAGTTTTATACTTTTTAGTCCGCCCACCAGAGATACATCTTCGATCGTTCTCGGCGTTCGGTAACATAAATTTCCGGCGACTCAAGAACATCAACATAATCGGACACTTTCCTAGCATTTGTGTTGAAGTCAATCTAGTTGCATACTGCGAAAATTGCGCGAACATTTCGAAACTTCTTCATTCAACATTCAAACATATATTTAAGAAAC
>CM052193.1:6986862-7023216 GCA_028455805.1 Lasioglossum figueresi
CCGGCGACTCAAGAACATCAAAATAAACGAACGCTTTCCTAGCATTTGTGTTGAAGTAAATCTAGTTGCATATTATGAAAATTGCGCGAACATTTCGAAACCTCTTCATTCAACATTCAAACATATATTTAAGAAACGTATGAAAAGTAATTTTTAAATTTCCGGCGACTCAAGAACATCAACATAATCGAACGCTTTCCCAGCATTTGTGTTGAAGTCAATCTAGTTGCATATTATGAAAATTGCGCGACCATTTCGAAACCTCTTCATTCAACATTCAAATATGTTTTTGAGAAACGTGTAAAAAGTAATTTTGTCAGCTTGATCCGCAAAACTGCAAGTAAGCAGGTGGTTGGTGCAGTCCGATAATGATTGTGCAATCCCGACGGAAAATTAGGACTGCACAGCATGTTCGAGCGTTGATTTGCAAGCGTATTGCTTACTGCAGGACTGCAATTGTATCGGAGATCGACGGGGAAGTCGCGAATTGCATGCAGACTTGCGGAAGCAACCCTCGGGGCTGACTAGGCCGAATCGGGGGCAAGGCGTCTCTCTCGGCCAATCATTAACGACGTGCCAGCGCCCGTGCAGGAAACAAAAGAGAATTATTAGCCGCTCTAACGCGCACTAAACTAATTATCCTCGACGAGGGTAGACGAGGTGCTATTGTGACGGGGAAGAATAACAGAGCAGACACTTCGTTAATCGACGTATTGTTGTCGCGTGCCCGGTGGCGAGTTGCCTGCGTATAGCCAACAAACGGATTGATTTCTCTGTCGTCGTTTAACAAACGGCGAAGGCGAGCCCTGGCCGACTGCGCCGCGCCGCGTCGCACGGATTTACGTTTGCGAGTCGAATCGGCGCCGCGCCGGTGATGACTCTCTACCCCGTTTGCGCGATCCTGGCAGTTCGTTGTAACATCGGTTGTGTGTAATTCAACCCTCTGCGGCTCGATGACATTACAGTATCCCGATGCACTGGATCACCGTGGTAAAGTGACACTTCAGAAGCCGGGAGTGTATTATGATAATATTGCGGAAATTGCGCGGAGCGAATGCTTTGACGTCGCGAAACCGTGATGATGCGGTTTGGAAGTTGCTGCGAACGGTGGTGCTCAATTTTCGAATGTAATGCGATATAAGGCTGGGGAGAAGTCCCTTCCCATCGAAATAATTACTACCCCTACCAGTATACCGGCGTTGTCCTAGCCGAAATTCGAGTAAATCGTTGTTTGACCGATTTATTTGCAGCATTTGAACGCAAAGCTACTTAGGAAGTGTCATTTCACATCGTCTGTATGCTTCTGTCATTTTCGTAATATGAATAATATACTCGTGCTACGAAGTTGTTCGTATATTACCAGCACTCTATCGTTGTCGTTGCGAATCGATCTACATCGGGTCTGTGCAACTTGCGGCTCCTCCCCACCAAACTCCGGTGGAGTGTACGAGGGGGTCGATAAGATTTGAGTGTAGAGTACAATATGGGCAACATAAAGTTGTGTAAAGCACAGCGGGGATGAAGTTACCCGGGGACCCGATCTACATTAACAATCATTGTATCTCGGTACGCCGACTAAATAAAATCGTAAAAATTAGTCTAAAGTTTTCAAATCTACATCATGTACCTTATTTTGCTGTGTTTATTATTTGCACAACAGATGCTGACGTAATGAACCTCAATTGACGCAAGCTCGATAAAAATATCTGAATCGTTCTCGCGAAGTTATGCGAGAACGATGCCAGGAAGATCAGAGGATAACAAACGAATGGAGAGCGTAACCATCGGTTCACGCGATGCAAGGTGTACCAGGTGGTGAATTATCGCGAAATAAATTGTTATCGGAGTGGCCGTGACGAACGCAGAGAGCCGAGCGTTCGGCGGGCGTGTCTAATTTCAAATAGATATGTGTCGAACTCTAATAACAATGTCGTTACCGTTCCGAAAGCCCCTTCGGCAAGTTTCGAGAGCATGCGGAGGCGATGCCGTGGGAAGAGTGGGACGCTCGTCTGCTCCAGACGTCTCTTCAGGGCCGACAGTACCTCCTGTTGAGTCGGAGACTGGAACAGAAAAGAACAATGCATCGCTCGTGTATCAGCCGATAATCAACGATCTATGATCACGCTAACCGCGCCACGAGCGTAGGGGTACTATACGTGTAGGGGGATGGCGCGGCCCAGTCATCGGATGAATTATTCCGTTGATCTCCGGACCCGTAAATCCTCGCTGATCTATTACACGATCCCGTCAGACTTACAATAATTTAAGTGTCGAAATTGCTGCTATAAATTCCCACCGACCTCTCCTTACGGAAAGTCTGCGACGGGATCCCGGACGAATATACTCGTCCCGTCCCGTCCCGTCGAGGGTAGCAGAGATACAAATCGACGAAAGAATCGCGCAATGACAACCATTGCTAGATTCGCTCGAATGCTTACTACAAATTTTACTAGTACTATAAACTTACTATAAATTATTCTAAAATTTTCTATGACAATATCTCGAATTTCTGAAATGTTTCGATGACAGTACCCCGCAATTTTAAAATATTTCGATGACAAACGTGTTAAGAACCGTGTAAAACTAAAAACCAAATTTGTTGTTTATTTCTGAATTCGTCGGAAAATTTCGAAGCAAGATCATCTTCCTTCATTTTTCAGTTTATAAAGTTTAGCGCAAGTTTAGTGTCAGTTTAGAGCATCGGTTAAGGACTGCGTCTCTTAGACCGACGACACTCGCGCGTTACTGCACACAGTCATCACAGTACACTCACACGCCGCTAGACCACGTATACGTACGCGAGGATTGCTTGGGTTCGGGATTCCACTCCTGATTTCTAAATAATGCAAAGACGGGGTTTCATAGTAGTCAAAATCGTTGGATAAAAGATCAATCTAGGGGGCTATTTGCCACAAAAGTCCTACTTTTACGTTTACGATGCGTGATTCTCATTATTCGGCAGTATATCGACAGCCTCGATAGGCGGCAGCACCGTCGCCTGTCCATTGTTTCTCGCGGCTCCGAATAATGAGAATTACGCGTCGTAAACATAAAAGTAGGACTTTTGAGGCAAATAGCCCCCCTAGATTGATCTTTTATCTAGCGATTTTGACTACTAAGAAATCCCGTCGTTGCATTATTAAGAAATCAGGAGTAGAATCCCGGACCCTTGCAATCCTCGCGTACGTATACGTGGTCTAGCGGTGTGTGAGTGTACTATGGTGACTGTGTGTAGTCACGCGTGAGTGACGCCTGACTAGGAGACGCAGTCCTTAAGTGTCCGAGCGTAGTTCGTGCAACCCGAGACGCAACGTTGACGCCTTCAGAGGCGTCTAGATTTGTTTCGAGTGATCTCGATACGGTCGGAACGATCCTCGTCGTTCGTGGAACGATTCCCGACGACACCGATTGTTCCCGTAATGTTCGTTGTTACCGGACACGGTGGCACAAAAATGGAGACCGTGATCGCGACGAGGGGCCACCGAAAGGACCAATCGTACGTGACGGGTATAACTTTCGACATCGGCCCATTGTAAAGCTACATCGATAGCCCCGCCGCGCCGCGCCGCGTTCTCCGAGCACACACGTTTCGGTCTAATGACGGATCACGCGGGGACAATGATTGGCGTAGCTAGGATGCGTCAAGGCCAGGCCCGACAAGTCCGCCCGAAATGTTTTGACTGTTTCGAGTGGTGCTGTCGGGTGTCACTCACCCACAGACGTCCCGACGCAGACCACCATTTTCGGAGCATTGTACTCGAATCAATCCAGCTGCACGCCGCGGGTATCGCGTGACCGATTTCGGCTATTCTCATTCGAATCGAATTTTCTTACTGTGTGGCGTCATCGCTCATAACTTGCCGGACACTTGAGTCATCTAAACGTAATCCTACGTGGACCACCTAAGACCACCTTAAATATTTTGGGTATTAGTGGACCGATCAAAATTCATTTCGTCGCAAGATTTTCGGCGGTGATACGATTTCGAAGGAATCTCGAGATGATGACATTTGATTTTTTGTATCGTCGTGTTTTACCCTTTTGCCTTATGGCGTCCGTCACAATTATGTGGAGTGGACCACCTTAAAAGTTAGTAATAACAATCTGGAGATACTTTTAATTTTCTATAATGCTGTTATGCTTCATTTTTACAAAGTGTATTAGCGATACTGTTAAGCTTTGTTCAGACCCTACCTGCAACATGTTCGTACGTTCTCAATTCAGATTGCAACCTGCTTTGTGTTTCGGCTCTTGAATGTATATTCTGTTTGTTTAATTATTAATTTCCATTACCAGTTGATACGGTGCATAACATTGAAATATAGCGGATGTGGTCCGAAGCGAATTGCATTTCTGCAACAAATTATATATTACTATTATCTGGTAGAGTAGGTCTATGCAAATGCGATGGTTTGTTAGATAGTTTTTGTCAGTACAATCAGACCAGCGACAATAAGCGGATAATTAAACTATTAATATAATAATCAGTAAATTAAGTACTGTAAAATTACAATAAATGCATTTTTCTCATTTTTTGAAATTATTCGGAACCAGCTATTTTTCTGTTCCGTGATTATCGTTTAAATCACGTTTACAAGTAACAGAGTATAACCCATAATCAATAATTGTACAAAAACGCACATTTAAAGTGCTACTTGTGGACTTAATTCGATTCCGAAATATTCTCTTTTCTGTTTAACGATAATTTATATTATTTGAAACGTAGTTTTATATTTTCGTCCGTCCATCAGAGATACATATTCGTTCGTTCTCTGCGTTCGGTAACATAAATTTCCGGTGACTCAAGAACATCACCGTAATCGAACACTTTCTTAGCATTGTGTTGAAGTCAATCTAGTTGCATACTGCGGAAATCGCGCGACCATTTCGAAACCTCTTCATCCGGGTGAATATGTAAGAGCCTTCCTGGCAAAGAGGAGATCGAGCCACCAGTAGAGTATCTATCGATTCTGGATTTCTGAAGTAGAAGGCAGTCATTTTCGAATATTAGGCTTAGAGGAAGCAATTCAACGACGCTCTGAATAGCTCCTTGCCGGTTTGGAGAAGCTGCAAGAGTGAAAGCACGGCTACTTAGCCGATCGATATCCTAGACACCAAGTTATTCGGTTTAGAATCTGGGATCTATATGAAGAAGTTTCATTTCAGTCTCCTTTTGCAGACTCGCTCACAATTTCTTCTTCGTTGAACTCGTTTCACAGAAATTCTTTTCGAATAGAACAATCTCGACAAAACATAATAGCTTGTTAAGCAACATTAAGTGAACAGAAATATTAATTTTCTCGTTTCTCATATAATCATATGCATCCATACAATTGATGATTTTTAAGGAAGTATAACACTTTTGGGACACCCCGTATAGCCAGATGGATATTATTAGACTGCGGAATTTATGCATTTATGACAAAAATAAGTAGGCGTAACTGAGAACAGTAAAAATATTGTTGTATTGTTTTCAGCCCACTAATGATATTACAAAAGAAAATACGAATTAAGAAAAAAATGAAGAATGGTAATTTCTGAATAGTAATAACTAGACTGCGAATCTTTATGCATTTATGAAGAAATTGATTGAGTGAAATATAAAACAGCAAGAGATTAGAAAAATTCAAGAATGTTATAATGTTGTTTTTACTGTAGCAAAGTCGTTAAGGGATGAAATCAATTTTTATGTTATTCCTGATTCCCACAAACAATGCAAAACATGTTTCTTTTGCATAAAGATTCGCAGTCTAATTATAATACATCGAAGTAAAAGAGTTACTCATGGAATTAAGAAGAAATTGAAGAATGGTAATTTCTGAATGGTAATTTCTGAATGGTAATTTCTGAATGGTAATTTCTGAATGGCAATAACTAGACTGCGAATCTTTATGCACTTATGAAGAAATTGACTGAGTGAAATTTAAAACAGCAAGAGATTAGAAAAATTCAATAATGTTGTAACGTTGCTTTTACTGTAGCAAAGTCGTTAAGGGATGAAATCAATTTTTATGTTATTCCTGCTTCTCAGAATCAATGCAAAACATTTTCATTTTGCATAAAGATTCGCAGTTTAATTATAACACAACGAAGTAAAAGAGTTACTCATGCAATTCAGAAGAGATTGAAGAATGGTAATTTTTGAATGGTAATAACTAGACTGCGGATCTTTAAGCACTTATGAAGAAATTGATTGAGTGAAATATAATACAGCAAAAGATTAGAAAAATTGAAGAATGTTGAAACGTTGCTTTTACCGTAGCAAAGTCGTTAAGGGATGAAATCAATTTTTATGTTATTCCTGCTTCCCACAATCAATGCAAAACATTTTTATTTCGCATATAGATCCGCAGTCTAATAATGACACAACGAAATAAAAGAGTTACTCATTAAATTAAGAAGAAAATGGTAAGAATGGTAATAACTAGACTGCGGATCTTTAAGCACTTATGAAGAAATTGATTGAGTGAAATATAAAACAGCAAAAGATTAGAAAAATTGAAGAATGTTGTAACGTTGCTTTTACTGTAGCAAAGTCGTTAAGGGATGAAATCAATTTTTTTGTTATTCCTGCTTCCCACAATCAATGCAAAACATTTTTATTTCGCATAAAGATCCGCAGTCTAATTATGACACAACGAAGTAAAAGAGTTACTCGTTAAATTAAGAAGAAAATGGTAAGAATGGTAATAACTAGACTGCGGATCTTTAAGCACTTATGAAGAAATTGATTGAGTGAAATATAAAACAGCAAAAGATTAGAAAAATTGAAGGATGTTGTAACGTTGCTTTTACTGTAGCAAAGTCGTTAAGGGATGAAATCAATTTTTATATTATTCCTGCTTCCCACAATCAATGCAAAACATTTTTATTTCGCATAAAGATCCGCAGTCTAATAATGACACAACGAAGTAAAGGAGTTACTCATTGAATTAAGAAGAAAATGAAGAATGGTAATTTCTGATTGGTAATAACTAGACTGCGGATCTATTAACAGCAAACACGAAAGACAAGTTAACTCGTCATTCCTGGTTAGAAGGTGAAAGGTGAGCCTGACTAAATACGATTGGAGCGAACTCGCTAATCTGGCGATACCAGAATAAAGCCTCGTACAAGTTGACCGTCAGATTGACGTTTGGAAGTGAAAGACTCGAATTTTCGTGCAGATTGGTCGAGCTTCCTCCCCCGCCGCGGAAGTCGTTGATTTAAAGCTTGATGGGTCGGGTCGAGCCGCTATGCGCTGGGAAATTCGCGCGACGGGGTCGTCGGTATTCTCGAAAAATACGCCGGTCTCTGCGTGCACGCCGCCGCGCCGGGAGGAGATAAATCACTGGGAGGCTACAAATTTGGCGCGGCGTATTTTTATTCCGGCAGATCGCGGCGCGGCGGCGCGATTTAGGCGCAGGTTGCCGAATCGCGTAATATTCCTGCGATGTCGGCACGCGAGCCGACAGAGAGGGAAAGCGGAGGGACACCGGGGGATGAAACGGGAACAACCTGGCCATCGGGCGAGGGGCAGGGAGGAGCGGGACGCCGGATAGGATTGCAAACGTGATTACACGATGCGCTTTCTCTCCGCAATTAACAGAGCGAACTGGCCCGGAAGGCACCGGACCGCGTAATGATGATACATTCCACGAGGGTTGCTCCGAGGGTATCCGCGAAAGGGTTCGACGCATATCCCGTTGACGGCGGTTCGTTTATATATCGGTGAATCGATCAATCGAATGATTCTGCAGATTGTGCGGAAGCGGTGCCGAATACGCGATACTTTATTTGTTTGCCGGCCGGTAACTTTTCGTGGCACTCATTATTGTGGCCGGCGTCATTATTTTGATACGCGGTGGCTCGCTCGGTTAGCCAGAACCTTAATTATCCAGTCTGTGTTTATACTTTTGTAGACTCAATTTAACACGCCGTACACAACCCCCGAATATGGTTGCGATACTTCTTCGATTTTTCACTATTTCTGTTTTGTGTTTCAAGCCTCGTTCGTTCTCAGTTCCCTCAACCTCATTTGTTGTACAGACTCGTACCCCAAATCAGTGTCACGATAAATGATTCTTAATTGTGTAAATGAAATGAGATTTGAACGAAAACTATTGGAGTCGTTTGCAAATAACGAAAAGAATGAATTCACTATTTATTCGGAATTAAGATACGAATAAGACCGAATTGATTTAATTTAACAAGCACGAAGTTGCATGAAATCGAAGACTTCCTTGAGTTTTTAAAAAATGATTCGATATACATATCTTATTCTGCTGTTATTGAAATTTTAAAGACCTTCCCGTTGGAAATTATCGAATAAATTATCTTATTCAAGCACGTGCTATAATAAAAATCGTACGAAATCTAAATAAATTGAATCTTGTCATTTTTATAAAGCAACACGCGTTACTCACTTTTATTGTTCGATAAGTTTATCGTGAATCATTTTAAACGAATTTTAGAAGAATTTACTTAAATAATTATACAAGAATATTATCCACGACATGACAAGAATGGTAATTCTAAACTTATTTCAGGAAAGAATGCAGCATAAATAAAACACTTTCTGTAATCTAGGCAACTTCTTTCCGTGGACCAATAACCAGCAAGCTTGTTTCATCTACAAAATGCACAATAAATTGCGAGTTAAAATTTGCAGGTCTTTACGATACGTCATCGCCAAACAGCAGAAACTTCCCGCAACATTTTTATGGTCTCAATTTAAGAGATCTTAAACGTAATTCTATTTTCTTCAGAAATGCTTCCGGTAAATCTTTCACTGAAATTTGTAAGTACACGAAGTTCAGCAAGTTTTCGCCAAATAAATACAACGCGGAGAACATGACAGTAACTTCACCTTTACCGTGCAAAGTATCGATATACATAACGATATCGGGAGAGATCGTTCTCGAAAGAGTATTGACCAATTCGAAGGAGGCTCGCTATCGATTCGGCGCTCTTCTATTGACCTTTAGTCGTAATTTGGTAATTTTTTATGCGAAAGGGAGCCCTGGGGAACGTCTAGCGCGTTTGACGTCGACCGTGCTACCTCCTCCCCTTTTTCCCTCTTCTACCTTTTCGCTCATCCCACAGGAGCCTGTGCACGGTACTCTGATATTCTTCATAGAGGTCTGTTTATTTTACTGTAGAAATACTGTTACTTTTCGGAAACTATAAAATCTAGAAACAGTGGAAGTTCACGCGACGCTCGATCAACATTTTCACCTTTTTCTCGAAGTATTCAATTTTGTGCTTCTTGAGGTTTTTCTATCAACTACTCTTATATTCTTGATTTATTTTACTGTAGATGCATTGTCACCTACCTAAGGATAGTAAAGCCCCGTGGCAATTTTTATATTTGTCACAGCCGTAAGCATATCTTTTCCCACAGTTCTCAAAGTTCAAGCTGCAATTTTCAATACGTAATTCTTGCGTCGATTAATTTATTTCTCGAAGTATTCAATCTAGTGCCCGCAAAGTTTGATCGTAAGCAAACGAGAAACTATTCTTAGTCCCGATATTACTTTCGGAAGAGTGAAACATCAGCATGGTAACGGTAAAGAAACAAAAGGCAATCGTCCATGTTCAGAATCGGAAACAAAGGCACTTGATTTGAAGACAATGACAACACCCAATGCGTTTTCCGTGGCCATTTGTTCCTTGAAGCCGCATAAGGATGGACTAGGTGTTTAGAATGCCAAGGTTGGGCTCGCGTGCACGTGCCAGAGGCGTTGACGAGGACAAAAACGCTTATTCTATTATCATCGTCTTACATCTACAACTATCTCTTTGTATCACAGTGATGTGTGATTAAAGACAGATTAAGGACAGCGACTAGATTAAAATTTCCTCGAACGGGAAAAAATGCCGCAGACAGGGAGCTGAACAGCAAGGCGTTTGCGCCAGAATTTCTGGAGGGGTGTAATTCTTTCGCGGAAATCTTAAATCGAGATGAAATTTTCAAAGCACTATGCCCGCGAGAGATATAGCCGGCTCGAACTCGTGTGCACTCGTTCCGCCATATTGATTTAAATTATGAATTGCGAACCTTCTCTCGACGAATGGGGGGAACGTTTAATGGTTACTGCGGAACTACGGGTACGTTTTACCTTTACCAAGGATTGGTCATTATTTATAGATCGCCGCGATAACGTAGCCGAGCTGCTCTTTCTCCTACGCTTCTCCCGTTCGTTTATTTTATTCTCGATCGGACGTTGCGATTATTTTTCCTCCTTGTTAAGCACCGCCTTTGTCGGCAGTATATATTTTCGCGTTTCCATGCTTGTCGTCCTCGCTGAAAACTTCGTGCCGCGGGAACGAATTAGACTGTACGCGTAGAAAAAGATTGAACCATTTAAAGAGTTGCTTTGCCGGCCGAGCCGAAAAGCGTTTGAAGTATTCAACGAGCGTGAAAGCTTTGATGAATAATTGTATGTTCGACAATTTCGACGGCCTTTCAAACTGTTTAAAATTAAATCTGTTTATTTATTTAAAACGCGAGTGCCAATTTCCCGGCATGTCAACGCCGAGCTCGCGTTGCAATTATTATTTAAAAATCAATTAAACCTGGAAAATGTTACAGTAGAGCGCCTAAAACCTCTATACCGTTCGGATACTTTAATGTGTCACCAGTCGCTCGACGAAAGCACGTTTGATATCGCATCGGTGTTTCATTATTGATAAATATTTTAAATTTTGTAATTGGGCAGCTGAATAAATATGGAACTGCTACATATATTTGATATATAATTGATAATGTACATGGACTCTCGAGGGGGTTGGTGCATGTTGAAACTGTTTAGAGCAGAATGGAACTGGTTCAAGCACACAGGTTGGAGCACACCGTAAGGATTGGAGGAAACGATGATAAATATTTTAAATTTTGTAATTGGGCAGCTGAATAAATATGGAACTGCTACATATATTTGATATATAATTCTTAATGTACATGGACTCTCGAGGGGGTTGGTGCATGTTGAAACTGTTTAGAGCAGAATGGAACTGGTTGAAGCATACAGGTTGGAGTACACTGTAAGGATTGGAGGGAACTATAATAAATATTTTAAATTTTGTAATTGGGCAGCTGGTTGAATATGGGACTGCTACATATATTTGATATATAATTGTTAATGTACATGGACTCTCGAGGGGGTTGGTTCATGTTGAAACTGACTAGAGCAGAATGGAACTGGTTGAAGCACACAGGCTGGAGTACACTGTAAGGATCGGAGGGAACGATGCAAAGCAAACTGGAGCAGGTGAGAGCAAGGTTGAGCCAACTAGAGCGTGCTTTTGTCAACAACAGCTAGTTGAACAGAGAATATTGATAGACACCTTAGCCTCGAGATTACTCATTGGATTAACCCTCTGCCCTTTGATTTACCACGCGGCTGCAATAAATTGTAACTTCTCCAATATCCGTCACTATTTTTAATATGGTTCTGCAATCTACGAAGAATGGTATCCACACAAAGGACAACTCGAAGTAAAATATTTTCTATCGCAGATGACCTTCAACGATCTTGAATGACCTTGACTCGTAGGTCCCTCTACGCGTCTTAAAACGTCCTATTACATGGTACATGGAAAAATACGTTATTCCATTGAATAAACTATAGTTGACCTTGGTGTGTCCTCTAGCTTATAACGTATATTCGAAACCATAGATCTGAGTGAATCTGGCGGCTGCCATGAAATCGGTAAAACCCTTGCGAGGGTTAAGACGCTGATTAGCGGGCTTGAACGTAGAACGTTAAAGATTGAGCGCGTACCTTTTTGTCTTCGGTCTTGTTGGCGCGGGCGGAGGTCTTGGAGAAGAGGCTGTCCTGGTCGGTGGCGTTGCTGGAAACGGCAGGGCCTCGTCCTGTGCCTTCCTGGTTGAGCAGGGGCACCGTGCCGAGTTCCGGTACCGCATAATCGTACGATGTGTCAACTGCACCGTTCGCGTACACCGCTGTGGATGATATAGCAAAGGAGGAACGGGCACGGACCAGAAGGGGGATAACGGGGGGCACGCGATGTATTGATTGCGGTCAGGCGAACGCTTTGTTGTTTGGTACACGCGTACGTATACTACCGAGGTATTGCAGTGTACTCGTGGTGCAACCGTTTAATGTGTATACCGGTATAAATATACGAGCGCCACGTGAGCGCTCGCCTGCGCCCGCGCGAGCATATATGCGTGTAAAACAACACCGGTCCGGCGCGGCGGCGTGCACGAACGCGGCATACCTGAGTGATTGATGTTGGTGCTCTTGTTGTTCAGCATCATGTCTTGCATCTCCATAACAACGGTGCTGTAGCTGTAGTATGGGGCGTACTTTAGTGCCTGGTACGGTTCTTGGTAGTCGTCGAGCTTCACGATGTCCAGGAGACGATTACCCAGGTCCCGCGGTAACGTCGGCAACGAACCGCCCGCGTATCTAGAAAGAAGAAACGAACTCGTTTCCGATCGTCAACCACTGAGGGAATCCGCGTTAATATTGCCCGGGACTGCGGATGGAAGTTGGAAAATGCTCTCAGCTCCGGGAACTGAATTCCCCCGATGCCAGGAAATATTTCATATTAATTGCAAAGAACTGGCGTGGTTTTGACCCGATCTTTGAAACGTGCGAGAAATGTGGATAACGGGACCACATGTTTCGACTTTACATCGGAAAAAAGTTGGTAGAGGTGCGTCTTATTAGCCGTCCCGCGTGTGATTCAGGTTTTTAGTGGGTAGGCCTCCCAGACCCACTCTTACTTTTCCGCTTGTTTATAAAGTGTCAAGGTAAAACATTTGGTCTTTTATGACACTTTTACCTTGACACTTTATAAACAAGCGGAAAAGTAAGAGTGGGTCGGGGAGGCCTACCCACTAAAAACCTGAACCACACGCGGGACGGCTAATAAGACGCACCTCTACTAACTTTTTTCCGAAACAAGGTAAAACATTTGGTCTTTTATGACACTTTGGGGAAAACCCCACATCCGGAGTATATTGGGGGATCCCAGATTCCCCTTCCTTTTGACAGCATGCTGACCTTCCGTCAGGTACGAAGGTACGTATCGCCTTCATCAAATTTAGACGTTAGTTCTAATCGTGCGCCCGTCTCGTAGACACCGACAACTTCAACTTATACTATAAATATATTTCTTCCACCGTCCTCATATATAATTATTTACACATAACCTCTCAACATAAAGAAAAAAAGGCCTCTCCGACCATTTGGGAGACCCACACTATCCCCCTCTGGGGTGTACATAATGTATTTTCCCCCACATCCGTAAAAAAAAAGAAATATTTCACGGTACCTATCTCTTTACCGTGACGACCCGAGAATTTCTGCGTAACCGACTGGTTACTGGTTACTATACGCCTCGGTACAAAAAGAAATACCCGCGCGACGGAGTCGAATCTAGTGTTTGCTCAAACGGCTTCGTTCAGCTATCTCCGAATACGCGTTTCAACACTATACGACCGTGGCTAATTTTATCTTGATAATTGTCATTGGGCTTTGCGTTACTTTTGCTTCATTTATCTGTCATAGACTGCGGATCTTTGTGCAAAGTAAAAATGATCTGTGTAAATTACAAGCATAGTAACGTAAAGACATACGTTTCTGTTATAAATGCAGAAAAATCCGCAGTTGATCACAGCTCTGTCCCATTTTTTCAATTATTATAGACGAATTGAGAGAAACTGGGTCTAACTGTATTTAACATTTCCTCGAATAGTTTCATTCATAATTCATCATTAATTCGATGGTTTGGGCATAACGAAACTTTGATCGAAAATATAACAGGATTACCGTGACACAATAAAGTAAAATAATTAGCCGATGAATCAAAAAGAAAGATTCTGAAAATGAGATAGTGGTCACAATAGGTCGCAATGACTTTTACGAAAAGTTGTAACACGCGAATGTACCTGCAATTCGGTGCACCAGTTGTCTAATAAAATGACAAACAATCAGTTGCCATATCCAGGCATTACCGTATTTCTAAATGGCCTCCCTTCGAATGTGATTGTCGTCACCTGTGTGGTCCGGGTTCACGGTAGTTTATGAGTCGTTTGAAAGAATAATCGTGAAACCATGCAAAGGGAATACGCATGATGCAGCGACATAAAAAATGTCGGACTTTAAGCGCGTTCTGTAGCGGCGAAAGTGCATCATTTTTCGAGTGGGTACTCCTTTCTGCATGGAAGTTACGTCGTCGTTCAGCTCGAGTGCACGTTAGATATTCGTCAAAGGGGTGGGCGGTACGTATAGTCGAAAAAGCGCGAGTACATCTTTTTTCCGATGTTCCCTTGGAACGACGATATCGGGTTGTACAAAGCGGCGCGACGGCAACGTCGAAGATCAATGTTGAAACGTGCGCGACGCGCGGCCAAGTTACGACGGATCGAGGATCTCGTCTGGAGACATTGGTGCCATACAAAGTCGATATATTGCCCGAGGATGTCCGTTATTGGACGTTATTCGACATCCACTAACGAGCACGGCGGATACAAAGTTTATTGGAAGGTGACTTCCGTCGTTGCGGAGTACCGTGAATGCTTCGAAAGTTGGGGGAGGATGTCGCGGGTCGCGACGTCTCCTATTAGCAAATTTTTAGCAAGTCCTTTGCCGTTCGGGAAATACAGTGACTCGCATTAACGTTCGAACACGCTTTAACGCGTGACTGAAATGAAAAAATCACACGAAGTCGAACCGAGTTAGTTAATAAAACTGAAACTCTAAAGTTAAGGTTTTTGTCACGAGGATTACTTCTCTAGTTCTTCTAGATCTTAAATACCCTAATAAAATTTGATTTGCTTTTATTCAAAATATATATATTTGTGTTCTAGCTTTTGTAAATTGCACCGAGGAAATTTGATTTTGCATGCATTACAATGTTATTACCTGGGACAAATTTCTCCACCAAACTCCTGCGGAGTGCAGAAGGAGGTTGAGGAGATTAGGCTAGCAGTCACGCGAGGCAAAGCACGGTAGGGGCAATATGAAATAGTTGATAGCGGGGAAAAAGTTGCTCGGTCCTGATCCGGGATATGAAAAATATAAATTTATATTACTATCTCTGTAACATTTTAGTTGAAATCTCTCAACAAATAATGCTATGTAAATAAAACTAATTTAAGGACTGCAGCCTTCGACAGAATGTCTGTCACGCAAATAAAAAGTATCGTATAGCTAAATCGACAGAGCGGTCATTTAATAAACATGAATATCGGAGTCATTTATCTTTCACAAACAAGACATTTAGTTTTTAAAGTATTTTGTTACAGTGAAAGCGCAATATCGATACCGTTCAAATATTTGAGTGTGATTGTTTGTACAGTCTCCGCTGTAAAGTGTCGACGCACGAAATATTTTATATCATAACGAAGGAGTAGTTTGAAACAATTGTGTCCAGCATTAAACATAGGATTTTCTATAATAGTCTGTAAACATTGTTTAACAGGCGATTGTATCGATCATTTATTGCCTTCGTGCGGACAGTTCGCAAACAGTGTTTCATTGGAATCTAAGCATGGCTCTAAAATCGGTAAACCACGATGTTTGCGAACGGTCGACACGAAATTGACACGGAACCGTAGGTCTATCTCGAAAGCTAATATTATTAACAGCAATATTTACTGCAACGGGGGAAGCCGCAAATCCTTCATATCCGCGTCGTTTCCTTCCACACAAACGATAGCTTCAGCACGCGGAAACGTTAGTGCTCACTTTTTTATACCAACAAGACGAGTACCAAAAACATGGTTCGTAAGAGTACAAACATTTTCAAAGATATGTACTCAAATCATTCGTATTATTTTTCAAAGAATTCATTACGGAATGAATTCAATTTGCCACCAGCATCAAAATTTCAATTAGCCACGGCTGATGTTGGAACGTTGTACGAAAGTATCTCAAAGTGAAATGTTTTTGACGATATTTTTTGGTATCCATTTGTTGCTTTACAACTGCGCAGAGAAAAGAACCGTGAATTGCACTCGGATCTTTCGTTTTCCGGGCGACTGCTTTGACCAACTAAGCTGCAACGTAAACGTAAATGCAGAATATGGCTGACGGTGCGGTCCACCGCGTGCAAAGACAAAAGAACGTGTCCGCGAAATATTCCTTTTTTCACAGGAAGCATTTGTCGATCCGGAATATGAAACATTTTACGTAATTGAATCTGCGGCTGCGAATTCATATGTGAAGTTAAATGATTAAATTTACTTCTTGTTCTTATTGTTTGTTAATTTTTGTTGATAGTTTCTACTATTTCAAATTTCGTCTGCACAAGTTTGCCGCAAATTCATAAAATCAACAGTCCAGTTAGCGTGAGCGAGTACCTACATATTCAAGTTTCAATTGGTCCAATTTTGTTTTCGACTTCGGAGGAATAATGGTAGACGCTTAAAAGTGGGATCTTCGAAGTACGTTTGGACGCAGCGTTTTGCGATCCATACTCCATTCGTTGTAACTTCCTGCTGTGCGTTTGGACGCACAAGTTTGCGTTCGTGACGAATGGAATATAAGAGGCCCCAGGATCGCAAAACGGTATATTCGGACGAGCATAGGAGATACCACATTAACCCCTTAATTTTACATGAAATAAAATTTGATTCGTTTGTAATCAATATTTAAGCATTGAAATACAAGCCATACAAAAAATATACAATTTCATGTCCCTTCTACGACATTTTTGTGCATAAAGACGTTTCAATCACTATAACTGTAAAGAAAAAGATACGGCAAGGGGGTAAGCGCCGCACTACTGCATAGCGAATTTATTAATGTTCATCACAAAGCTAACGCAATTCTAGTAACCCTTGAAGATGATCTGAATGTAGATCAAAATGGCTTTGTAAATTAACACATTACCGACCGGTGATTATTGAATAATTTAAAAAAATCTATGGTACAAGGCTAAACACTTTTTAATGGAACCTTCAATAGCAACAGCAACTTTCATTGTGATCTAACAAAGTCACCCTCAGTAACGTGATCTGATAGTTTCATTTAAGATCGCAATGTGAAAGAAAATTTCTGTGCTTTCTTTTGGTACAGCACAATTATTGAAAATCCTATTAATAGGCTTCCGGTAGGTAAAGTGTTAAGTAACAAATGATCGAACCCTTGCGCCGAGAGCATTAACAATCTTATTAACTACTGTATAGTGTAAAAAATAGAAGGAATACCTTTCGTCGTCCTCCAAGGTGTAAGCCATCAGCGCAGCTCCCTTCTCGACGGTAGCGCAGGTGGATCCGAGATGGGAGGGCGCCTTTCCGGTCATGGGACTTGCGAAACACTTCCGTTGCCTGTGTCTGGAGACGATCAGGAATATCGCGACGGCCAGCAGGAGTATCACCGCAGTTAGCACCCCGATCACGACCGCCATGTACGTCGGGTCGTCGTGTTTCGCCGTGGAGACCGGAAGCTCGCCCTCCGCGGCGCCATTTTTCTCGACGAAAACGTCGCTCTGAATCGGTGACTCGGTTGTCGGTGCTTCCTCCGGCGTGAAGTTGCCGTGAGCCACGTCTACGCACATACACAGACAGAAAAAAAATGAGGAAAATAAAGGAGAACAGTTCGCAACAGCGTTACTCCTGCTTCAAAAAGCGGGGACCAGCGGATTAAACGAGTTCGCTTTTCTCGTCGTTCGATGCGACCGTGCAAATTGTTCGAAATTGGGTCACTGAAAATGTCGCGACGAATGCCGTCCCACGCTCGACATTTATTCTCATTTTTTTCTGCTTTCCTCTCCTCGGAATATTAAAAACGAGAGATAGAGAGAGAGAGAGAGATAGAGAGGATCAGGAATTCTTTTATGGGGTCGCGCCATGACGCGGAACATGACTAAACGGCCTTGTTACGGTGAACATTTGGGGCAGAAACTATTAGCGGGGTACGCGAGCCGCCGAGTGTACGCGGAATCATTAAGCGGAAAGAAGGCACTCGAGTGAGTGCACGTGGAGCGCATAATCAAGCTGCGCGCTCTTTCCGATAGAAAAAAAAACCGCGAGCGTACCGCGCACGCGGATTCGCGGAATTTCACCGCTTGATCGATGGGCCGTTCAACCATCCGGTTGTCTAATTACGGAACTGTTCTCTGCCGGGTTTCCCCGAGGCACCGAAATGGAATTTTTAATAATGCCAAATGAGTCGAGTGATACCTCGCTTTTGAAAAACCGGGAAATCAGGCGTGCGAATTGGATGGCCAAAATTTTCCATTTTCGTGCACGAACAAATGAGTTTTTATCACGTTTCGCCTCGATATTGATTTTTCATTATTATGAGGTTTTCTTGGCTTTGATATTTACGTTATATTCTTGATGCAGTTTCCGTAAGTCTCGAGGATCTCTTGAAGAAATTTTTAGAATCTAATTTTCGAGGAAGCATTCGTAAAAGAGACGAAACCTTGTTTTCGTTAGACGATTGTAGTCATCCTATTTGGGCGAGCGCCATTTTGTGTAATGTACCGGTGAGAGACAAGACCGAAGGGAGAAATTCTTCTGGAAACAAGTCGTTCTTTCTCGTACACATAAATCTGTTTTGTTCGTTGCGGAGCTTGAGTTTAAACCGTAGTAAACGCAATATTAGAAAGAAAATAAATGAAACATTTTCAGTCTGACAACCGTAAACGACCTTCTCCGCAGAGGGATGATCGAGGAATTTCCTGTTCACGAACGATTTTTACAATCATTCTGGAACCTCCTGGAGCTATAATAATTTTATCTTGAGTATTCGATGTAGTCCATATACTGCCGAATTTATTGTATAAATCAGTAAGAACTTGCACGTTAACGCGTTAACACGTTAACCGAATTTTTAAACTTGATTTTCTCGGAAATAGATTCACGTATAAAACAAAATTTTATTCTACATCTTCAATTTATTTTTTAATATAGAATTACCTCCTGTAGTACCATCAGTTGCTAACCACCCTGTATAATAGGACTTGGCGTCTTAACCGAGGTCCCTCTAGTCAAAAAAGTCACTCAAGGTTCAACGTTATCGAGCATCTTCGAGCGACCTCTCGATCGACGTCGACGCAATTCGTATCCTTTTTCGAGCTTCGAGCGAGGACAACTGCGGCCCGGATGTCCATGAATCCTGGCTCTGTCGGTGTCGTTAAATAAAATCTGGCGAGACGTTCGAGCTTTCTAGCGGCGCTGGGTCGTTCATCAGAGCGGTAAAAACGTTGGGCTCGTGACAGGAAAAAGCCACGGTGGAGAGAAGAAGGACGATCGTAAGTGTGTTGAAGTCTGCGCGGGTTTCACCGATGAAGCCTTCCTCTCCCCGGGTTCTCTCGATTCACGGGAGCTTTTTACTGGTCGCACGGCGCGGAGCGTCCCGGCGCTCTGTGGATCCCTCGCAGGATTATTCGCAGCGAAACAAAGCTGTCGTCGCGTTTGATATCGGCTTTTGCGCGGCCTTGGCGAGCGTCGCGTTCTCCTCTGTCACCTCTGACAAACCGTCTACTACCGACGGCCCCCCGCGTGCCCCCCTATGAAATCTGATATTAAACATTCGCCGCGAGGGGACGGGGGTTAACTGTGAAAAGGGGTTTTGTTTCGCGGAGGCCGGGCCCGACAGGTGGCAAGGACCGCTCCATCGACCACTAATGGCCACCGGCTCGTTCGCAATTTAACGAAAATGAGTTTCCACCCAACGCACAGGTGCCCCGACGTCGGCTGACCACCGTCTGGCCTGTCAAGAAACAATCTACTGAATCCCCGTGGATCCGAAGAGCGATTTTAACGGGAAGATAGTATTGTAGTACACATTCGGTGCAGTTGAGATTGTTCATTTATTTGGTGTTTGTGTACCATAGCAATTTTTCGAATTAATATTATTTTACAATATCAGCAAACAATAAACACTCGGCATTATGGATGTTCGTGTTACGTGTCACGTTGTTCTCCTCTGTTTCTTATTTGTTTAATCTTCGTGCGTTCCTCATTTTTCTAACTTGACTCTTTGCGCTCCGAATGATTTTTCAACTTTATTGCCAACAATTCTCTACTATTTCAAGTGTTTTATTTGAAAGGACAGTTCCTTGGCTGCTACTTATTTTAAACAATTTTGTTTCCTAATTATACTAACACTAGGTTTACGGGACCCATCAAAATGACGGGTTCTAATATTCTTAATTTTCGATTACTAAAATTGTTAAGATGCTTCCCTGAGAAATTATTTACCAGATTTATTTCTTTGGGTATATATTATTGGAAAAATAGCCAAAAATTTGGATAAACATATTATTATGTTTATAAAACAACGTGAGATAGTTTTTTCTAGAGCTCCGTAAACCTTGTGTTAAATACAGCTTTCGAACTTTGTTGTAATTTATATTTGTGGAACTTGTATTTGTTTTCAACTAAAAGATAAGAAATTTAATAAATAAAGGAAGAACCAAATACATAGAAAAATCCGTTTCCTTTACATTTTTCTTTCTCTGGTGTCGAGTCACACTCGACAAAGGAGTGCAAAGGGTTCATTTGTCCATTGACGTGGTAATGTTCAATATTTTTATACAGAACAATACTGTATGCAGGACACTGAAATTCTACCTCTCAATAATACAAGTAGAATTGACAAAAAACAAGGTACTTTAGAAGGAAACACTATTTTCGTATACCAAACATTTCTTTTCAGTACTTCAAGATTACGCTGCTCAAAAATATAATTTTACGGATTTTCAAATGAAATCAAAATTGATCGAACCAAGTAAAATATTGTTTATAATAATAAAATGAATGCTCTTCAATTCTTTTAATCTGTCTATCGCACCCACTGGTTTTCATAATAAGTGCATAAAGTGCAGTTTAATTGTGATTCACGCAGACACAAGAACAGCAAAAGAGCGTCGACGCGATTAACCGCAACTTTGTCGCAAATGTCACGCAATTCACAAGTGGGAGTAATTAGGTTTCGCGGACGTCGCGAAAATTAAGATACCTAATTGAACAACGAGCCAGGCATTTCCGCATTGTCTCGCATCCCGAAGTGGTGGAATTTTTAGCGTGCCTGGCCGATTTAAATGGAACAGTCTCGCATATGCCGTGCTAAACAACGCGTTAAGTTAAACAATGTCCTCGGTCTGTGCTACAATTAAATTCTTGTCACGGTTACGCGTCTGCAAAGGACTTGGAGTGTTATAATCGGAGAATTGAGTTTCCCATTAAATTCTTTATCTGTCGGGCTCGTTACACCAGCGCGTGCTGAATTGCGCCTGCTCTGTGTGCTGCGATTGATCGAATGATTTATTTCCTCTCCTTTTCGCCGAAACATTCGGCGTAGCGTATAACGTTCACGTTGTAAATAAATGGATCCGAGTCCACACGCTGAAGTATTTAGTAGGCTCCGGCAGATTTCTGGCACGGAAGAAGTGCGTTGCATTGCGATCGAGATGAATCCTTTGATCTTTTTTTAATCAGTTGTTGAAGATCAGCGAAGTTTCATCTCGGAACTCTTTTTAGCGAAAAACACAGAATTTTCTGTCGATCAAATTGGACTGTGATATAAATATTCTTTTGTTTCCATATATCAAACGATTGTAAAAATTCGTCGACATTTCTTAACGAACTTGATTATTTAAAATTGTTCATGTAGGACTCTGCGTGAATGTTTAGCGTTTGTTCATTCGCCGAATGTGGTTACTATGTTTACAATCCTTTTGTATTCGGAAATGAAGCATATCCGCATTTGTTCAGCGTACCCAATGAATTGTGTTCAGTCTTCACGTTTATCGATCTTGTCGATGGAACGTGCTGTAATAATCACCATTGTTTCGCAACAATGTCTACTTCACTGTCGTGTTTTGTAACGCCAATCAATGTCGTTCGGTACAATTATAAAAAAGTTATTTTGTTTTAAAAGGCGTTCGAATACTTTCGTTACCCACTGTATGTAGAATATCTACAATGTATATACCCAACAAAAATCGTATATACCCAATTGACAGTTGGCGCGTCGAGCCGACTGTGCCAACACGCGTCTAAGTCGCGCTCTGATTGGTCCGTGTTTTTCGTTAATAACTCTTTAACAAAGCCGCGGACGTGATTTCTGCAAAGGAAAATGTTGCTTCAAACGATCTCGCGAATCTCCCATTTCCGGATGTTGAAGGAATTTCGAAACACCTGTATATTGTCAACGTGTTAACGATTAAACTCTGCTGTATCTTATGAATAAAATACTAATTCACGGGATACAACAGTAAACGTTACAAGCGTTATTTTATTCTGCAACAAAAATCAAAATTCGAAGGAAGAAGCTCAACAAAGAAATTTTCGCTTAGCCCCAAACTCCAAACGATCCATAATGTTGGTCGATAGACTGTCTACTGGAACAATCATTCTATACGCTCCAGTTCTTAGCAATTTCTAACAAGCGCAGCTCGCGACAGCATTCGAACGACGCCACGCATTGCCGAGGCTCGACTAAATATTTTCGAAAGTGGTCCGACCTCCCGCGATACCGAATCCCCGTTTAATTATAGCAGGCTCGGTTGCAGGCGCGATTACTTCGCCATTCAAAACAATAACAGAGTCGCTGTAGCGTCGCTCTGGTATCCACTCGGTCGCCGTAGTACAGTAGTGGCCAGATTTACGATCGGATCAGGATGCCGCGCGATTGCGACAAGGGTGGGCCATAACTTACGTAGCTGGATCTTCCGCATATAAATCATCGTGCGGCGTAGAGATGCAGCGGGATGCCTTTCTTCGCTGGCGGGAATGAAAAATAAAATCGATGAAAAGAACGAGAGCGGAAAGGAGTTCGGTAAGAAGGTCTATCGTCGCGCGGTCTCCTCGCGTGCTTTTGCACGGTCCTTATTTCTTTTCTCTCTTTTTCTTCCACTTTCTCTCTCTCTCCACCCTCTCTGCCGCGTTTACTCGCGTCGAAGTGACGACCCAGGCTCGCGACGAGCACGATGCACGTGTAGCGGGCTCGTGCAGCTGACGCTCGCCGTCAAACGCCGCTAATACGCTTCTTGATCTTCGCGAACGCAAGTACGCTGGCATATAGGAGGAAAAGGAAGGCTCGGAAATTTTCAAGCGCTCTTTGATTTACCGCTCAAAACGGAAATGGAGCCGCGGAACTTCGTTCCAACCGCGACCTCGTTTTCAACCGGTCCGGGCTTAATCGAACGTCCGCCATTGTGAGGCGGCCACCGTGGGATTGTCTGGCGAATGGATGCTTCCGGTGCTTCGAGCACGTCAGACGTCCCGGCCAAGCGTTGCCTTAACGCGTCCCGACTCGCGTTTTATTTTTATTTATCGGCCGACATCGCGGCCATTGTCCGCTGAACGCTCCTCGATGATCAACCTGTCGAACGGCTCGCTTCTGACGCGAAACTACCCCTTTACGCGATGGCGTAGACATCCTCTCGATCATACTGCTAATTGTCAGTATATTCATTGTTCGCTGATACTATGTGCGTTGACTTCTCTTTCAACAGTTTTCCACGAGCATGCTCGTGTTTTCTTTGAATATCCTTGAAATAACAAGGTAACCAACAAAGTTCGAACGGTACGTAAATAGGTCTACCGCTAAAAGTGTTTTAGGTATCCGCAGTCATCTCAGTTTATGCTAAGATTGTTGGAATATGAAGCTTTCATCTTGTATTCCATTCCAGTATTCGTCCAAAAATAAGTACCGCTAATTTCGCGTTAAAGCCTGCTAAATCTCCCGAAAAGTTTCAATAGTAGAGAGTAACATTGTATCTCGACAATGTGAAGAAACAAAAATGGTATTTGCGCAAACCTCGGCAAACTCGACTCGCGTTCTAACGACTCGGAACGGGAGGAACTAATTGATCAAAAATAGTAATTGCAGGAGCTTCGACGAAGTCGAGGGTTTGATTAAAAAGCCTGTTCCTCCGGCTAACTGGTCCAACTGAAACAGGTGAGTTTCGGAGAACAAAAGGATCGTTTTTCCTGGTCGGATCGAACTAATAAAGTTTTATTAGTTATCGTTTCGATTAGTTATCGATTGGTCGGAATTTTCCGTCGGAAATAAATGATCTCTGCGGCGAGCACGCCGGACCCCCTCGTTAATCAAGTTTCATCCTTTCGCATCCTGACCCGAAAGGAGGAGGTCTGTCGAAACTGTTTTTTCACGCAGGTGAACGAATCCCAGCCGTGACGAAACGGATTCGAAAGGATTCGCAGATTAATGCTGAGGCTGAAAGGAGGAGGCCTTTGTGAGCACCCGAAACAGGAGCTTTCGCAACGGGCTGTTGCTAATGACGCGTCAGCCGGACTACTTTATTTCAACAACTTCGCCACGCCACCCCTTTTCAACGGCGTCGCAGCAACCCTTTCCTCGAAAGTCCCTACACACCGTATCGACCCCCTCCAGACAGATAATTTCATACGGATCTCATTCGTGCGCGCTGCGTGAAATTCATGCTCGTTGATTCGGCCGGGCGTTCATTTATTTCGAAAGGATGAGAGGAGGATTCAAGGGGACGCGCGCGAGCAACAGGAAATGGCGGACCCGAGAAAAACTGAGTCGACCCGACGACGCACCTTGCGAACATGACCAATCCGTGAGATCGACCCTTAAAATTAGTCTAGACATGACGTACATCCGTCTGCCTTCATAGACTTACAGCAATCCAGCCCTCGATTTTGTTATTTCCATTGAATGTGTTCAGGATTCTCACAGCGGAATTCGGTGTTTGCCGTCGATACAGGTGATCGCGTCGTCACCCGTTTTCACAAATCATGTCAACACGCGGATAGCTCGCAAATCGACGCCGCTTAGTAACACCAAACGCTCTCATTGGCAAAATTCCGCTGTGAGAATCCTTCAAATGATCAATAACATAGATCATGCGAGTGCTGAGCACCAATCGGGGTGTCTCATTTTAGGTCGTCGTTGCCATATAAGGCACCGGCGATGCCGTTCGCTCTCAGATTCTTCTACAGTTCGCTCTTCAATCTCTTTCCGATTCTTGTACGCTCAGTATTCTCTATAGTGGCATCCAACGCCGAAACGACACAGTTACGTTCGTTGCGGATTCGTGAAGTTTCACAGCGCCCATTAAAAACACGTGCTCGTTCTGCGTTAATTCGAATTGTCGGACATCAGTTCTTCGCGCACTCAAATCTGAGTGGTTCCGGCCTCCGGCCGTAGCTTCATCTTGTTGGAATACGCCGAAACAAAATGTTTTTTACATCAGTAAAAATACTTCAATTTACCCCGTGCTTGGACTCATTTTAATTAGAAAAATCTCAACAATCTACTGGTACTACGTTTGAGAAGGTACGGCAAAAATGAAGTACCTGCGTCTGTTTCCTGCCTTCTAGCAGTTTTATTCTCTTTCCTAGTCGAAGTGATAGAGCAAGACTGGGGATGGCTCGTGAAAATTTAAGCGCGGCGTATTTAGTCGAATTTAAGTGAGAACTACTGTACTTTTCTCCCGGAAAGAAGAGAAATCGAAGAGAAGACATCGGGTTGTTAGCGATGGAGATTATTCCCGGGAAAACGTTGAACTTCCAACAATAACCGAAGACGAGCACTTCGCCGGCGAAGTCTCGGCAGGAAATGTAGCAATCGCGCCTCGCAGCCCTTCAAACACCCCCGTCGTCGACGGCGAAAGGGATTCGTTAAAAAGTTTAGCGACAGTTCTATCCCGTTTATTTCCTCGCAATCTCTTTGAAGACAATCGTTCGATCTGTCGGTAAGCACGTCTGCCGGGAGGGCCGGAAAGCGACGGAGAAAAAAATAATGGATGCGCTCGGTCCGATTCTTTCAGCCGGCATCCGGTGCTCGCGACGGTCCTGCGGGGATTTCACTGTTCCTTCTTGTTCTCCTCTCGGAGAGACGTAATTGGTCAGGGAAATACGAGAAGCCGTGCGCGTATCGCCTTGCCAGGTGGATGCGTGCCCCTTTTCCATCCTCCCTTCATCCCCGCCGCTACGGTTATCTGCAGCGCGGTGCAAAATTGAATTCACGAAAAAAAATTTGTTCAAAAAATCGTTATTCATCCATTTATTAGGGTAGCGCATACGAAATGTCCGATTTTAGAATGCAAATGTAACGAAGTCTTTCGACGAAAAAATACTATTCCAGTCCACAGGTTTACTCTGAACTATTTTAAAGCACAAAGCTGATCTTTACGTAGATATTTAATTTTAATTTTAAATTAGCGATTCGACTGAACCAGCCCCTGAGATCTCAGATACTCGATTATTAATCGACAAAGAGGAACGAGCCCCAGCTGCGAAAAATTTTCCCTAAACTTGTCTCGTTAATAATCCCATTACCGGGGCCGTTGCCTCACGAGATTAACTACGCATGGTTTGCATGAAAAAGCTCGCGAACATGGGATGGAATTAATCGTGGCCTTCTGCCGGTTCGTTATCCGCGGACGGAGAACTTTATTAGCCACTAGCTAAATCATACAATGCTATCCAACTTCCCGCGGAAATATTGTACAAATGCGAACACTATTTTCAGTGATCTCATTACCGTTTTAATTCATTCGCTCGGCACGCTCGCGGACAGAGGATCGTTTTAAGTGGTTTTAATTTGTCATTGAGAAATTTAGAGACGCTGATCAAATTTACGTCCGCAGGAACGGTTTTAATGGATAATAGAAGTCTATCGAAACAGTTAGCTGCGTACCGTAGTATTTATAATCCTTCGACAGTTCGATTTTCTATAATGTATAAAATATGTTTCTAAAATGACGAACTATCGTCAAATGTTGCAGTGTTTATTGTGAAAATGTGTTCGTACTTTTTGTTTGTTTCTCCCATTTTTAGATTGCAGTTTTTGGAAATATTTATTCAACGACACAGTGCCATTGTGCTTTCCGATTTAGAAGACTGTCCAATTTTTCTTCATTGATCAAGGGAAGTAATTTTGAGAGTACCGATAAAACATGGAAATGTGAAAGGCGTAGATTTGAACGACACAGTTAGAAAAATAATGAAATTTACATACTAACACTGAGCTCTCCACATGTCACGCTACAATTTTCTACATATTCTTACTGCTTTTCACTCAAGTTTCTTTACGAAGAAGATAATTTTCTGCTTGATAAACGTCATCGAATATTTACTTTGAGAAATCAGAGTTCCTAGAAATATTCACGATTGACCGATGTGCAGAAGAATGTTGTGAAAAGCAACAGTTCGACAAGGCGATCATCGGATGTGTACTTTATATTTCCCGGTAATTAATTTCACCGCATAAATATTCAACGGACTAATTTGCATACGCCTTGGACCGGTTACAAACAATATCAGCGTCGAAATGGAGCATCCAGGGAAGTCGGTGGTGGCAGACGCATCGATTCAGCGATCGTACGTTCCGCCTCCGTCAACGTTCCACGGTTTTCCAGCTGCTATTTGCTCGACGGGGAAATTGTCTGGGGTACATTTCCATGTACATCCTTTGAGATGAAAAAACAGCGGATGGTGGAGCGCAGACTGGAAAAGTTTCATGCCCACTTTATGAGCCCGTTGTTAGGTCGGGAAATCTCGCTGACAAAGGACCCTTTGTGCGGAGGATGCCTTGTATAATGCTAAGATGTTTCCTCTAACCCGCCGCGACGGCGTCGGGTTCGATTCGTAATTTTGTTCGTTTATTTAGAACTAAAAAGAAAAAAGAAGGGTTAAAATCATGACGTTCGATGCATCAGTCGTGTCCTTTTCACGCGCGACTTCACGGGTGGCAGTCGCGTAGGGCAGTTGTTCGCTCGATCGCTTCTCTTTTTCTCGGGAGCATCGATTCTTCCGCTCGAGGTACGTCTTTGATGCCTATTTAAAGGCATTCTCCGGTTAAATGATAAAGCTCGGAAGTTGAGTTTCGTGACACGGTTTTTTACGCGGAGGGCAAACTTCGCTGTTCAATTGTTTGGTGACTCGAGCGCCGTTGCGTTTAATTCCTCGGTACCGGCCAACAAAGAATCTTTCTTCACAGGGGTCCCTGTGCTCGCTTAGCTGGAAACGAAGAGTTCTAGAGCGTTTCGTTCTTGTTGTTCGGCCTTTTCACTCCGGCAAAGGTCGTTCGGTTCGCGTTCTTTTTTGCCCGCCCTATTCTCTCGTCGGATTTTGTACGTCATCTTCGAATTAATTGGATTTCCTTTACGTAGCTGCGCCGAACCGGAGCCCGCTCGTCGATTCAATCGCTCGGAAAAGCGAACTAATTCGTCGAAAAACAAAGCACCAAGTCTGACTCGCCTCGACTCGAAGCGCAACAGTTTCACCGTTGCGATATTTGATGGCTAATAAAGTTCTCCGTTCTGTTTTCTTGGACGGCATCCCGCTTACCGAGACATAATGACGAGACTGCGGACTTTTATTCAAAATAGAAATTGCCTGTCTCAGCCCCTTGGCACGCGAATTAAATGAAATTCGATGGGACTAAAGGTGCCAGTTCTTTTCCAACATAGTATATGGGTAACATTCTCGTATAAATTCAAATACGTTTCTGAGATGGTAATAGACTCGTCAGCGACAAGTCGACACGTGATATTAATGTTAAGCAATATTTCACTTCAACGTCGTTTTTGTACGTCAAAGGGATTAATTGCAAAATACGGGAGCTGCACAGATGAATTTAAAAATTGATATTTTAAACATAGCTGACAAAATGAGTTACAAAGAATTGTTCCTAACAAGGTGCTCGAGACAACTAACACAGAGTCAGGGATTGAAGTACAAAGAATGATTGCCGACGCAACGTCGGCAATAAAATTATCTTTGCATTGTAAAATAATTTTCACCGCGACGAAGTGTTATGGACGATTTCTCGATACGCCGGCCGGGTTGAACTGTACTTCTGATTCCGATCGATTAGCTCCGGGAGGTTGCGCAAATATTTCGCTGGAGCGCAGATCAACCGGGCGCTCCTCGTATTAAAATCAAAGAGAGCTCCTGTTTCCATGGATCCGCGCAGCAGCTCCTGGTATCGTCCCTATTATAAATCCTCTTTATTCGGGAACCGGGGGTACAGGCAGGAAATCTTCCGTAAATACGGGTAAACTCGACATAAGGAAACGATTTCCATTTGAATCGGACGAAACTTATATTCAGTGAAGAGGATCGAGGACAATCCTCGGAACGGCGACGTGCTCCGCGATTTTATATATCACCGTTGATAAAGCGCTTTCCCCTGTCTAACGTTTCGCGATGTTATTCCTCCTCCTCCTCCCCCGTCGACGATACGGACAAGTTGAATTCTATTGAAACAGAGAGCATTACCTCGTACAGATCCCGGCGTCTCTCCAGTCGCGTGGAAAGGAAATATGAAGCGTTGGTGTAAAAATCGGAAAAATCAAGTGAATACAGAAAGAGGATACGGGATGGGCTCCGGACATTTTAATATCTCTGTTCTTTTGCTAAAATAGGAATGATAGTCGATAACGCGGCTGTCTATGCACTGCACAGTTGCGTATTAGTCGGTGCACGCGCGCCGAGCGAAACGCGTATCCTATTCAATTTTCTCCGCCGTGAAAGTTTGATTACAGGGACCATCAAACTTCATCGACGTTTATTCTGCACGTACACTGCCGCTCAAGAGTATGCGAACACTTTTCTCAATAATGATCATAACATGGGAACAACGTTTAAAGAATTTAAAACTGCTATTGAAAAAGAAATGTTTATGTAGCTTCCGTGTTTTGGAATTATAGCAGACAATTTTTATTTTGCATACAATTCGGCAGTGCAGTGATCACCTAACACTAGTCATGACTAAACGTAACATATATCCAAAGGAATGGATTTATTGCATCATTTTCATTTTGAATTAAAAATGTTTTTAATGGTGGACGGAGGAGCTGAATCTAAATCAGTGTCTCCAGATACATAACTAATTGAACTAGATTAAACGTAATAATTAAACTTTATGCAGAATAAAAATTGTTCAAATCAATTGTAAGAAACTGAAGTTAAATGAAAACGTATATTCTTTTTAAATCATGTTAAAAAGTCGGAAGTATCCTTAGATTCTTCTAACGCGTGTTCAGTTTTGTATTTGATCTATTAATTTCCATCATAAATGCATAAAATCCGCGGTGTAATAATAAGTTAATACCGCTAATAACACTGTAACCATATTTTAAAGAAACACAAGAAAAATCGAGCATTTTATCCGGGTATTGTCCGAGGCTAGTCGTCTCTTTTCTCTAATAAAATAGACAACGATCAGACTCGATCCAGCTTCAGATCCGTCTTTGCGCGCTATCAAAGCGAATCCTTTCTTTTTTTTCCCCGGTGGACGTTGGGCGACTTAATCGAAAACGTCCGACTGACAGATATATAATAAGCCGTTGTCAATTACCGTGTATCAATTTATACGAGCCGGGCTTCGGGTTTATTTTCCGGTGATTGACAGTCGGTAGCCGAGCTGTCGGAATCGCGTGGAGGGGCTCGAGGTTGAAAAGAGGGTGGAATCGTCGAAACCCACGCAGACCGGTCACGTCAAATCGTGTACGAAAGGCGAGGAATTGTAAAAAGACATACATACGCTCCACAGTGCCCGGACCCCGAAACGATTTTGCGTCACATGCAGAAATTTTTCGTTCTAAGTTTCAACCGCGGTCCGATGCCCCACGCCAATTTTTTACCTGGCTGGTCCCCTTAGTTCGCAATACGCTATGTACAGCATTGGTCAAAAATATTATGCATCGTGCAGGTACTTCTATATACAGGCACTACCATAATTGATGGCACACGTTAAAGAGAAATAACTATTTTGCAAATTGCATTTTCTCCAAATTTTCATTACACGCCCCGTACTAAACTGCTGTTTCTAGCTTCACAGAACATTTAAGTGCTTTCGTCCGTAAAAATGTTATTCTGTTTAAGGTGTGTGCGATCAATAGACTGTGGATCTTTATGCAAAATGAAAATATTCTGCATAGATTGTGGGAAGCAGGAATAAAATAATAATTCATTTCATCCCTTAATGACTTTGTTAAATTAAGAACAACATTACAATATTTTTATAGCTTTCTATCGATCGTATTTGTTGTTAATAAAATTGCAAGCAAAGAAAAGCAATTTTGCAAATTACTAAAGTAATTTATTTTGTAAATTAAGTATATATACATATATATATATATATATATATATATATATATAACAAATGATCGAACCCTTGCGCCGAAAGCATTGACAATTTTATTACAATATTTTCTTGAATTTTTCTAATCTATTACTGTTTTATATTTCACCCAACTAATTTCTTTATAAATGCATAAAGATTCGCAGTATAATGGTCGATTATAATGTACATCTATTATTAATTAGTAGTTAATTATGAAGAACAAATTGTAGCGATTCTCACAACCGATGCGGACATTTTAAATTTTGCACGTAGATCCGTATTTTACTCGTTATATTTGAGTTGCCTGATAAATGACAACTCGGTGCAAATAACTACGAACATACAATTAATTGTATTAATTCTGTAGTGGAAATTATTTATAACTCGACCTCTCTCTCTCTTTCTCTAATGAGTGGGTGATATGTTTAGATAGTACGTGGTAATTACATGTTCCTGGGTGCAAAGAATATTGCATTTAATTGAGCTATAACAGCTGCATTGAATTAAATTTGAGACAATGCAATCACGGTTCATTTACTACCATTACACTTAATTTATCATTCACTGGCGCTCATTTGATGGGCATTTCAGTGGAAAATGATCGTTGAACGGATACATCGTAAATTTCTAAATCGAAACTGTATAATTAACTCAATGTCATTCATTTATTTAAATAAGTGTGAATAAATTGCTGCGAACAAATTGCTGCGAATAAACGATTATGAATTATAGATTTGTGATTCTCTCTTTTCGAGATAACTTATATAAAACAAATCTCATTATCACTTTGAAAACGAAGGTTCGCGTATCTAATTCTTCAAGTGGCAAACAAATCATTTAATTACTGTATTAACCGATATTTAAAAAAATCATCGCCCATAGAAGGTTAAAATTTAAAAAATGGTTTGTTCCTATCAAAATAATACTTCGTATCGAATTCGATCAGTTTTTGGCCACTCTAATATTTATTTTATTTTCTCTATTGAAGATTCCTCGTGGTTTGAACGCCACCGATACACGGCGTGAAACTTTTGTCGCGGAGTGTATATTCGTTTTATCGTTCTCCGCTTCAGACTGCCGTGTGGAACGGTTCGACAAAGATTGTGCAGTATATCATGCAAGAATTACACGTTCCGCGTATCCGGCCTTTCTTTGGGAAAGAATCCAATATATTCTTGTCGAGCGGCCGTAGCTTGAATAAAAACGATCGGTCCCGCTTACTCACCTGAGTCAAAGGTCACCTCGCTGATCATGATCCACCTGTCCGAGAAGTGGAGTCTCAGCTTGACGTATTTACCGACCCGATGATGAAGCTTGATGGTAATGTTCCGTGATGTCTCAAATATTTTATCCTCCATATAAGTGTACGTGATCGGCTCGCCGGTGTAATATTTCCCACCGATGCTGAACAGTATGTCGACTTGCGAAAATACCTGTAACACATGATTGAAAGTTGTTTTAGTTAACCTTACACCTGGTAATATTACAGTCTAACACGTAATCTACGATGAATTTATGCGACGCCACCGGCCCTTCTAACAGAAACCATGCTGCTCGTAGACAAATGGCTGCGAATCGGCAATTACGAACGCGAAAGGTCGGAAGCGAACAATCGATTACATTATTTAGAGATTGTATTAGATTTACAAAAAGGTCAGTGTAATGGTAGATTAGATTTACGAAGAGTCTGCAAGCTCTGATATATTATTCTTTAGAGTTTATAGATCTTGAAAATGGTGACCTGTCCTTAACAAGACCGATGGAAAATCTGAAACATTTAGGTTACGAGCCAGCAGTATTTCTGAATTTCTTTCAGATGAATCATTTCGTTACCGTTGACATACAGCGTTGGAAGGCTGATAAAAGAATCATAGCGTGATAAATGAACGTTACGGATAGCTCGGTACCGGGTCAGAAGAAAACAGAGTTAAATTCTGCTCGCGATAGCTTCTAAGATCAAGAATTTGCATAGTATGATAAAAAGGGGGGAAATAAATATCCATTCTTATTATGCTTGTGGCAAGCTCGAGAGATTGATCACGGCAGCCTTAAAACACATCGGAAAACCTAAATAAGCTCGGGCGTAGATGAAATAAAACAGACATAGACGAAGTATGACGTTGATCGATAGAGCCGATTTGAAACGAGGTCTCGTCGAAGGAGATTTCCGAATACCGTAAAATACGGTCCTCGGTGTAACAGAGAATGAGAGTCGTGTGATTGCCCAGGACCTTATAAAAGTTTCACGGGTCCTCGAAGTTCGACACGGTACACGATCAGATCATAAATCAGAGACATTATCCGCGATCACGGCGAGGTTTATTTAGAGTATAACGGAGTTACGTTCGCATAACATTGTTGGCCGTCTCCTCGAGTGGTACATTTTATGATCCGGCCCGCAATTTCTTCGCGAGTATAAATGAGAAGAATGAAGGTTTGACAGAAATAATTCTGGACCATGCTCGAATCAATACGAGCCGTATCAAACTCCAGAGACAACAATGCGCGAACGCCAGATATATAAGTCACAGATAACGTAAATGACATCTGTCTAGAAGTTAATAACGCAGATAATATTGGACATCGAAATAACCGATATCCGGCTAACGGCGCCCGATGTTTACGCAACCCGTATTCTACCGATTAAATGATTTAGGACGCGGTTCGTAAAAATTTTAAAAATACACGAAACTTTGCAGATTTTATTACAATTTCTGCGAGAGTTTGCGCAAACTTTGTCGGATACGCTCGTATAATTGAGGACTACTTATTTCAGGCTTACAATTAGCGAAAGACTTCACCCAGTTCTCATTCGTGTAATTCGAACTTGCAGAAGCCATTAAAAATGTTTCAGAACTCGCAAATACTTCTTTGAAGATACGTATTTTAGTTTGCACAGATTCGAGTTTGCACAGACTCGACTTTGCACAGGCACATAAGAACTCCAAGATGGCTGATGTCAATTTGTTCAACTGCGCAGGGTAGTTATGAGAATTTCGACGGCTAGTTACCGTGACTTTCAACGTCCTCTACAGCTGTTTAACATTCGAAGATCTGAGAGTCCCGAGTTTTTAAGATGCCCACAAGCTTTTAACGTTCGATAGAACGAGTTTGGACGTTTCCACGAATTTGGTTAAATTTGATCTCTACAAAGTTTGAAGTGGTTAGGTATTCAAACAAGGTCGCTCAGTGTCCTATCAACCGAAGAAGACGCAGTTCAGTTTCTAGGGGTTGGAACTGGTTAAACGACGGGATGACGTTTATATCGGAATGTAAGAGATCTATGTACGTCGTTAGCGCTGGGCCTCGGGAAATCGATACATACCGCAAGTACCGGAGTGTCTATTTGGTGTCCATTAGTCGAAGATTAATTATATTGGACTCGTCAAGACACCTTGAACGACCCAATGATTTACGGATCAAACAACTGGACACGCAAATCGCTTTCAAGTGTACGAGGCAACAAAGGATGATCCGAGATCTGGATCGACGCGGGCCCCGATTTCGTCAAACAGTACGAGCATCGAGATCTCTTTCACGGCTCCAGGGGGTCGATCAAATTATCCGTTGAAGGAAAACTTCCCCTAGATAGCTGGGGCACGGGTCGAAAGTCGATAACGTCATTGTGACAACCGCAGGGCAACATCTGGAGCGGATCTGGCGGCGTCGAGTCGGCTTCCCAAAGATTTCGTTATCGTAATTCGTGTCATGTAAATCCAATTACGAAAGATTCGTTCCCGGCCCGGCGGGACTCGGAAACGATATCCCGGTGACGGGCGAGGCGTTTATCCGATGATATCGGTATTGATGTCCCGGTACATTTGTCAGTGTGTAGGCGGCGCGACGGCCGTGGTGGTGGTGGGTCGTCATAAAACTCGTTTGCTTCTCCCTCGTTTCTCGTGTCGTGTCGATAGCGACAGTCCGCCGCCAGGGCGTATTCAATCGGAACTCGGGGACAGGTGTAGTGGAACCAGACACGTACACGCGTAAACCGAGTACGCGAGAATGCCCACCAGGAATCAGACACGATGAGACGGAACCGTTCAGATTATCCGATATAATATACCTGATGAAGCGCGATAACTGATCTGGAAGTAAATCCCCCTTTTACCCCGGCACGGTTCAACGGAGAGAAATTGAGCTTTCGGCGGAAGCCAATGCGTTCCGAACGAGACATTTTTATTTTCCCGGTCCGGAGACACCCTGCGGAACACGGTTGCATCGCGACGTACCTGCGCCGTGCAAACAGATCCTTGCCCCTCGAAGAGCAATGTTACTTCGGGATTCTCTCTAGCCAGTGCCGCGACGACGCAACAAACCCGAGGCACGTGTGTAAACGTTTTAAAAGGATCGCGACCGCGCGTCACCGTTTTCATCCGGGGCTCGCATCAGCGCACCCGTTCGTTCTCTCTCGTCCCGATTACCTTCGCGTTGGTTTACCCTTTCAATCGCGATCCACCACGGAATACGGAAACGAGGCAATTAGCAGCGTCGACGTTTGTCACTTTAAGCGATGACGGCCGAGGTCGCGTCTACGGCCCCGTTTAAAAACTCATGGCCCGCGGAATTGGATTCGATCCGCGCTAAAACAGTCGCCCCGCAGTAGTCCAACATCGTCGAAACGCGGTGCAGAGGCCTCGCAAGCTCCCATTGTCGTGCACTTGCTCCATTGTTTCGGGCAGCGCTGCTTTAGAGGTAGAGGGTAGGGATCAGAGGTAAGGCAGAAATATGGGACACAAAGGTTTCAACAATTTTTGAGGACTCGTTGTAGAGAAGACGCTCCAATCTTCAAATCTATGACAGTTTCATTTACGAGGAAAATTCTTGGAGATGTTTGAACGCGTAGCATTTTTGAGGAAAATTGTTATCATGTAAACATATCTTACAAGGCACATTACCCAAGTGTAACCCGCCGATTTTAATGAAATTTATATAGAATATAGTTTGTTCAAAAATATTTGACACGTATTTTTTTTAGCTGCTGACATTCGTGTGAAGGGAGTGAAGATATCCCTCGAAGTTGAGGGTGAAAATTTTTTTGGCTTGTTACACTTCGGTAATGCCCCTTGTTAGAGGAAAATTAACACAAAATGAGTCCTGGCTTGTACCATTTGTTTTCACGAAATTATTACAATTTATTTATCTACTATTTTTCGAGCTCCGGAAATGTAGAGTTTATTTACTTTTCGGATCCGCTATATATCAACGCAATGAATTTTACACTTAGGTAATGTCCCTTGTTAGAGAAAAATGAATACAAAATGAGTCCTGGCTTGTACCATTTGTTTTCACGAAATTATTACAATTTAATTATCTA
>CM052193.1:7023316-7078559 GCA_028455805.1 Lasioglossum figueresi
AACGCAATGAATTTTACACTTAGGTAATGTCCCTTGTTAGAGAAAAATGAACACAAAATGAGTCCCGGCTTATACCATTTGTTTTCACGAAATTATTACAATTTTTCAAGTTCCGCAAATGTAGAGATTAATTACTTTTTGGATCCGCTATGTATCAACGCAATGAATTTTACACTTAGGCAATGTCCCTTGTTAGAGGGAAATGAACACAAAATGAGTCCCGGCTTATACCATTTGTTTTCACGAAATTATTACAATCTAATCACCTACAATTTTTCGAGCTCCGTAAATCTAGAGTTTAATTACTTTTTGAATTCACTAAATATTAATGGAATGAATTTTTTCCTCGTTTCGCCGATGTCGGATCACCGTGCAGCCGGCGTAGCATCACCACTGCACCTCATATTATCAATTAGAGATGCTATACATTATACCATGGACGGACAGTCGTCGAAAGGCTCTGGGAATTGAAATGGAGTCGGAAAGAGCATTGGTAAATAAAATCGACGCCGAAGTAACTGAAACGGGCGAAGAACCGGTGCATCGCCTGCCGGATGCAATCACGGGAATTTATGCACTTTGACGAACTGCGCTAGGTCATAGGACGCGGATGCCTGGTAGTTATACGAGCGACGAAAAGTATTTGCACACCGCCGGAAACGACGCGCAGCAGGATCTTATCAGACATAACCGTGACCCGTCTCGTCCCCGTTTCTTCTCCGGCCGTACACGGACGAGAACGGCTAAGCAAATTGACTCGCAGACGTCTCGGTCGTTACGTTTATTACATTGCGATGTCAAATATTCGCCGGGTATACAAGAAAATTACAAAGTGATCTTGTTACTTATGCAGGCGGACGTGCGACGGAAACTGCGACCCGCCTCGACGCTTTCTTCTCGGATGCTCGGAGCTCTTTTGAGCTCGCTTATCGGTCAGTTGGAACTTGCGAGATGTTTCTGTTACTTCCTACTCCGCTCGCGAATTTTGCTATTTATTGTTTGTTGTTTGAATTTAATGACGCATAAATCTGCGGTTGTAAGGAAGAACGCCGCGTTGTCACATACTTTCACTTTCGAGATATCGCCGTATAAAGTTTTGATTGATAAAGCTCGATTAATGCATAAACTCAAATTTTATTTGAAATTGTGGCGTTTTTCCTTACAACCACAGAAATAGCAAGGTTATTAGCTGCAACTTAATTCATTTAAGAATATCTTGTATTTTGATAGCTTAGATCGAACTGTTTAGACGTGAAACGTGTAAATACCTGGACAATTGGTATCATCGGTTCGGATAGCCGAAGTTCTACGGTATCGTGGATCAAACAAGTAGATGCGATCCGAATCGTGTCGTGTTTGGTGTCGTTTGAACCAGAAAAGTGTCACGAATATTCCTAACAAAAATTCAATACGTCACAAACATCGTGCACGTCTCTTTCTCATACATCGAGGCATTGCTGTATTCATGTTCAAGGATGTTTGCGTCGCGGAGTGCAAGATGAAATACGTGAAATTCGATCAGCCATCGAAACCCTAAGTGGGTAAATATGGGAATACGAAGAGCAAAGGGGAGAGAGAATATTAAGTACAAAGGGCCAAGGAGTGACGCACACAAACACGCCGGCCAGACTATAAACGGCGGGTCGGTCTTTGACGCAGCGGCTCCTGCGAAACCGCCATGTTGGTGCCCTCTTGGTGGTCGGGCTTCGAAACAGAAGCAGCCGAACACCCGATCGTCCTCCAGATTCCCTTCCACGCGGGCAGATTTTATATACAGAGTGAACCGTGAGCTCCGCAAGCTCATAAACCGGAACCCTCGCAACAATGGCCGTAGCCGTGGCTTTCGCCCGTGGGCGCATCTTTGATATCCAAATAACATTTTCCCCTTCGACGGAACCAGCCCAGAGAGACACACCGGCTACGGGCGATAATAGACTGCGATACGAAACGGTCCTCGAACCCTCCCACGCGTTTATGCCACCGCTGCCAAAAGGGGCGGCCTCCGTGCCGCGGATAAAAAGGAAACGCCGTCTTGCAAGATGAGACGAAATTAGCTACGAGGAGCTGTGAAAGGAGCTGGGAATCGTCAACTTCGTAATTACTCTTACTTTCGGGACCTTGAAAATGGAGATTCCATCCCCTTTCCTTACTTCTTTCTCTTCTTTTTCTAAAACTTTCCCTTCGAACAACGTTCCACTAACCCCGCCGGAGAGAATTTAATTAAACGGATTAACATAATCGCTGCAGGAATTTTTCGCCGGCGTTGTTAATGGAATGCGCAGCTGCAGGTGTCCCACGGTTCGTAATATTTTTTTGGAAGTATATCGAGGAAATGACAAACGCTTTATGGTAAAATCGTGGGAGATCTACTCGCGCTCGAATTAGTGGTTTAAAGAACAGACGAAACGAAGATGAACTGTATTAACACCTTGCCCTACGATCTATTTTACCGTTTCAGTGGTTAGAACTTGTTTGTAGTTCGTAACTTCCTAAAAAAAAGGCAAAAAATTATCAATAGCTTAACAGAACCGAAATAGAATTGCATTTCGATTGAAACGAAATTAATAACATACATATTTATTAGACTCGGTTCAGCATCTTCGTCATGAGTCCGAGACGATATTGTAATTCTATTCTATTGTCGTCGATATACATATAGACATTGGATAATACATGTGTGTACAATACATATAAAAAAATTTGCTTGCTCATCTAAAAAATTCGTAAAAGATACTTTAATCATTGTAACCATAAAATATATCGTAGTGCAAAGGGTTGAGGTACCGTAATTTTGTAGAATAGTGTAGAATAGGTAAATAAATTTCAGTAACTAACAGACAATTGAAGAAAAGATCGATTCTTTAAGTAGAAACAACGAGGTAGAAGTTAAAGTAGAAGTTAAAGTGAAACTTAAAGTAGAAATATAACAAAGGTTGAATGTTATCTTCGTCTCATCGGGTTGTAATATTGTTACTATTTTCAAGTCAGTTCGCGATGCTATTGTGCATTCGACGTTTCCGATGTTCGAATCCTGTCAGTGACCGTCGAAAAAGCATTCGTTGCGTTTGTTCGGAGGAAAACCTCTGTGACCGGAGAATCGAAGCGGAAACGCTCTTTTCGTCGATCGTCCGTGCCCGTGGTTTCGGGCTCGTGTTTGCGTTTCGCGGTGAACGCGTTTTTCCTACCGCTCGACATTTTTTTCGCCCGGTTTCCCGATCCTCGTATTAATTGGCTCGTAAAAAAAACGTCGGTTACCTGGCAAACTCACCGAAAATGTCCCGATGATTTTTCACCACCCACCGCTGTTGCTGCCCTATCCCGGGATAAAATGTCGTCAGGTTTATTGTGGTCGCGCGCGCGCGCTCGCACGCTCGCTCGCGGGAAATCGCTGATACCGAAATTTAGATTCCTCGTGTGTTCCTCTGGCAGATGTCGATTGAATAGTTCAATTAAACGGTGTCATTCGGATAAATGTTCCGATATCAACCCGATCACGGGATAAAGGGGTCTCTGAATAAACTTTTAAATCCTTTGAGCGGATGCAATGGCAAAACTCGTTTGTAGTCCATCATGTCCACGAGAAATATCGAACTGTGTGCAACGTGTCATAGAAATATCGGCGTGCTACTATTATTTATACTTTTGTACTTTCCATTTTTAGAAAAACGTCCGGTGAACAAAAACAATGGTAGAGAATATTATTAATTAAATTCGTTCACGCGTATCAGTTTACGTTTGCATTTAGATATATTATAAGGACGTAGTGCTTCGAGACTAATCCTGAAAGCATATCATCTGTTGCTTAATCTGAGACGGTACCTACATAAGTATCTGTGAATTATAATTTGGCTTGAAAATCAGACAGAATTTACTGTGTCTCAAGGATTTATTTAATGCAGTTAAAATGCAAATGTTACACAGCGTTTTGATCAAGAAATACTATTACAGTCTACTCGTTTATTTGATATCACATTGAGATACAAAACTGATCATAAATCTATAATTTTACAATTAAATAAATTTTATTTGAACGTCAATCGATAAGATCGTCGCGCATTCTTTTTATGAGTGGCTAAACAACATATTGCTGATAGAATTATCTGATATTTGATCAAAGAGTGATTAACCAACGGACTATTCGTTGATCGTCAAAAAAATTGCAAAATGAAGACGACAATCTTCAGAACTACCAAAAAATTCAATTTTCACCGTAATACGATCAAGAAACGAAGTCGTTGTACGGTCAGTCGGTAGATGTCGATTGCAAGCGTGCCTTCTTTGATCAATAAGTTTATATAGAAAAAGGTTGCGGTTGATTAATGTTGTTGTTAAAAATCGGGCGTATAATATGCAACGATCTAATAGGATCCGAAGCGTATCTCGCGACCGTAATGACGATGATTCAATTTCGCTAGACGTTCGGAATTATGCTTATAAGCGGCGACAAATGTGCTGGTGCATTCGTCGCAGGACATAACGTTAATGAATAATAATTACAGTGATTATCGAATTTTCCGGCCGGACGTGAGTAAGCGGTCTTTGTTTACCATTGTACCGTATAACAGCCGGACAATTCCGCCATATTGATTGGACGTCGAAACGCGTCCCTCAGTTTGGCGCGCACGGGAACGGTCGCGGGGAACGCTTTTATCCGAATCAAAATTCGGGGGCTCTCGTTTATGGTACTGTTCAATAATCGTCCATGCATATTTCATCGCACGCGCCGGCAAATCTTTAAATGCACTATACCGCGGAGCAAAACACTCGCGCGAGTTTAAAGCGGATTTGATACGAGCACGCCGGGCCGGGAATACGCGCCCGCGCTCGAGACCAGCGTTATTGGCGCTTCAAGCATTCACGTTATCGTGCCGCCGCCGTTGTTGTTAATATGCCTGCATAAATATTTCCTCTGCTATAAAAGAAAAATAATAATAGCCGCTGCGCCGAGTCGCCGCGGAAACTCGTGCTACCGTCGAGCTTTTCAACCGACCGGCTCCGTCCATGGGGACAACAAACCCACCCTGGAATAATATGTTTTACGAAAGTTTGCTATCGTATTTTGATTCGCAGAACCTGCAGAAATATCACTGCTTTCGAACCATTTTATTCTATTGTCTTTTTTACGGGCGTGTAATGAGTCGTAATAAAGGTTTCAACAATTCATTCTAAGCTAAATATGTTTGCTATTTATCTAAGGTTTTGTAAATCTGAATCCTGTAACATTAGAATGTTTCAATTAATAAATGTAATAGACAATACAACTTTTATATTTCGCTTATTCTGTCTCTTTGTAAAGTAAAGTATTTTTGTTAATAGATGAAGAGCGTTTAATTTTATTTCCACGCATTATAGTTTAGTTTTCTGGGAATTTATTATTGTATTTATGATTCGGATGAGCAAATTAGAAGCGTATTTTATGCATTCTTTTGAGATAATTAAATTGAAATTAATTTGTTTGGAATTTGAATTGCATGAAACCGATGAGATGCATATTTTGAAGTTCAGAGATTGGGCTATTCAATTAACGATTTTAGTAGAATCCCACTTTTATCATTGAAATCAGCCTGTCGGATTAAAACAACCTGTAACGGTCTTTTAAAACGCCATTATACGCTCTGTCTTTGCAATCGTTTAATTGGAACCACGGATTTCGCTCAAGTGCAACAAGTTTCAATTTCGACTAAAACATTGGCTTGCATACATTTGCAAATATTTCTCTTATTTTCGACGTGTCGTTGCTTCGCTATACAAGATGTCCCAAAAGTTTCGGTCAACCTTGAAAGGGGCGGTTCCCGAGGTCATTTGAAGTGACATTTTCATTTGCAAAAATTCGTCTCGGCTTTGTTAAGGAGATATTAATGAAAAACGCGGACGCCTCGGCGGCAGGTTTCACTGAGCGTAGCGGTGGCGTCGCGCCGCGGTGAAGTACTGAACAAGAGAAACAGCAAAAATGAATTTAATTAAAATTCGCTTATTCAGCCGTAAATGCGCTTGCTGTATCGGGGACGAACTGCACAGCTGACTTCAGGTGTACGACAGTGCCGAAAGCGACGAATAGTCAGCTTTAGCTTTCGGCACTACCTTACACCTGAAGTCAGCTGTGCATCTCATCTCCGAATGGCCCAGTGATACGCATCTCGAAGCAGCAAGTGCATTTACGGCTGATTAAGTGAGTTTTAATTATATTAATTTTTGCTCTTTCTCTTGTTCACTACTTCACCGCGGCGCGACACCAACGCTACGCTCAATGACACCTAATAGGTCTATGTTTTTCGTTAATGACTCCTTAACAAAGCCGAGGCGGACATTTTGGTTGAATTCTCAAAATTTAATAAATCTATTAAATTCTTCAGTTGAGGTAAAAATAACGCTACAAATTTCTATAAAACAAAGCAAAATGTTATAAATCAAGCGGAACACTTTTTTGTCAGTTTATTGATATCGAGCATAATGATCGCTTGAATGCACGATAAAGAAATTCGGGCAATTCTGACCTACGTTTGCAAAATAATTCGATCCTTAAGGGATTAATAAATCGGGAGTTTGATCTCCCGGCAGTTTTATTCGACGGACGGAAATAATCGCATCGTCAGGATGATTTCGCATGGGAGCCGTGCGTCCGTCTGTATCGTATCTATATCAATGCGAAAAGGGGTGCGATGGGGGTGAGGGAAAGGGCGCATTTGCATTACATTATCGAGGCTCGAGCGTGAACGACGTGGAAGGGTCGCGAATCGTTGCGAAACGGAAATTATACAAGGGATCGAATTATTGGTCGCCTCTCCGACGAAGAATGTCTACCCCCTGTCCCCGTTTTTCCCACCCCAATTCGAATAATCCGAGCTTGCGAACTCATTTCCGGCGTCCGCCACGCATGGGATTACGGGACGTAACGAATAGACGCGAAAACTTTTCGTAGCTGCGCTCGAACGGCCAGCGATAGCGTTTTTTTCTGTTCGCCGCTTGAGAATTAGATTTGTGGATTCATATTAATTTCGCGTGGAGGGAGCCCCCTCGAAAGAAAATGGCGACAGGCGAACGGTTTAATATCGCGCGGGAGGGGACCGAGAGGCGCTTTTAATGTTTCGCATGCTTTATCAATTACAGAAACGAGGCCGGGATAAACGAGCTTTCAGTTTTTATTCTTGTTTTGCTACGCAGATGTACGGTGCCTCAAGGCAAGGTTGAATTAATCCTTCGCGGTTTGGGGTCATGTACGGTTAACGAAATCCGGCTGAACAACCCTCGACGGACCCCGGCTGGGTTTCTTTGGGCTGAGTCTGGTTCTGGTTGGTTAGGTGGTTTGGACACGTCTGACTTCATGGCTGTACCGGTTTTTGTTTATACACCGTTGGCTATCTTCCTTGCAAACACATTTCTCTGAACGAACAAGTGTCAAATTGTTCACCAGTTGAAGATGAAAAATATTTTGTGTTCACGTAACACTAAACCTACCGTCACCGGTAAAAATGACTTCCAGATGGTTCCAGATTGTTTATTTTACCATTATTGACATAATAAAAATAATTTCATAAGAAACGATTGCGTAGATATCTTTAGTGGAACACATATTACAATAGGAGCGGTACAAAGTCTAAATAAAATCAATCCTGTCATTTTTTTAATGGAACACGTACCATAGATTTAGCGTTAATCCTACTCAGATATTAAGAAAAATGGACAATCTCTATGATCACTTTCTTTGTTTATCTTATAAAAAGTCTACCACGTCATAGTTTGTAATTTTCACCGACAAGTATGTTTAGATCTCTTAATCTCTGTTATCATCCCTTAGATTTGGGATTCCCAACGGGGTTGATCGATTAAATAAAATTAATACAAACGTATGAAAAATGTTAAAAATCCCTTTGTCATTGATTAGACCTACGTTGCCGTTCATAATGTATATCTATGGTATGCTTCTATGTTCTCCGATGACTATATATTGACAGTTTACTCCCATATACAATTTTTGTTACATATTCTCCCCGAAGAAAACGAAGAAGAAAAGCCTTCAGAAAGTGTGTGCATTGAAGAGCGCACGCTAAAGAAGGGTCTACAGACCCCTCTTAGTGTGACGTGGGGTCGCTCACAAAAGCCTGGGAACCCCAGGCGTAGATTAAGGCATATCGAATCACCGTTATCAATTTCATCTGGCAAACACCAAGGGAAGCATCGCACGCCTCGCGTGCCGTAGCTGTTGGCAATCAGCGTTGTAAAACAGGCCAGCGAATGGTTAATTTCCGGTTTAATAACAAAGATCGACCGCCGCGATTATTCCTGTTTGGATGCAACGGCACGATCCGATCGGGCCAATAAGCCACGTTCGAAGATATCGAACTGCCGGAATTACCGTTTCAGATTGTATTTATATTCAGCGGGCGTCTGGCTGATAAAGCGTCGAGTAGAATATTCAATCAACCATGGGGGGAGAACGCGGGAAGAGGCAGGCAGCATCCCGCCAGCAAGATGCTGCGCGATGGTCTGGGGAAGAAGGTGACGGTGAAACGATCCCGAGCAACCGTGGATGGTAAGCCTGTTGATCGACGCTGCTTGCGCATTCCTCGCGAGGACTAAGGAATAACGTCGCCAATAGCTAGGGTAAACGATTCCTCGCTTTTTGCGTATTTACGCCGGCTGTGCGGGGGAGCACCACGGGTAATTAGATGCGAAAGCCATCCCTTCTCTCGGATCTACCCCGATTCTCAATCCGTCTTTATTTTGTCGACGATTTGTAAGCCGAAGGTACACGGACGTGATCCGACATTTGTTGAATAAACTGTGTGCCACCGATCTGATGGTCTACGGGACGATGCACGCGAATCTACATGAAAAAATTAGTCGGAAAAAAGAATGATGTTTGTTCGTTTAAGGTTTTGTCTTCGAGAACATCGAGAAAGAAGATTCAAGGAGTACGCGTGCTATTAGATAGGAGCCTGCAGTGTCTGATCATTGTTGACCGATTCTACTTCCTGTAATTATAATACTACGGCGCGCGAACGCAACGGAATTTAGAGAAATTTTGACGTCGTCTATTTTTACGCCAAATGTGTGATTGAATTGAACATTTTTCAAGGTTTTATCCATTTTTAATTCTACTGTGAATTCTATTAAACTTTCATTGGATAAAATATTATATCATTGGAAAAGAACTATTGTATTTCTTGGGGGCATTTAAGTACTTTTCAGTACGTGTATGAATTATTATTCTGCTTTTAATTTTGTTAAATTTTCATATGGCGAAATATTGGATCATTGAAGAGAAACACAAAAGTGACTCGATATCCATTGTTTTTGACGAAAATGTACTTTTTTGCATATTGAAGTATTTTTAAACATTCTGTCGACTTTTCGTTGTACGAAATTTTTGTTAATCAAAAGATTGGAAAGGAACTTAGACATGTTTAAATTGAAAGCACGTTTTTGCTAAAAATAAAGTTTCTAAAATATTTTACGAAATTATTTTAATTTATAATTCTACTTTTAATGCTAGTTCATTTTCAACTCGAAAAATATTGGATATTGGAAAGGAACATTGAAGTGAAATTCTATTCGTTGTCAACTTTAATTCCATTAAACTTTGCATGATAAATATTGGTTTGTCGGGCTCAAATATGAAAGTGGTCCGTCCTTTCCGGGTTTTAGTGACATTTTCGGAACGCGTGAAGTCATTGTTTAATTTTATTATCGCAAAGATTTAATGTAGACTTGTAATTAATATTTGAAAGTATAATCAAACCATTTTCAACGGTATTTTAAATTATTGATCAAGCTGAAATTAATAATTGAATTACACGTTCGTAACATTTATAACGTTCAACCCCTTGACTTGTAATATCGTGCACAGGGTGAAAACTAAATTGAATTTAATAAATATTAATATTATTCAGTTCACATCAGTTGAAGGCAAATATTATTCTACGCGTATGAATATATAATTTTTAAAGTAAACATACATTTACGAGTATATAATCTTGCGAGCGTGGGCACGAAATAAATCATGAGGCAGCAGTTTAGTAAATGTAAACACATTTCATAATACTTTACATACGTACACGTGTAACAAACTTGATGACTATAACATCCCTCTGGAAATTTAACCCTTCAACTATGAGCGACCACTAAAAGCAACCATAATCCAAAGCAACTTTTACATTATGAAAAATTTGTTTGCATTACAAATTGCTGAAAATTTAATCAAGATCAAAAATATTCATTTCTATGCCCAATGTAAACTTGGCGTTATTATAAAAACGGTTAATTTATATTGACAATTTTATAGAAAACCTGGATCAGTCGTTGAAACATTTTTTAACTCGCGAACCAATTGAAATTCACTTTAAACGATTAAAATCTACGGCCAACGTTTAACACGCTTCGACTATTTCAGGTCGGAAGAAACGTTCGAGTTAAAATAGCTTCGAGTCCAAAGAGTTAAATGTTAATGAGATTTTTGGGGCGCGGCAGTGGCACGATCGTAATTCGAGACTTTCTTCGATCGATCCGAAATTTACCTCTCACCTGGGCGGTATTTTCGAGCGGTTTAAGAGGGATCGTCCAACTGTTGGATATTTTATGGGGTCGCAGATCGAACCGGGGAATGTTCGAGGCGTCAGCAATAAATAGTCGAATGGAAAAAAAAGGTCTGGAGCGGCGCGGCAGCTACTACATCGAAACGAGATCTAAGATAAAAATCAACGGAGCAATCGTCACAAACCTGGACATCCTTGGTGAACTGGTTGTTGCAGTAGATGTGGATGGCCGAGAATTCTCTGACCTTGTCGAACTCGAACTTGATCTCGACCGGCTGGCTACGTGTATCGTTCCTCCATCCGACCCAGCCCTGGGTGCGATCGTTATCATAATATCCTAGTTTGAAGTTATCAGGCCCTGTTTTGCCGTCCGTCAGCTGACCCAGGCCACGGCGCAGCTCTCCGTCCCATAGACCGTCGTAGGTGACGTCGAAGAATTCCCATCCATTACCCCTTTTATCGCCTTGGGGCATCGAGTACGACACCACCCCATCTACAGCAAAAAGGTCAAGGTGTATAGTCATCGAAGAGGTGGGTCGATGGTCTCTTAACCCTTCTCTTCGTAACCCATTTGGGAGCTGGAAATTTTGTTGCGATCCCGATCGAACATCTTCAAACCCGTTCAGATAATTAATTAAGCTTTTTGTAACGACGACTGACTTGTGCGTTGTCCTCGAGCGGACATTGTTGTAATTGCGACAACGCGTAAAACCATGCAATTTATTATGATGCAATAATAAAGGACGAATGAACATCGCGAAACAAGAAAATTGTAAGTATCGTACATGGGGCTGCTGGTATGTCTGTAAAAAGTCAGTCTGGTAGGTATTCGAGCACGCCGTGCAAATAACGAAATGAGTAATAACTGATGCAGATGGCATTTCGGCGACGATGAAGCACCACCAATGTTATCGTTTAGCGTCCCCGATCGATCAGCAAGGTACACAGTTGCCTCTTTCGAGAGGCCCTCCTCGCAGACGGGTTAGTTAGCTTTAAATTCACAATGGTTTGTATTTATAGAGGCGTGGCGCGTGTAAACGCAACCGAGGCGTGTAACGCAGAGTGTAACCATCCGTTCGACTAAACGTTTAATTCGATGTTGATCCGTCAAAGGAAGAAAGGGATAATTGTGCAAGCAAGATTCCGAAAAGCAAATTTGTGCACGCAGCCACGGCATAAGGGTTAATGGACAGTCCGGCGAGTATTCTAAGCGGTGGGAAGTTCTACGAAAATTGGAGAGTGCAAACAGCTTACCGCTCCAGTAACATCCGTAGAGCTCGACCCGCATGCAAACCGTCCGCGTGTGATGGCTGTAGGGCAGAAAACGGATCTTGCTCGCCCACAGAGGCGGCTCCAGCTCGTGCTTGGACTCCAAATACGTGTTCGTGTTACCCTGTATTACCTGGAACCGTGGAAACGTTGGTTAAAGACCAGGACAATTCCGGGCACTCGGTCTACCCTTTGAGTTTTGCTGTTCACCCTACCCCCCACCCGCTGCTCAGGAAAACATTGATTTCTTTATTCCCCCATACAATAGACAGCGCATACACTTGTGCCAATGTTAGTCGGCAGGACGACCCATTGTCAGAGACACTTCGGCTCTGCTTGACTTTATCGAACCGTGGAGAACTTGCGCTCGGACAAATATAGCGAATTTGTAATTCAATCGATCGGCCGACCTCCACCGATCCTTTCGGGAGGCCACTATTGGACTTAGGGTCGAACAATTAGCAAACGACGTACTGCACCGATCATAAATATTCGAACATGTTTAACGCTTGGTTTACGGGACCCGTCAAAATGACCGGTTCTAATAGTTTTAATTTGCGATTATTACGATTGCAAGGATACTTCCCTGAGGAATTATTTTAACAAATTTATTTATTTCTTGGATTACGTATTATTGGAAAAATGGCCAAAAATTTGGATAGACACATTCTGTTTATGTTTATAACATAATGTGAAATAGTTATTTCTAGAGTAAATATATTATTATTTCTCCGTAAACCTAGCGTTAACATCTATGGAGCACCAGGAGTGAGTATAGCTCCGTCTCGTGGAACGGCATCAATGCTTGTTTTAAGAATAGGAAATTTTCATCCCCTGTTCTTCTTTTGTCATATTATATCCTTTACCAACAAAAGATATTGTAGAAATGCATCCGCGAGGAATTATTTAACAAATTTATTTCTTTGGGTATATATTATTTAGAAAGCGGTTGAAAATTTGGATCGACATATTCTTGTTATTTCGATAAAATAATTTAAACTAATCAGTTTTAGTGCTCCATAACCTAGTGCTGATAGTTTTATTAAGATGAAAATAATACATTGATGTTTCAACAATTTTCTTATACTTTTCTCTCCTGTAAATTACATCCACCTGTGAAAGCATCATAAATAACACCTCTGCGACACTCCCGAGAGTGGTGCCTTCTCGTAAACAATTATGTACATCAAATTCACAAATAACGTACAATTTAAAATGTTCAACGGTGACAATTTGAATGATTGAAACTCGCCGAATCTCCGGCGAGCCCAAGAAACTGGCAATGCTCGATCCTTTGAGACTGGCTAAACGTCCCGCCGCTGTTCAAACATTTACCATCCGCCTGCTTTGAGTTAATCCAGTTGACGTGATCAAAAGTGCAACGCTCGGTCGAATATCGGGTCTATCGATCGTTCGCGAACCGAAAACCCCAAACACATTCGTTCCCTTCGCGTTTCGGGACAGCCTTTCACCGCGTCGGACGTGTCGCCGACAGGAAAAAGCGTAATCGTCTCGTGTCAAATCCCCTCCCGCGCAAGGTCACCCTTTCGTCTGGTGACAGTGTTCTGTCAAAACAGCTCTACCCCCCGTGCTCTCTCGCTCGATGACATTTATATCGCCGTGAAGTTGCGTTTCTACGCCTCGGCACATGCTGGAATACCGGGCGTCTGGCTTCGGACATTCCGTCACAGGACGGACACCGCGTTCCACCGCATCAGACTGGGGGCTAAGGACTAATTTCATCCCACATTCCACCACGTTAGGTATGACGAGGGGATGAGGGATTCAGAGATGGTCGGAGGGAGAGGAGGATCACAGGCACGAAGGCGGGCTTGAGCAACAATGAGAGACGGAGACAGAGGAATGACCGTGATGGGGTTGAGTTAAACGTCCATCGCCCGCATTCTCTGATCCTGGTCCGGGAGACCATATTCCCGCAATCTCTCTCTCTCTCTCTCTCTCGTACAATTTCTGCCTCTCTGTCTTCGCGATGCAATATTGATTTCACGTTGTGGGTTTATGAATAAAATAAGCGGTTTATCTGACTTTGGCACGGGGTGGACGCCGCGTAGAAAGCTGAAGGTGGAAAAGGGGTGCACGGTCCCAAGAGATCACGCGAGCTGGCGTTGCCCATTGCGAGCAGATAACCAGGCATAGTGGCCACCGTACATGTGTACGTACTCGCCACCCATGTGTCTATCTACACAGACGCGTTCCCGTCTGGCACTTGCCATGGTGTACACACCATTGCCGCACCGATATGGCTACGTGTGGCTGTGCCGTGCAGCATGCAACACAGTTGCGTGACAGAGCGTTTTGCGGCGGGCACGACACATTCAGCGCACGTTCCCTACCCCAACGTACACGTTCCGTATCATCGGCCGGCCTCTATCTCTTTTCGGTGCGGCCAAGCATCGACTTCGACTACTGTTACCGCTCTATTCCCACCGCGACCACCGCTTCTGTTCCTTCCTTTGCTACACCCACGCAAAGCGTTGCTTCTTTCGACTTGTCTGACCCGGACGCCCGACCGCCTTGCTATTTTATTGTTTATGTGGCGGGATACTTGCGGGCAAACTGTTTTTGGTTCCGTTCTATAGGGTGAAAGGAGATTCCTGAGTCGGGGAAATCGATTGGGCGTGTTTGAGGCAAAGGACATGGCTTTTGATGGAACTTCTGGGTAATGGGAGCGTGTAGAAGTGTTTCAAAGTAACGGTGCACCTTTGAGAAGTATAGCTTACGGTACATACTTGCAGAAGTTCGTCAGATTTTTATATGCGTTTAATCCTTCGATAGAGATGTCTGGTTCTATTTTAACCGAGGGTATTATAATCATCATTTAATTATAGATACATCATAGAATATCGTTTAATTATATAAAATTATAAAATACATTGTATAAAAGTGTTTCAAAGTAACGGTGCACTTTTGAGAAGTATAGCTTACGGTACATACTTGCAGAATTCGTCAGATTTTTATATGCACTTAATCCTTCGATAGAGATGTCTGGATCTATTTTGACCGAGGGTATCGGAATCTTCATTTAATTATAGATACATCATAGAATATCATTTAATTATAGATACATCATAGAATATCATTTAATAATGTAAAATTATAAAATGCATTAGATTCGATAGACTAATGGGTCTACAAAATATATCTTAATGTTCTTTTAAATTGTGATTTGAAAATTGTAAACATCGTTAATTATATTGTTGTAAAATAGGTCTGCCGATAAAGTGTTAATCAACGAGTCGTAATGAATCGGTAACACCGTAAAGCGTGCCGTTTCCTTTTTATTTGTTCGCCTCGATTGTTGGTTTGCCATGCCAATTGTTTATATTGCTGGATAGCTGTGGGTTTTAAACTGTTTTTGGTTCTGTCGGATTGCTGAAAGGAAATTCCAGAGTAGAAACAGTCGATCGGTTACGTTTGGGGCAAAGGACAGAGATTTCAATGAAAATTCTGGTTAATGGGAACATGTTTCGAAGTAGCGTTACCACTTTGAGATAGCAAGCTTTCTTTGTCTTCAAATTTTTGATTCGGCAAGTATTATATTAGATTCTTGCAAAAGTTCTTCATAGCAAATCTGTATATTTAGACGAAGATGTTTGTTTTACCAACTCTCAGAGAATTGATTCTATTTCTAGAAAATGGTACGCCCCAGCAAGTAGTGAAATGATCAATTCATGCTCGGACCTCGGCATAGCAAATCGTGTACTGGACATAGCGTGTTGCATCGATTTGAATAAATGAAAATCAGATGGGACTATGTCTGACGAGTAATGCTGGATGGAGGAGAATTTCCTATTCCAACTCTAATGATGTTGTTTTAGTCCCTGCAGCATGGGGTGTGGCATTATCGGAGGGTAGGGTAACTTGTTCGATTTGTGGTTATGCGTTGCTGCTCTGCCAACAATGCATTATAATGAAAACGAATTCACGTTGTTATTTGATACACCGTAGACCAATTCTATGACTGTAAGTTAGCACCTTCTTCAATTCTGCATAAATATCCGCGGTACATTTATTATTTATTTTTGTCAAATCTAAATTATATCACAAGTCCGTAATTTTCTTCACTTTATTTCATTATTTGCACTTGGCTGCAAGCTATCGACTAATTCATAGCTTATTTATTCAGCTTCGTAAAAAGCAAATATTCATAATTTACGCGCGCGATTCATAATTATATCGATTATTATAAAATGTTCTACAGAAGAACAAAGCGAAATTTCGTTCCTAATTGATGAAGAATGACATACCCTTACACATATTTACCGCTTCATCATGATATTTAAAATCCAAACCGGATCAAGAGTAAAATATCAATTTGAATAATTCCGTCACTCGAATCTCTTTTATTTGCGCTGCCGTGCCGGGAAATTGAAGAAAATCATTAAAGTAACAGCTACGGTAAAAACTCGACAATTCCGGGGTTTATTCAAAGGTCGAAGGAGAGCGTGCGCGGAGGCTCGAAGGAATCGTTCCCAGCATGCGATGGATTTAAGAGATCCATTCCGAGAAATTAAATTCTGTGCGCGCTTTGCAATCTCATTAAATTCCCGGGGAACAAACGTGTGCTGCTCCTACGCCAGTGCAAAGTGTGGCGGCGTTGATGGCGTAACGTGCTACCAGGGTGCCCGAAATGAGAAAGAATCGACCCCAGACAGAGGGGTGGGTTTGCCAGCCGGGGTTCAGTAAGGTACACGCCGACCGGGAGCTAAGGGTTCACCTTGGGAAGGGTTTTCCAAGTGGCAGTTTCTCGGAGGAAACGATGACCTGCGTGGCAGCTGCCGGCTGGTTCGGGGATACTGGCCAATGGCCTAAGGGTTGCGTTCAAACATTGAAAACCCTTAATTATTTATTTACGGTAAGAAAACGAAATGGTTAGCCCGTACCTCAAGTACATGGAATTTCAAACGTTCCCGTCTACCTCGAGGCATAAACGCGAGAGATAAAAGCAGCGTTACCATCAGCTAGAACGTAATCGCTTTTTGACAGCTTCTGTTATGCCAAGATTCTGAAATGACGAGCGTGTAACAATCGGGACACAGGAGTGTGTCTTCCAGTTTGTAGGTTAAACAATTTTTGATTCTGCCGCGGGCCGATAGTTTTTAAACAAGAATACAGCTTTGCTCTTAACACTTTACCTATCGGAAGCCTATTAATAAGATATTCAATAAGTGTGCTGTACCAGAAGGAAGCGTAGAAATTTTCTTTTACATTGCAATCTTAAATCTGAAATGATTAGATGACGTTGTTGAGGGTATCTTGTTAATTCACAGTGAAAATTGCTGTTGCTGTTGAAGGTTCCATTAAAAAGTGTTTAGCCACGTATCGATCAGGTGAAATATTGCAAAAATTGTTGCTCGTTATATCGTTGTTCATCTAAGAATATTTTCGTGACAACCTAGTATTATATTAGGGGCGGGATTGCAAGATAGGGGCATGTAATTGGTCGGCGGTTTCGGCGTACGAGGAGCAGACAATTTTATTTACGAGGTCCGACGCCACTGAACGGATGCACGGATGTCTTCGTAGTCTAAGGATATTAGTTTTCATTGCCCTAAATGTGAGACCTTCGAAACGCTAGACGACCTTGCAACTCTACCTGCTCCATCCACACACGACGAGACGAGACATCGTCGCCAGTGCCCTTGTAATGCAATTTCCTGTTACTTTTACTTTCCCCCTCGGTTGCAGGAACGCGTGCGTGCCAACATGCGTACGCCCCAGTGCATGCGCACGGGGGTCAAGTGTTAAGCGCCGAGCAATTATCGCTGATATCGATCTGCGTTATTGTTCGAGGTTTCCTCGGTTCACGGTCGAACCGGCGAGCGTCCCGTGTAATTTGTAATTTTTAACACCGGCACCCTTTCACGCGCGGCCGCCGAAGTTTCGCTCCTGGAAACTTGTTTCTGGCGATTGCGAGCAATCTAGCAGTTCGATCGGTCGCGTGACGTTTGGTCAGTCTCTTAGCGAACTTTTTGCTACTTTGCGGAGGGTTGACGCTTCTTTATTGAGTGGCGCGGGGGCACACAAACTCTATTACTCGACAGCAGTCGCGAGAAGATAAAAAGAAAACGATGAACCCCAGATAGGACGGCCACATCTGATTAAACGTAATAATTTTCGCAGAAATACTCGGCACGGGGGAGCTTAGGATTATGCTTCATACATTCTCGCTTATCACTGGATCTGCCGAGCGTTGAAAGTGACCGTGTGTGTTTACCGTATAAAAGCGGAAACGCCGACTTCATTTCGTTTTTGCACCGATTTGCAAACTGTCGCAGTCTGGTGATCGTAATATTTAGATTACGAATTTTGTGGATTTACGACAGACACGAATAGATGAAATACAAAACTGTGAAAATATTAGGATTATATTACTGTATCACTTTTGACTCGTTAAAATTGTTAAACGAAGAGGTATATTCAGAGACAGAGACCATTAATCATCGACTGGAATTCTGAATGCAGTTATATTGTGCGGTTTGCATGCGTTTGTGACAAAATTGAGTAGATGACGCTTGAAACAGTGGGAAGCTTCAAAGAATTACAATATGCCGATACGTTAGTTTTAATCTATTAGCAGACAACGAAGTTAATGCATTTATTGGTAAAAGTATTAGAAAAATTTAAAGATTTTGTTATATTATTTTCAATCTATTAAACATATCAAGAAAGGTAATGAATTTCTATTTCACTTCAATTTGTTGTAATTCGTATATAAAATTTTTATGTTGCATAAAAATTCGCTGTCTATCTATTAGAATTATTAAAGAAAGAAAAAACGTTCTATTTGGTTTCCACTTCTTGCAATTGATGAAGATTTTTAGGTTAAGTGTCTGAAAACAGTACATGCAGTTACAAATGCGTTTCAATTCAATTCTAGCGGAGGATAGTTCGCAAGGAGAGCTGAAGAGTGCAAAGAACGAGGAGGAGATAAGTATTATTAAAAATGAGCATGTCTGTTATGGAAAGCCGGAGAAATTGCGACAAGAGCCCGAAGGAGGAAGCTGATACAGTTAATAGCTCGGAGCACCGGGACAATATGAACGAAGGTAGCCGGCGTCTTCTGTGCGCTTCATTCATCACTTAAATGCTGTAAAATTACATTGTGGCTTGGCTCAGCCGAGGACGAATGATACGGTTCATTTTTGAATAGGGAAACGACGCGGAAAGGCTCGAGAACCAATTGTTTCGCCACGAACGAGCGTTATTATTTTCCTTTGGAATCGCGATATCCATTCCGCGCGCACATTGTTATAGGATAAGAGACAAAAGCAATGTCTGCCATAATATCGCCATTCAAGCGTGATTTTTCTGCACGATAGGAATTCAATGTAAACATATTTCAATTATGCACGAAGATCGATTCAGTATTGTTGACCCCTGTAAAGCTACCATTTCGTAAACTCATCGTACGAATATTCTTTATTCATTCGATTGGACCTTTTCGCTGCGAAGATAAACGTTATTCGTAGATATTCCAGTTAAACGCGACAACGAACGTATTCACGGAGAGAAAAGTAAAATGGGACGATTATTAATTAGGATAATAGCTTTGATAAGATTTCTGAAAGCGTGGAATCGATGAGAAAGCTGACAAACGGTTTCAAGCTTGCGGCATTCGAGAATATTTATAGAAACATTTATTAATTATTTTATTATATAATAATATTAAAGATAATATATTATCTTCGAATCAGTAATGCGTTCAAAATCTTTCATTAATTGAGAATTACCGTCGTATCTGTTCAAGAGTTTGTTCTTAAATGCAACAAGCTGTCGATCAAAAATTAGCGATCCAAATTTCATTATCCCCGACGCGACGACGGCACCTAATACAGGAAAAACGTTTCAAGAGGTTATTTATCCTCGTGGAAAAATTCGACGAGGCAGACGTCCTCCACTTAAGATACGCGATTTTCAAGCACCTATAACTTGCGCTTATGATCGTTTTTGCTTATCGACGCGACGTATAAAGGAAAATTATTGTGCCGGAGCGTATATGCGGCAGCTTCTCAGATGAGCGTTTCCGTGAACTACTTCGCCGCGCTGTTATTGGATTTTCAGTCCTCAATAGAATGACATGTTTAAGAGAACGTTTTACTTATTTTTCCGAACTAAGTCTCTCGAAGTTCGGCTGATTACATTTTACTGGGTCACGGATATCGTGTTTGAGGTCAATCGACCATGTCAGGATAAGGTAAAAGGATCGGGAAAGGATTATAACATGTGACTGAAGGAAAATTTGTCATTTCTTGGAAGACATCCTCTCAAATCGATCGATACGCTTCCTACATTACATTCATTACTGGACTTTATGCATTTATGACAAAAATGACTTGCAATATCAGACTGCGAAGACAGAAAAATTTAAGAATATTGTTCGAACACTTAATTAATCTCTGATTTTCACAATTGGATTAGAAAATCTTTATCCTGCATAAACGTCCGCAGTCTGTTCAGTAAAAATGATCTGGAAGCGTCTTATGAGTGTAGTAGTCTCTGAGTTGTTAACTTGTTATGTAGCCTCTCTCTTTTAAAATCTTTGAAAGAGACTCCCAGAGAACCGAGTAAAGAATTCGCTCTTTAAACACATCCAGAATATTATTTCATTGTTTTACATAAAATTGAAGTTGAACGTTTTTCTAGATACACCGTGTATCGCTATGCAAAATCAAAATTGTTTACATCGATTGCAAAAATCACAGACCAAATAAATTCATTCTTGAACAGTTCAAATGTCGACAATATTTCGTTCGGTGTTCCTTTAATTCTGTGGAGCAGTGTAGAAAGGAGTTGATCAATTTTATTAGATACTCGCGTACGATAATAAACATTTCGAGCAACACGAATGCTCCGAATAAAGGTTCGAGAGCGCGTTCACTTCGCCGTCGGATCAGCCAGTAAATATCAGAGGCTGCATTCAGAGCCGCACTCACGCGATCTTCGCTGCTAACAAGATCCTTTCCGCGATTTCAAGATGGGTTCCACTCTCACGTAACAACGAGTTACAGAAAAACCCTTCGGAATACTCGAGCGTTGCTCGTTCGTGGTTAGATTTCCCGGGTCGGGTCGGGTCGGGTCGGGCCGGGCCGCAGGCGCGCAGCTCGATATTTCGCCCCGGCAGTATCTCCGGTAGCGAGCGGGATCTCGTTTCCGGTGAAACGCGTTTCGCTCTATCCGGCCCATTAGAAACAGTTACGGTTCCAGTTAGAATAACAATCGGTCGTGATAAAGCGGCCGCGCCGCGTATTCCGTGACGGCGCCGAATTATTTCCCGCGCGGACAACGTTTCGCTAATGTGCCCCGTTTCCTGTGCGTGCAACATTATAACTAACATTACACGCCGTGCTGCAATATCGCTCCGTCCGGCAACCCTTATTTTTTCCTCGCTTCTCTCTCCCCTTCTACCTTTCTCCCTTTCTTTCTATCTCTCTCCTCGCGTTGAAAATGTCTGCCGTGCGTGTGCACGCGCGTGATTTACGCGTGGCCCCGGATCGTCGGGATCCAACGCAACGCCGGTTTGCGTGTCAACCGGTCGAGCACGCATTCGTCTTCTCACGCAGCCACCCTACGCAGCCTACCTTCCGCTTGTCCCTTTCGGTAATTATCGAATTTCCACACGGAATTCCACCGTCACGGACCGACCCACCGAGAAAACCTGACAGCCCCGGCCTCCCGGCTGTTCGCGTGACACGATAATGACGAATTAAGCGGTTCGAAGGGAGCCGCAACCGTGCCGCATCCCTTAAACACGAGTTTCAACCTCGCCAAAGTCGTCGAACTCGCGCACACGATCCTCGCGTATCCAATTTCGCTGATCGATGCACCACGGGACGAGCTTGCGGTCTCCAAGACCTCTGCTACGTTTTAACCCTTGTCACCCCAATATTCAAATTCTCCACGACATTTTTCTACGATAAAATTAGGCATTGTACGTCATACAATCCAGTCTATTCATAATTGTTTTAGAAAGCGGAATTTTTATGTATTTGTCGAATAAACATTTATCCTCGCAAATTGGAAATCGGTACGTGTGTATTCAGCTATTGACATAAGGGTTGAAGAGGCTATAACGATGTATCGATTGACGAAAGAGATAAATTTTTACTGGGAAAGTTATGGAATATATTTTTATACGTAAGAGACAATAATTAGTATGAAAGAATTAATGCGTCAATGAATGAGCTGGAAATGGATTAAACGATTAACTAAACGAATTAGAAGCTAAATGAAGATCAATGAATTGATGTATTGTATACAGCGGTATGTACAATATTCTATGTACCAGAGATTGGTTAGTGACAATGATCTATGTATATTCTGAATGTGAAGTAAATCACACTCTGTTACCTCGATCATGATCATAATAATGTAGAACCCTTATCTCGCCGTATAATGGTGTTGATAATTCTGTCCTAAGTATCATAAACTAGAAAATATATGTCTCGGGCCACTATCATAATCACCTACAGGAACATAGTTTAGGTTAACCCTCGATAGTTTAGCGGTCAACCGTATGGCGGGAGCATGGTCCATTCAGGTCGACAATAGTAATAATCATGTGTCTGAACTGTAATGTGCTTTGCATCGCATGCTTTTGCAACATTTCGCGTCGTTGAAGAAACGTACGGATAGACAAAATTCTCAACTGAATATTAATATTATCGAACTCATTGAATTTTAAATGAAATATTTTCAATCTCTTAAATACATGTATTTAAATCTGTTACGATATTCAAAATGATGTTGTATAGTACCGTAATCTGTGAATACTTAAAAACTTAAAAATCGATAATAACCTCGCTATTGGCCAAACAAGGATTAATGAAATTGTTTTTTAAAGTTGCAAGTGCCCAGATATCCGGTAATTGACGCAAGGGTTAAATACAATCATATTTTACTATTATATCGACGCTAATTGAGAAGGATCATCAATGCCACGAGCATTCCATTGTCGCCCGGGGTTTGGTGATTAAGCGACGTTTTGATATTCAACGCGTTTCAGTTCGCCATGGCAAAATCTGTCGGATAAAAAATTCTGGCGAACCCGGGGGTTCGGGGGGTGAGACGAGGGTGGGTGGCGAATCTGCCGTGGAGGGTCAATGTATTCCACCGGGAAGCATGATTAAGAGCCGTTTTAAAACTGGCGCTGTACACGAGTACGCGTCGCTTCCTTTGAGAACGAAACCGGGTCACTCTGATTAATTGAAGTTTTTGCGAGAACCCGCCTTCTCCGAGGAGAAGGAGGGCCCGTCCTTTGCTCCCGCTCGTCAAATTAAAATACGGGTAATTAATGCTCCGACGCTTTTTCGCGCGAGGACAATGATTATAAAATGATATTCTTCCTGGCGCCGGCGTCGCGTCGATAAAAAATGATAAGAATTATATATACATATATATTTTCTGGCATAGGAATGTGTTTCCGTATCGTTTCGTTGCGTATCTCCACGCACCGGTTATGTGTTTTTGCTAGCATCCCTCTTCGGGAATCCTCTATTAAATGGTGCAATCCCCACCTTAGCAGCTTACCTTGCATTAAATAAAATAACGAGTCGGAAGCTCGGCGCAAAAAAAGAAGACCGGAACTGGAACGGGAAGAACGTCAGTGCTCATTAAAAACTATCATGATGTAGGCAAGGTAAAATCGCGGAGGGATTCCTGGGATTCAGGCGTCGCGTCGGTCGACGCCATTTTTTTTACATGCTACTCGCCTAAGACAGCGAAAGCGGAGTTAACGGCCTCCCCGTTGCGCGATGATTAAAACGGATTCGGAAAGTACCGAGTGACCGACGATAATCTGGAAAATTGCTTTCCAACCGCTGCGAAAATTATTCTTTAGAATTACCAGAGCACGCTGTTCATAACGACTCTGTAATTGCTGCATCGATTTTCGAATTCTCTCATCTCGCAGTCGATCGATCTATGTTGTAGTCTCTGGTTTTCTGCGGATTCTCGAATTTTGAAGGTATTCTAAAATTTGTCCGCGAATCATTGAACAGTATTATAAAAAAATCAATTTTACAGGAAATTCAAATTTCCTTTTATTCGATTTTCTGATATTTTCAAGTGTATAGAACGTTATGTTTGTAGCAACGTGTGCATCCCTTTGAAGTCGGGGATATTCACTTGAATATTAAACATTTCTTTCCAGCTAGAATAATTCCATTGTACATGACTTTTGTCATTTGGTGGATATGAAATTGATATAATACCTCACACAATACTTAAATGTGTAATAATTGATTAGATACCAACATATCTAATAATGTAAACAATATTATGAATGGTGCAGCAATTTTTAGTGGTGAATTTGTCACCCCTCGGCTGCTAAGGATTAACCCGGCCCCACCGAAATAATATATTGTATTATAGAAATAAATAACTTTTTCATGAATATAAGATTAGTTATTGCTTAAGAGGCTTGTCATTTTTCAGAGTAAAAACGCAGATCCACGAAATTAAATTTTTAAATACACTCAGGCCCGAATCGCTGTCACGCGTTGTTACAATGATACAATCAATCTAAAATCTCTGTGGTCTGTGAGACCCCACCTAACTAACTGCGGGTTAATAATTTTCTTCAGCCTACAGGGTTCTGAGAAACTGGCATACAAAAATATAAGCAAACATGGAAACACGCATAAAACAGTAAAATCTGGAACGTCTGGCGAGCACGAAATGTCAGAAGAAAAGTCGGCCGTTTGAAAGTACGACATCAAATATTATAATCTCCGTAAAGTACGTCTCCATTTTACGTTTATTAATAGTTGAAAAGCGAGCTTTCTCGGTTCCTACCCGTTTCATCTGTAATAAACAAATAAATCTGAATCCAGCCAGTCGGGAGTCGCGATCTTTCCATCTCGGGCGGATCTAGCAACGCAGCATCAATAATTCTTACAGCAAACGAAATCGTCATTCTGCCCGCACCGCCCGAATAAAATCTTTCTCGTGCCAAAGGCATCCGAGCGGTGGTGTGCACCGTCCGACAGTAAAACAGCGAAGTGGCGGCTTTAACTTCGGTCTAACCGTGCAGCAACGAGCGAACCCATTTCCCGCAGACTGCGGTTTGCAAATTGCATGCTGTTTTCGTGGAGACTTACATCGGCGGGCCACCGGAAAATCTCGTTTAATTCGGCAGCGTCGATAGAATCTAACCGCCAGAAATCATCCGGAACGACGGTTAATTGCGATCCGCCGGCGACTGTTCGTTATTAAACTCCGGTTCCGGTGAAAAACGGCTCTGCTCCTTGCAGGGGCATCGGAGACGGAAAGGAGAAGCTAGTTGCCGCCCCGAGCCTCAATTACGAGTCTTTTGAAGTTACGGCACTAGCGTCGTTCCTCCCGTGATAATTATTATCACGTGTCACGGAGCACACACGCCCATAGAACAACAAGAGAAATCTTCCAGGTGTAGAAACCTGTGAGATGTACGACGAACAGTTTACTCTATTTGCACCGCAACGAGAATGGTACAATGATCTGTAGTTTCAGAAATCCGGCTAGTAATTATTGAATGTGTATTAATAATGTATACATTTACGGATTTAAATGTAGTTTTACCATCTTACTTTCTATTTGCTATTTCGTTGAACAGACAGCGGATTTTATGCATTTGTGACAAAAATCGGTGCGTACAATTTAAAGCAGTGGACATGTTAAACATATTTAGAGACATCAATGTATTTACTTAATAGGATAATTGAAAGAAGAACACCATTTTTATTTGGCTTCTGTGTTCTGCGACATGATAAACATATTTAGGGACATCAATGTATTTACTTAATAGAACAATTGAAAGAAGAACACCATTTTTATTTGGCTTTTGTGTTCTGCGACATGTTAAACATATTCAGGGACATCAACGTATTTACTTAATAGGATAATTGTAAGAAGAACACCATTTTTATTTGGCTTCTGTGTCCTCCTACATGTTAGACATTTTTTTGGAACATCAATATATTTACTTAATAGGATAATGAAGAACACCATTTTTATTTGGCTTCTGTGTTTTGCGACATGTTAAACATATTCGGAGACATCAATGTATCTACTTAATAGGATAATTGAAAGAAGAACGCCATTTTTATTTGGCTCCCGTGTCCTGCGACATCTTAAACATATTTAAGGACATCAATGTATTTACTTAATAGGATAATTGAAAGAAGAACGCCATTTTTATTTGGCTCCCGTGTCCTGCGTCATGTTAAACATATTTAGGGACATCAATGTATTTACTTAATACGATAATTGAAAGAAGTACGCCATTTTTATTTGGCTCCCGTGTCCAGCGTCATGTTAAACATATTTAGGGACATCAATGTATCTACTTAATAGGATAATTGAAAGAAGAACGCCATTTTTATTTGGCTCCTGTGTCCTGCGACATGTTAAACATATTTAGGGACATCAATGTATCAACTTAATAGGATAATTGAAAGAAGAACACCATTTTGATTTGGCTCCTGTGTCCTGTGACATGTTAAACATATTTAAGGAACATCAATGTATTTACTTAATAGGATAATTGAATGAAGAACGCCATTTTTATTTGGTTCATGTGTCCTGCGACATCTTAAACATATTTAAGGACATCAATGTATTTACTTAATAGGATAATTGAAAGAAGAACGCCATTTTTATTTGGCTCCCGTGTCCTGCGACATGTTAAACATATTTAGGGACATCAATGTATTTACTTAATAGGATAATTGAAAGAAGAACGTCATTTTTATTTGGCTCCTGTTGTCTGCGTCATGTTAAACATATTTAGGGACATCAATGTATTTACTTAATAGGATAATTGAAAGAAGAACGTCATTTTTATTTGGCTCCTGTGTTCTGCGACAAGTTAAGCATATTTAGGGACATCTAATTGAAAGAAGAACACCATTTTTATTTGGCTCCTGTGTCCTGCGATCGATACGAACATTTATTTTTTTGCATAAAGATCCACAGTCTACTAATGAATATTAAACATTGGGTTAGAAGGAAAGTAATTTCGGATTTTAAGGTAAAATAGAGCCCAATTTTTTATTCAAGTAACGAACTTTGACGAATAAAATATTTTCTCTTTTGTTCGATGATCTTTTGCCAAAAGGAATAAATAAGAAAATATTTTATTGATTAAAGTTCATCGCTTAAATATATAAGTTTGGTTTTACTTCACCTTAAAATACCGAAATTACTTTCTTGCCAACCCAATATAATTCAATTCATTGTATTTTTAAAGTACATTTTGAAGGTTGACTTCAGGGTTAAGAGGGTCTTCGGATTTACCAATTTTGAGAAATTTTTCTCGGGAGAAGCATCAGACTTTTTGTATTACGATTATGCACACACATATATGGATAGTTACGTGCGTTATTTATTAAATGCAGAAATAATCAATATTATACGAGTTATATTTTTTTTCATTGAGAATGTTTTAAAGGAAAAATGTGTCGAATGTGACCTGAAAGTTCGAGCCAGAACTATTCGTGCTGATTAAAGAAAGAAGGAAATATAACACAACGAGATAGTTGATAATGAAAACGAAGGGAAAGTTGGGAAGCGAAAGAGAAAGTGCTAAGATTTATAAAAAACCGATCGGTGAAAAAGCGAGGAGAGTAGTTGAGACGAAACGAAGTTGCAAAGTACGAGGGTATGATCTCCATAAAGATTTTTCTGCTGCTGTTTGTACGAATTCCGTGAAAAGTGTGAGGTCAGATAACGAAACTTGTCTGGACTCTTTTGAGCGAGAATCTTGAAAAGGAAGCGTTGGGTCCGCTAAAGGATCCGGGTGGTAAAGGATCATGCACGCCAGAGAGTAATTAAGACATTTTTCTGGCTGTCTTGCTAAGAGCGAAGTGTACGTGGGATTAAAATTCAGCTGTCGAATTTTCAACTGCAGTTTGCGTCATAAATGGAAGCCCTTGAAGAGGATTACGGATTTTCTACGTGGAAATACGAAAATTTTCATACGTTCGAAACTAATATCAGCAAAATATTCGAAGAGTAACATTTAAAGTGATTCTTCGGTAATGAAGGTGACGTATTCCGAACAGTAATGAAATGGCAGATTGTATAAACAATTTTCAATGAAGTATAGTTTACATGCACGAAGTCTGACATTCCTTCCAAAGTCAGCTATGAATATTCAATTTTGCAAGAATTTTTGCCCGTAATTAAGTTAGCGTGTGCGACGCGCGAGGGAAGTTTGTTCTGCCGAACACCAACATTACGCGTTCGTGTGATCTTATTTTAATTCGAACGACTTCCGTCGGATAAGAACAGTCTCCCGCGAACTGAACATTCAATTACCGCACGTGTTTTTCGATTTTTGGTGTTCGATCTGTTGTAATTGTTCAATTTACAAGCAAGATGAGTTCTAGCGGACGAGTGAGGCGAGCGTGGTCTCGAAGAAAATGAAGAAGAAGATCGCTCGAGACCGATAATTGGGACAGGTTGATCGCAAATTAGTGAATAATCATGAGGCCGGGGCTGGAAGTTGATGTTTGCATGAAATCATAAGGTTGGACACGTGACGGAGGCGACGTCTTCAGAAGCTGAAGGAAGTTGTACAGTCCCCGAGTGCATTAGCGCCGGCGCAAGTGGTCTATCAATATTAATAAGGCAGTAACTGGACAGCGGAAGTATAGAGATGGTCGATAACCAATTTATTAAAAAAGAAAGGCTTGCTTCTCCCAGAGAGAAGAGGGTTCACAGTTTTATTTTCCTCGAGAGCTACGAGCTCCTGCAGAATGCAAAACTTTTCAGATGACGACGCTGCTGGTCTCTTTGGCTCATAAAAGATTTGCATTCAGTGATTGCATCTACTATCCTGTAATGGTATTGTAAATATTTTTACTACATCTACTTAGCTACTAATTATTTCTAATTCACTGACTCAACTATGAAGTATATCAAGGTTTCTATGAATGGGGACTAACTTGATGGTGTCTGTAAATTTTATGGCTCTTCGATGAGCTGAACGTTCTGATTGTTTATTCATTTTCGGTATAGAAAAATCGAGAAGATACAAGTAATTTCTATATAGAATGGCTTAAATGCGTTACAATGAAAACGTACAACAAGTGTCAAGATACTGTTATTTTATCTCCGATTAAATAAAATTGTTAACCCTCGGATTAGGGATTGCAATACCGGTACACTGGTATACCGAATACCGGTATTTCGTGCTATTTTGCAATTTCGTGAAACCGGTATTTGCTAAGGTAAAATACCGGTATTTTCGGTATTAGTTATAAATAATAAATGTTTTTTTTGGACATCTACTCTTATGTGAAATCCGTATTTACAGTAGTACCAACACCAATCATTTGCTGTCTTGTCATTTGCTGAAACCGAACTTCACATTTATAAGGGTTCGCCGCTGACGATATGTGGTGCTTGCCGATGAAGGCACATTACCGCGGCACATTACATCGCTCATTATTAACACTAGGTTTACGGGACCCGTCAAAATGAAGGGTTCTAATATCCTTATTTTGCGATTACTAAGATTGTAAAGATGCTTCCCTGAGGAATTATTTACCAAATTTATTTCTTTGGGTATATATTATTGGAAAAGTGGCCAAAAACTTGGATAGACCAATTCTTGTTATGTTTATAAATTTATGTGAAATAGTTATTTCTAGAGCTCCGTAAACCTAGTGTTAACAGAGTACCATCAACCAGCGTGGATGCGGAAAGAGCATTTTCAACTGGAGGTACATAATTTGTGCAGAAAAATACGTTCCAGGCTTAATGACAGTTCAATGAATGCATTATGTTTTTTACAATCAGATTTCAAAAATATGCAGTTAATAAATTAGTTAATGTCTTTTTCTATTAATAGGTATTATACAATATAAAATACTGTACAACAAGATTTTATATTTACTCTTAGCATCTATACTATTTACTCTTAGTTATTAGTATCTTCTTAATAATACTATATATTTTGTTCCTTTATTGTATTATAATACTATGTAATGGTTTATTTTTCATATCATATTTTTTGTTTCTAATGTTAAAAATTGTTATTTTACTGCTCTTATTGATAATATTTTATTATAACATTTGTTCCTTTATTTTATATTTGTACATAACAAAATTGTTTATATTTTTATAGGTTATTATTTTTTCTATAAAACTAATAAATATGGTAAAGAAACAGCTGTGTTTTTGTACCTTTTTGAAAATTCCTAATACCGGTATTCCGGTACAACGTTTAAAAAAATACCGAATATCGGTATTGTATTTTTGGTTCGGTATTGCAAACCCTACCTCGGATATTTTGCTAATACAGTTTTATTCCGATACAAGACGATGGCTCGGGACCGCCTTGGAATGATTCCGGCATAAGAGAAGAAATAATTTCCGGAGACGACGGTTATGCTTCTAGGAATTAGTGAAAAAGATAGAGTTTTACAATTGAATCTATGAATGGCGAGCTTGCATAATTGCGTAGCAGCAGCTGCCATTACTTCGGTGTAAGGGTAGCGAGCATCGCCGAAGAATCGTGATTCAGTTGGGGACGGTTTTGGTGTTGAAATTAGAGTTTACACGAAATCGCAAAGTGGAGCACGCGACTTGGCGGACTATAGGGGTGGCAGGCAAGACCGCTGTCCCTTGGCACGTTAATCCTGGCGCAGTTGGTTCATCAATATTAATAAGATGCTAACCGTCCGGCAAAGACGCGGAGACGTCCGATCGGTCGGTCAATTTGCTCGGCAGTTAGGCGAGCTTTTTCGCCGTGACTTTCTCGAACGTATCGCCGCGCGCCGGTTGGTTGGTAGCTCGTCCTCTCGTAAACCTGGAGCCCCGGGATCGTTCGTGCATTAATGACTGTCACGTCACTCCAGAATTGTACCCGAGGGAACAACGCCACAGCCAAAGACTTAAAGCGTCGTAACAGCAACACCACGACGAACTCCATAAACACCGGCCGACGTAACCGACGATAACTTCAACAAAAACGTGTCGTGTCGCCTTTGGCGTGCTTCTTACGAGTCTCTTAGAACACCGACAGCCTCGCCCCGCGTATCGGCTACACTTTCAACCGGTACTTGTTAAAACTGTTCTGGTATCTATCGTCCCACTCGTTCTCCGCTGTAACGCTCTCGGTACTTCGATAAGCTTCTTAATTGGATGATTAATTCATTCTGAAACTTCCTTAAGAAGACCGGCTCCTGGCAAGTATAGCTTCTAATTATATCATCAGTGTTTTAATAGGTAATCTGCCCGTGTAATGGCGGAAAAGAGTGTTACGCGGTCATGTTTTCCCCTCAACTTTTATCCGCGCGCTACGCCGCGACGCGCCGTAAGGACATTGTTGCGAATCATCCAATTTACATTCTACCGTTCTTAAGTACGATAACCGTTACGTACATTAGTTTGGTAATCACTTTATAGTTGAACTTGTGGGAGTGGTCCCTACGTTCTTATGTGCTTTACTCGTCTGGAAAAGAATGATACGCGTGGGTAGCCTACGGATTTTCTGCAGTTTTCACAAAAATAAAATTTAAACAGGCGGAAAGAGTTTAAATAAAATTAATAAAATCACGATACGTGATACTGCCAGTGCACACTCAACCTCCTAGCATTTTGCGGATACCAAATCCGCTACATTCGACTTAATAACGTGAAAGTTCATTTATAAATCTAGACAATTCCATTTCTCATTTCTGGTTGACACGGCACTCAAAGCTTTTTAAGAAAAATTACTTATTCTTTTTCCCGGCGATGGATTAGGAAATGTTTGCTCAACATTCTGCGGAAGTGGCTCAAGCAGGCACCATAATGACAGAGACGTCTAGCGCGTTAACACAAGTCGAGCAATAATTAATTTCGGCAGCTCGAATGCTCGAGATTTCTCTGCGAGTCGCGTTTCGGGCCAGAATCCGTTCGCGAAACTCACGGGCGGAAAGCCCAAAGGTTCTGTTTCCGAGCTCGACAAAGTGGTGCATCGCCGGTACGAAATTAGCTTACGGATTCGTGATAAGCGGCTTACGCTTCGAGCGGGATAATCCCCCGGCTGGTCTTCGATTCTTGATCGTCGAGTGAGAGAGAGAGAGAGAGAGAGAGAGAGAGAGAGAGAGAGAGAGAGAGAAAGAGCAACCCGCTTTGAACTCGTAGGCTCGCGCACGCCACGCTCGCCCGGCTTCTGCGCTTCGAAAGTCACCACCAGGAATAACAATCTCGCCATCTTAATCGGGATGGAATTATTATTTCAGGCCAATGACCAACCGAGACCGGCCAATTCGAACGCAGTTTCGACTATTCCGGGCGCAGCTGGACGCCCGTCGCGCCGATCCCAACAGAGAGCAGATGCGCAGACTGCCGCGCCGCGCGGCCAGCTCATAAATTATGGCATCCACGGTGCTTTTTATCAATATACTACGACGTGCACTTTTGATCGCGACCCTGCTGCCAATTCTGCGAACGGAATGTTAACATCGAAAACATGTTGCGTCTGAACCCTCCTGGGGTCGTTGTCGGTCGGATATTCGATCATTCATTCGATTAGGCATAAATAGACTACGGATTTCAGGCATTTATCATAGTCGGCATACAGGGTGAGACACATGACTAGATCACCTTAAATAACGTCTACATCAGGATTAGGAAAAAATTTTATTTAAACTAAAATTTCGAATAAAGTGGATTTTTCCAATTGATTAGGTTAGGAAATAGACTACGGATTTCAGGCATCTATCATAGTCGGTATACAGGGTGAGGCACCTGACTCGATCACCTTAAATAACGTCTACATCACAGTTGGGCAAATATTTTATTCAAATAAAAATATCGAATAAACTGGGTTTTTTCAATTGGTTAGTTTAGGAAATAGACTACGGATTTCAGGTATTTATGATAGTCGGTATACAGGGTGAGGCAACTGACTCGATGACCTTGAATACCGTCTACATCAGAGTTGGAGAAATATTTCATTCAAATAAAAATATCGAATAAAGTGGGTTTTTTCAATTGGTTAGGTAAGGAAATAGACTACGGCTTTCAGGTATTTATGATGGTCTGTATACAGGGTGAGGCACCTAACTCGATCACCTTAAATGACGTCTATATCAGAATTAGGTAAAAATTTTATTTAAACTAAAATTTCGAATAAAGTGGATTTTTCCAATTGGTTAGGTTAGGAAATAGACTACGGATTTCAGGCATTTATCATAGTTGGTATGCAGGGTAAGGCACCTAACTTGATCACCTTAAATAACGTCTACATCACAATTGGGCAAATATTTTATTCAAATAAAAATTTCGAATAAAGTGGTTTTTTTCCAATTGGTTAGGTAAGGAAATAGACTACGGATTTCAGGCATTTATGATAGTCGGTATACAGGGTGAGGCACCTGACTTGATCACCTTAAATGACGTCTATATCAGAATTACGTAAAAATTTTATTTAAACTAAAATTTCGAATAAAGTGGATTTTTCCAATTGGTTAGGTTAGGAACTAGACTACGGATTTCAGGTATTTATGATAGTCGGTATACAGGGTGAGGCACCTGACTTGAACACCTTAAATAACGTCTACATCAGAATTAGGTAAAAATTTTATTCAAATAAAAATTTTGAATAAAGTGGGTTTTTTTCCAATTGGTTAGGTTAGGAAATAGACTACGGATTTCAGGTATTTATGAGTATCTGTATACAGGGTGAGGGACCTGACTTGATCACCTTACATAACGTCTACATCAGAGTTGGGCAAAAATTGTATTCAAATAAAAATTTCAAATAAAGTGCCTTTTTTCCAATTGGGTTTTAAACCCACTCTATTCGAAATTTTTATTTAAATAGAATTTTTGCCCAACTCTGGTTTACATTATGCGTTTTACTAAAATATTATTTCTACAGATGATGCATTGTTTCAAGGGGTGCATGATATGGTGTACATGACCTCTATATAAGTGGAGGTATTCAGGAGATTCGAAGGTCAACTTTTGTTTTCTAAATGGAACCATACATTTTTTAGGCTTCGATTGATGCGGTTTTTTATTCTCTATAAAAAGGTATTAACCCATGCATATCGAAAAATGATTAGTTTAGCAGATATTTTAATTTGATTATTGCTAAGAAAACTTATTAGTTGCTTTTCTAAAAGTTACCAAGTCATGTACAACTGCACTAAATAAATAATTTTTTGGTACAACAAATAATTTAGAACTTTTCCGATGTGATCAGTTTAAGTGCTTCGCCCTGTATATTATCTCCGATTTAATCAAATGATTAATCCGTTTTGTATTGAACAACGAATATAATCGTTGGTTGCATCGAAGAAGATTGTTCTATTTGATAATGTAAGGATTATATAAGGATTTGTAGAATGACGACAGTGTGTGCAATTTCTTAGGTGCTTGTACAAAAAAGGGAAGCTAAATAATTCTCTAAATCGCCGTTGCTATTGAAGAATCATTAAAAATTGTTTGGCTGTTGAATTAGATGTTCATAAATGGGTTAAGTATTTTCTGGAAGGTAAGATATTGATGAGACAAGTTAGGTCACATTTACTTACCTCTTGCCCTTTAATATCCCTGTATCGAACCCACTTCTTGAGGCGCGGTCGCCAATAATCGAGCAGATACGCTTCTGCATACTCAACACCGAGACCATTTCCGAAACGGCCTTGAGTAGCGGTGGCAGTGATCAAGTGAACTGTATGAAGGTCAATCTCCAACCATTCTCGGGCTTCCTGGGTGATCTGATTCTTGGGACACCACGCGCCACCGAGATTCTCGGATTTTAATCTGAAACAGATGAGAGACACATGTAGTTCAAGACTATAATTAGTCTCACTTAGAGTCCTAGATTTGTCAATCAATGTATCTGTATTTCATGCAGAAATTAAATGGTTGAGTAATCGAATATTCATTTTAGCAATCCTTTGAAAAAAATGGCTTATTAAAATAAATTTCATTGTTTCATTGAAGTGATCACATCTTACAGTGAGTGAGATCAGATCATGCGAAAAATATTTTTTTTGCCCATGTTATAATATCGCTAAAGGTATATTTACAATGTCAAAATAACAATACTTGGCCGTGTTCGGATAATAGAGATTCATTAACTACTATAACTTCTTTGTCCTTGACAATACGCTCATATAACTAATAGTACACTGTGTTGTAGCTCGGATAATAGAGGCTCGGCATTAATTAATTGGTTCTTATAAACGAGGTGCTACGTTAATATTTCAGTGTAACTCCATTTTCATTAAAAAATGTAGTGTTTTAATATAAATTCATAAATTCTACTTCTAATTCGTTTAATCTTGCAGTTAACAGTTTGTGGGAAAAGACTGAACCAAGTGAAAAGATCATGCAGGCTCAGCATTAATTAATTGGTTCTTATACACGAGGTGCTACGTTAATATTTCAGTGTAGCTCCATTTTCATTAAAAAATGTAGTGTTTTAATATAAATTCATAAATTCTATTTCTAATTCGTTTAATCTAGCAGTTAACAGTTTGTGGGAAAAGACTGAACCATGTGAAAAGATCATGCAGGCTCAGCATTAATTAATTGGTTCTTATAAACGAGGTGCTACATTTATGTACCAGTGTAGCTACATTTTCATTAAAAAATGTAGTGTTTTAATATAAATTCATAAATTCTATTTCCAATTCGTTTAATCTTGCAGTTAATAGTTTGTGGGAAAAGACTGAGCCAAGTGAAAGGATCATGCAGGCTCAGCATTAATTAATTGGTTTTTATAAACGAGGTGCTACATTAATATTTCAGTGTAGCTACATTTTCATTAAAAAATGTAGTATTTTAATATAAATTCATCAATTCTATTTTTAATTCGTTCAATCTTGCAGTTAATAGTTTGTGGGAAAAGACTGAGCCAAGTGAAGGGATCATGCAGGCTCAGCATTAATTAATTGGTTCTTATAAACGAGGTGCTACATTAATATTTCAGTGTAGCTACATTTTCATTAAAAAATGCAGTATTTTAATATAAATTCATCAATTCTATTTCTAATTCGTTTAATCTTGCAGTTAATAGTTTGTGGAAGAAGACTGAACCAAGCGAAAGGGCCATGATTCCAAATAAGGATCTTAATCATCCATTCCCTGGATAGCGGTTTGTTTCGATATAAAAGGGTGCTGCAGCGTTTCAGCTCGCTTTTAAAGTAAATCTTATCTCAGTATCTTGCCGGAGTAAGTGTTAATGAAATCGTAGCATTCTTAAATCCCGGCGGGAAGAAGGTATAAAAAGGAATTAAACAAGACAGAAGTTTGGAGAGGATCGTAACTTCGGTAGCGCCCCGAAGAATGTTCTCGGTATCGAGGCGAAGAATAATCGGACGCGGCATTCCTGGGGCCATTCCATGAACTTTAACGATTCGATCTATTCTCGGACCTTTTAGGGATCAGGCTGTTTTCCAACCGGAGCAGCGCCGGTACTTTCCGAACGGTAACGAATTAATTAAACCAGCGGGTTATCTGCATCGGAGTCCCTCAGCCAGCCCCCGCCTCCACACGTCTTGTTTATCAAAATTTTTTGAAGTAAATTCCAATATCGTCGCTGAATACCGGGTTCGCCGGTAACTTTTAATATTTTCATTTTTCCAATAATAAATTTAAGCGCCCTCGAACCCATCAACTTTTCCAGAAGAACTTGCACCCTTGATCTTGCGCACCGTATTCGCGATCAAAGCACCCCACCTCATCCCCCTCTCGCCAAGGGAAAAAGAAACACGAGTTTTAGTCGTTTAATGAATTTCAGGGAAGGAGCGAGAGTAGATACCGCAGAATACAGGGCTGTGTAAGTGATACTTCGAAACTGGCCAAATCACTTGTGTCACGTGAGCACACTTCGATCGCCACGCGAAGACTGCGAATCGCGAATGTCTTCTTCAAAGTCAAACAGTCCTGTCGGAACTTTACGACATTGCACGAAATTAATAAAATCGTGTGGAATATTCATTTGAACAACTTCTCCGTGTTTGCAAGAAGCTACAGAGCTTCGGGAAGCCACTGAATTTAATTTAAGCGAGGTAATAACTATTTACTGTATTTACACAGCTGCGTAAACTTCTTCTCACTATGAAATATAAACTGTTTCAATATTAAAAATTCAAATGAAATGCTATGGAAAATACTGAAATTTATTCAACGGACGATAAGACCCTATAGAATTTTATAATTTTATTAGGGTTAATAAGTATATGTATTTCATGCATTAATTAAAATTATTTTATTGGTGTGACATTTAAATTTATAATCGTAGATTAATGTAAAAAAATGGAATTTCAGTTAAAACTGTTAGAAGAATTACTTCGGGGATTACAGCATTATAACTCCACGAAGATCAAATTTATAAAGATGTTTGTTACCTGCATGTTGAATTAAGATAAATTTTAAATGCAGCAGTTTAAAAATTAAATCTCTTCGAATCTAAATAATTTTCATTTCTATTTGCTATGAGAACGAAAATACAAGGTGGTTATCTAGACTGTTTAGTCCCGTTGGATTTACTAACAGCCAACAATCAATCATCGCTTTACAATCATGGCAATTGTCGGTTACAAGAGAAAGTGTTGACATCTGATACTCTCGACGACAACGATTTATCGTGCCAGTAAATCCAACGGGAGCATAAACGAAGGTTGATTAAATTTCACTTAAGGCTTGAGTTCAGCGATCAACAAAGGCCGTCGCGGTAGCAAAATCTCGACAGTCGTGCTGCTCGAAACCTGTGTTGCGCAAATTGCTTCGCTTTCGCTCGAATTTTCAGAAGTTCGATCCTCGGACGGCGAGGTTAGGTGCAGTTTGACCCGGAATTAGAAACGTTCTATCCACAAGTCTAGTTCTTCGGCAGTTCGTTGAAATTCTTAGTAATTTATATAGAGTCCAAGAAAGCCACGTCGATCTCGATGTAGTGGATTGAAAGATATGTGGAAGATCATATCCAATCTTTTACCCGGCCAGAGCAGAGGTCCGGAGCCGTATAGCCCGTCTACGAATTTAAGTCTATGCTATACTATAACGTCTCCGTTAAAAATCAAACGCGATACTCGGTCCAGAAACTGTTCTCCCATCAATCTCCAACGCGATCTTACCGGAAGCAGAAAGAGCCGAGCAAGCGCGCGTTTCACGGAGAGACGCGCGACGTCCGGCTCGCAGAATCCAATTTCGCAACTCTTAATCCCGTTTCGTTGTTCCCGGCGGGGCCGGGAACTAATTTCAATCGTCATTAAAAAACAAACAGCGGACGGTCGGGCGCGTCGGGCTCATTTGAAATTAAAAACGAGTGGAATAATCATAACACCTTAAAATCTTCGCACCCTCGCGAAACTTCTTAGCCCTTGGGACTAGCCGATGGGAAGTTTGCCTGGGCTTCGGGCGCTCTCCTCGTTCCCCTCGTTCGTCATCGTTACAAATAGAGCAGCCCCCCCCCCCCCAATTGAAAAGGAACGACCGAGCGGAAAAAGAGAAAAGAAGAGCGCGACCGTCATAAATTACGAAAAGAGAGAGAGAGAGAGAGAGAGAGAAAAAGAGATGATAGGCCAGGGGGATGGTAAGGTAAACGACAAGTAACCGAAGAACCAGGTATTACCTTGTCGAGAGACGATACACGGGGACGAAAAACGAAATCCAGGACCTTCTTCTGGGGCTAGAATGGGAAGCGGAGACCGGTGTCCCGGGTTTACAGGTGATGCCGATCGAAGGTGTGCAACCTGGCCATTTAATATGTCCAGGTTGTAAGCCGGGGCATCGGCCGTTGCCGTGCTTCGGTTTTAATCTTTGGGGGGTCGAAAGCAAGGCGCGGAGAGAGCCCGGACCCGAGTCGGCATGAATAAAACATGAGGCGCGAAGCGCCTTCCCTAATTGCGTGGACCGTTTAAATGCTTGGCTAAGAGAGAAGCTTCTCGTCGTCGCAACGTCACGCTATACCTATATACGTGTTGGTATATCTTTTAGAAGGTGCGAGGGCTGAATAGCGCGGAAACCGGGCGAACGGGGTGGGACCTTCAGCGTCTTCAAGGTTTAAGCGGCCGGGGACTCCGAGTTTGTTTTAGCGTCGTGCATTATTCTTCATTACCCGAATATTTCGAGGCGTGCCTTAACAACGTGTACCCCGGGAATATTTGCCCTATCGTTAATTGTCGCCCCGGGGAGCGACGACGTCGCGAATCGTTATCGCGATTACGATACGGATAATTCAATTTTTCCAATTAGACTCCCGAGAACCGCAGGAACCGGGGCTCCAATCTTCGCGTGATTTTCAAGATGGAATTATGCCACGGTACGATCCCCTCCTCCCTCTGTGGACCCGGTGATTTTCGACGATGGTAATTCGCTTCTCCCTCCGCCCAGTCTCGAAACTAAACCGCGAACGGTTCATTAAGTTTTTCGCAGTTTCGAAATCTGATTACCCGACGCGTTTTCGGGGATTTTACGATTCGCCAGCGGGGCGCTGATTTTAATAAGCTTTATCTGCGGGGAAACCGTCAAGGAAAATAGGGGACGTCGACCGAAGGTCTAGAGAACACTCAGATGTTCCGTGGTGCGAATATGATAAGCAGAGCGGCTGAATCTATTATTTCAAACGACGTGTCCACGGTAGTGGTCAATGGAATTGCATTCATTCTGAGAATGAAGTCCTTCGAATATTTAACCCCTGTACCATCGAGATTCCTGACGAAGATTTCGAACAGGTTTTCTTATATACCAAAATGAAATTCTACGACGAAGATGTTTTAACCACTAATGGAATTTAATGAAACAATGTTCTGACAGTACATAGATTATTGCATGTGTACGGATTTTCTGATTTACACAACTTAGACCTGGGTCTAATTTCCTAGCACCTCACGTGCTTAGGTTAGGAACTCGAGGTTTGCAGGACAAATTAGGCAGAAACTTTTCCACAAGAACGTCATACTTGTCAGTCAGTTAATGATGACGTGGTGATATCCAAATTCGTTTTGCAGCTATCAACCGCACAGATAACATTACTTAAAACGTGTTTAAGTGCTTTAGAAAATCAGTAGATTATTGCCGACGCTGTGTTATGCAAAATAGTGCGTTTCCTGTTTGATACTCGAACGACATTAACATCCTGTGCATTGGACGGACTTTCGGAGAACGGAGTGTTTGGTAAAACTATTCAAAAATTCACGAAAATATTTAATTAAATTTAGAGTTTCTGTAGAACTATTGTGTTGCCGCGGTAAGGGACAATGATGAATAAAAATTCCAAGTGTTCCATGGAGTGCATGCCACTTCAATCGTTTCGAACACCATTGAGAACTTTAGCTTACCAAGAGGAAAAACATAACTGTATAAGAATGTCGCATATGCATCTCTTTAGAGTGAGGCATTTAGGAGCTCATTGGGACAACGATGATTTCAGACATTAACTTACGGCCGAGAACTTGTGCGTCTAACATTTTGAAACCATAAGTGAAGAGAATTGAGTCGGCTATCGCAATCTCCTCCATCCGTCATTTTATCATCGGCAGCCTCGATTTCGCAGGGACTTTGTTCGCCGGCAGGTTGAGCTGTCGCGTGAACGAGACCTAACGGCGATAGTTTTATCGGTTCGCCGCGAACATTGACACCCTTATCTGACGCGGATTGGAGTGAGTCCAGTTTATCTAAACTCGTTTCACCTGACCGCCTCGCCTCGCTTCTCACGTGTCGTGCCGCGCTATTTACTCGATGGGACGTCGTGCAATTTGCAGCGAAGTTCGAATTAACGCTCTTCTGCGTGGCTTGTCCTTCGAACATCGCGCGTCCTCTATCTTTTTTCGCTTCGCGAGAGATCCCCGTCTCGCTAATAATTGTGCTTACCGGCCATCAATGCGAGAATGATAACGCGCGGCAGCGTTCTCCGGGGCAAACGCGCCGGGGTCCGGGCTCGTCGTTTTATAATAGTCGGGGCTGCTTTCGCAAGATTTACAGCTCGCGTGGTAGAAGTACCTCTTTATCCTTAACAACCGGCTCGGATGGACTGGTTCCCCGTTGTCGGAACAACGGGCCAAGGAGGCGAGCCGATACCATCTAACGACGACACGGTAAGCGTTCGACGAGCGCCACCGCAACCTGCAATTCTGAGACGGAATAATAGACAAATGGCAACGTGCACAGGGTTTATGGTGTTTCCCCATGTATCACTGGACAGTCTCCGAAGCGAACCTCCCCGTGCTAACGTTAATTGATACTATTTCTTATTAAGAACTAATTGCCGTCATCCGGAGAACGCTTACTCCTCGAGATACCAGGTGTGAGCAAAAGGTTCGGAGGCGACGCGTGCGATCGATGAGACTTTTAGCCACCGGTTTAGAGAGGGGATAAACAATGAACCCACCAAGCGCAAGGAAATTTTATTGCCGAATTGGAAAAAACGATCAGACTTTTGGAAATGTTGCTTCGAATGGTTGTTCAATAGTAGACAAAATATGGTCAATTTATTAAATGGTCCAGTGACTAAAAGAAATAATTCTTGTACCACTGTATAAAAATTATAAGATCGCATTTATAGTTAAATTTATTCAATTATTTATTAATAAAAAGTTTGAGACACAGTAGCATCTTTATAATTATAATGATTTTAAAATAAACCTGGAAGCCATCGCTTCAACAACTTTTTTTGAATTTACGAAAGAAACGAAAGAAAACGAATGAAAACTTTGGGACAATAGTTTCATTCTGTTTTTGACTCCATAGGAGATTTGTTCGTGCGCAGTGAATTTCCTTTTTTCGGTGAAAGGATTCTGAAATTATTTTCGGTTCTGCAAACGAAAAAAGTTCAGAAATATCTTGTAATCTTTACGTGGTACGGGCGTAGGGCTCAACACCGCACAATAATTTGCATCACCGTTAACGTCAATTTCTGCGTGCACCCTCTCGGCGGCGACATGGCCATTTCCACCCTTCACGGTCAATTGGAATGCGTCGCGGCTCGTGTTTCCGCCGATTTCATATTTTCCGGTTTAATGTTCTCCGCCGGCCGCCATTACCGTTTCGCTTATTATTAGCGTCGCGAGTGATAACGTCCAGTCACCGATATTCCCCCCGTTGTAATTCCTGTTTCACACGGGACACCGAAGAATATTTCGGCTAAAAAGTTGGCTGGAATCATTCTAGCGTTATTTTAAGGTTCAAGGTCATACGGGGGATTCACTGGAAAATACAGTGACCTTGAATTTTTATAGAAAAAATCTTTTTTAATACTGATTAGCTTTTGCTTCATAAAGTTTTTGTAAAATTGTGGAAATAGCTCGAGTCGTGGCCCCAATGAGACCCAATGAGACCTAAAACTGGTATAGTTGATTAACACTAAACTTACAGAGCTCTAAAAATGGCTGGCATGTGTTGCCTTTGTTACGGATCGAGAAAATCTTCCGTTCGTTTCCTCACAGGAATCTCTTCCAGATCGTCTCTGGAGGGAAGCGTCCTAGATAACCTTTCATATCTTGGTTGAACCCTTTCATTAGGACTGAGCTCTGGCTCTGATTTAATTGGAAGTGACAAAACTAGAGTTATTAGTCTGGCCCTAATTGCCCTCAGATTATGAACAAAGCAGTTCATTCATTGTAGGGGTATATAAACCCTTTGATTTTTACTCTCGGGGGTTAGTACTTTCGTAGACACGAATAGTATCGCGTCGTGCTGTATCTCGTAGAGTCAACTTCCAGTGAGATCGGGCTAAAGTTCCCCTTCGTATCAACGTTAACCGTATAGATTCCGCGAGTCCGGTATAAAATCTATTAGACATTTCTAAAGTCGCTACGAGACCCCCCCGCATTGCCAGTGCGTCAAAACCGAGCATCTTAATTTAGGTAACTGTTCGCGAATTTGTAATCTCGATCGAATGCGATGCGATCGAAGACGATAGTCTCGACATGTAAAATGAATTGGCGTGTCTGGCGAGCGATTCACGGTGGACGCATTGACAAGCGAGGGTTGTTGTGTTTCCCGGGATAAATTGTAATTTTATTAGTTTGGCCTTGAGTATTCCACCAGTGATCCCGGGTAATGAGAAGTTTGTGCACTCGGTTCGGCAAGACTTGGATTCTACCAGGCCGGTTGCACATTTGAAGTTTGAGGGCATTGGAAGCGTTGAAGTTCCTTTGTCGTGCATACCGAAGCTGGGACGGATCGCAAGGCTAACCGTAGTGCTGCCGGCGAAGGAGTGTCCGAAGGGCAAGCCGGCATTTGTACAGCGAGTTCCAGTGGAACTCTGCTGTGGATCACTCGGTGTTGAGATCTTATGATCAATGGTAAGAGAGCTCTCTTAGTATTACATTAGAATAGCCATTTAGAATATAATTTATTCGTATCACGTTGATTTCCTTATAACTGCGGTTTAAATGCTGAGCTTTCGTAACTTATGTATTATAAGATTTAATTGAATAAATCTTTGTGTGTCTTGCTTCGGCTTTTCCTCGTAATCCGTCGAGGTTTTTACGCCAAAGCAAGAATTTGTTTAACCGGGAAATGGTGTATTTTTATTCTAGTATAAGTTCGAACGTTGTTCAATTATTTAACTTCATTTCTGCGCTAGGAGTTCTGTTTCTTTAAATTACTAAACTAATTGCAAACAGTAACAACACCTTTCTTTCGACTCAACTTCATTTCAATCGCGACATTTACACAGATGTAACACGTTCTTATAATTTGAATATATATGTGTTATTTGATAATTTCGTGTAAACTCGCTAAACCCTCAATTATTGTTCCTGTATCCTAATAGAGTAATTGAACGTTCCCACACGATACAACCTTACCGCTCGGGTTGTATCAATTAGATTGTATCAGTTACAAGGCCAACTAACATTCCTAGCGATTCCCTGATTTCGCATCAGGTTCGCTCGCATCCTAGCAGCTCTCTGATTTCGCATCAGGTTCGTCTGCGTTTGACTCCATTCGTAGAGGCTCCCTGACTTCGCGTCAGGTTCGTCCTCGCAATCTATAATCCTTGCGGCTCCCCAATGTCGCATTGGGTTCGTCCGCGCACCTTCAACTAACATATTGATTCCTTATTCTTAGGATAATAACCCTGGCTCGTAACACCTTATAAAAATGACATCATAGAATTTTTATAGATTTCCTGTGATTTTTATTATAATATGTGCTTGCATGCAAAAAAGTGTATAATCATTTCAAAAATGATACGCTATTATATTAATTAAATTAAAAATTAATATAATTTTGAAAATAAACATTTTTATAGCCTCTGCATGTTGCAATTAATTCGATTTTCGTAAAAATCCGTAGTCTACTCGTAAAACCATCATCCGGTGCGGCCGTATTCATCGAGTCTCAGGCAGAACTATGGTAACGATAAATTCTACTGAAAAATTCGTGCCCATGTATCATTCGCAAAACTCATTTTTTCCACTCTTACGCCACAGTGCGGCTCGTTCCGTCGCGGTTGCGTACGTTTCGCTGCCTACACGCGTGCTGTTCGACGTCCTTTTTGGTTTCCGCGTTCGGGAGAGCGTCGCGAGAGCCGTGTGTGGTCCGCGTCGTCGAAAAAGGACGAGCGAGCGAGCGACGTCTTTCACGGGGACCGGGCCACTTTGTTTTCAGCTGTCGTGGAACCGTGTCCGGCCGTCCCGGCCAAATGACGGACGGGCCGCATTAAATCGGCCGCGGCGCGGAGATACCGTGGCGAACTTGAATTTTCCATCGCGTCCTCCGGCTCGCGGACGATTCTCGGGTTCGCCGAAATTAGCGGGCACGTGACACCGTCTCGGCCCACCATCTCGATCCTGCATTATGCAGACCCCGTTGGCCACGCGAATTGACACGTGGTAAGGATTTTAGCGGACGCAGAGCTTCAAACGTGTAGACTGTACGGTGGATCTTATCTACCTCTATCAAGGGAAAATTTGCTGCTAGATTTCTTTCACTTTCTCAACACAATCACTGTGAAGAATGAAGTTAATTGGGTCGGAGGAAAACGGGGCATTTACAAGTCATTAAACTTATAATAAATACGTGCATGAATGGAAATTAAGTTAGTAATTGAAGTCTCAGAATGAAAAATGTGTAGTTCATTGAAACGGGTGATTCCGCAAATCATTTCAACAAACTTTCCTTTAGGTTCCTTTCCTTTCGTTAAGGAGTTATTAACGAAAATCACGGACCAATCAGAGCGCGACTACAGCGGACGTTTTCTGGCTCGGCCAATGCCGACGCCACGCTCAGCGGAAACTATCGCGTTAACTCCTCGACAAAGCCGCGGAGAATAAGGTATTTATTTAAATATTTAGATGTGTTGGTGCTGATCGATCGTCGGTGACCAGCTGATCGTCTGCTGCTGGTCGTCATTACGAGTCGACGATCGATTTGCCATTAACAACGAATATTCGTCTGATTAACAACATTGATTGGCGAACGTCGGAACGTAAAGGACTGTCAAGTAATAAATAACTATTTAAATAAACCTCCTACAACTATTTTTGTGAAGGAAAAAGTTACTTCAAATAACCTCAGGAATCACCAGTGTCGCCAGATCGGGGAAATCGAGGGGAACACAGTTTACCCCCTCTTTGATAACAAGATGAATACGTGACCAGTCTACGGTGTTAGTAGCGGATGTTGGAGTATGTTCATGGTGCTGGAATGGGATAGCGGAAGAACAGAAGGCGGAGTAAGAAAATCGATCGTTTTTAGTCGATTCTGGAAATCACCTCGTTGAAGGCAGTAAGACATTTATGGAAGAACCTGTACATATAAAGCGACGAGTAAGGGTGACCTGAGGAAAGTAAAGATATGTTTAGGCGTGTCACTGCTGTTTCACTGTCTCAATTCTACTTTCTTCAATAATCACTTCGGATGAAATGCGGATGGAAAGAATCATTACACCCTGAATTGACGATAAACCCATCTGGTACGTACAAATGCGTGGAAAAAATAAATCTCCGGTCCCTTTTGATTTAGGAGCTTTGACCTTCGATGAAAATTCAAGGGTTCGACCGCGAATTAGTCTATTTGTATGTAAAAATTAGATCTTCGGTTGCCGTTGAATCCGTAGAAGTGCTCTGTGCTCATTGGTTTTCAATGGAAATCGTTCGAAATGGAATATTAGATTTGTGCGGCAGTCGTGAGTGGACTGCGGGATTTCATGCATTCATACCGCGCACCTGCAGTCGTTTACAAAAGCCTACGTATACGAGCAAAATTTCGAGCGTTTGAAGCACCCGGCCAAAGGTTTCGGACACTTTATGGACGTAAATTAATTTACTGGCGAAAATTACGCGGATTCTGGGGAATCGCGGCGCGTTCGTGTTTGTGTTCATTAGAAAATGTGGATCACTCCGAAACACTAGCGTACGGTAATCTATGTACAGAGATAATTACTGCGGATATACATATTTATTAAAAAGAGAAAAATTTGGTACAGTAATTTTTCATGAATTTTGATAGAAGCGTTAATGAAAGTTCGTGACATGCTTTTTTAAATATTTTACGGCTATAATTATCAGTATATCATTTTATACAGTGCTACAAACTAATTAGGTTTGTAATAATTATGTATCTACAACAGCCTCTAAAAATGATACTTGTCTTTATGTGATAAAACAATTACTACAATTATACGCTTTTGTACAATTCGTGTTTTCGATCGTTACTCCGTAAGAACTTCAATCCATATAATGATCCGCAGTTTACTAATTATTTCAACGGCGGTTGCTACGATTGACGGTTAATATTGACAGTAATTTTGTTATCCCTTTTAATGACGTGTTACAAGGTACAATGGAGAGGTCCTAAAAGGTTAAGTGCCTTTCACAGAGTGTAATCATTATGCACCCGTTAATTTAAAAAATATTGTCTCCCTTTTAATCGAATTTACGATTTTATCGAGTAGCTACCATTTTACCTAATAGAGTGGTATAACGATAATAATGAACAAGTAGACTCACTGCGTTGTTACAGCATGAAAAATATGAATCAAATTGTAATAGAATTAAGATGTTCGTTAATGCTTGTTCCTAGTGTGTACAAAAATATTTGGAAAATAATTGCGCAGTTAAGGAATTGAAATCCAAAGAGTTCATAAAATAATGTTCTAAGCATTGATTTACTCGGTAGACATTTTCCAATATTTACAATATTTTTAACTCGATAAACTTAGGAAAAAGAATATCTGTGCATTTATAGCACCCAATTCTCGTTAAACACCCTTCATAATCGAACGTGCAGAACGTAATAAATTGGAGACTATAAAAACCTCTACGTGAGCATAAAAATTTGCATTGCTAACGAAAGCGTACGCTTACCTCTTGCATTTGCATAAAAATGTGATTGACTATCAATATGCTTATTACGTCTCCAGTCTCATATCGCCGGCAGTACTAATTAGGGTAGAATCGCCTAATTTGGACCAGAACCTAGATCGAACCTCTATATACTTTAGGAAGCAAAATGCTTGGAGAGTTATTAACTGTAGAAACGCTGATCCAGTAAAAATGAAGAATTTTAGATTCTTTATAAATCCGAAGTAGATTAAATTAAGAATCTGAAAATCTTTATTCCACAATTATTCGGATTGTTTAAGTGTTTTTGTGAACATTTATTGCACACAAAGACGTGCAATGTCTCGATCATTATGGTTATGATTAAAAGGCAATGCAAATTAGTCACGTTTAGGGCACAGTTGTTAATAAATAATGCCACTGTTGCAAATACCTTAAATACTGTTGTAAATACCTTAAACAAGAGAAATAATGCCACTGTTGCTAGCAGTACTAATTAACCCCTTGCCGTATCGCTTTCTTTACAGTTACAACGATTAAAACGTCTTTGTCCCCAGAAATGTCGTAGAAGAGAAAAGAAAATTTATATATTTTAATCTTATTTCATTTAAAAAGAAAAGCGTAACGTTCATATTTGTTGGACTTTGTTTAAAATCTTCACGAAGAGTGTGGCTCGTTAAAATACGATAAAGGGTTAACTGTAATTCATAAATTGAGGCTAGGCTCGATTTCAAATTTGGCTGCGTCCGCGCACATTTTCTAGTCGCTATCTTGAAAAATATCAAGAGAGCCATTACGGTATCTTCGAAGGTACGCGTATTCGCGCGAAGAATCTCTATTGTCCTCCATAGAGAACCCAGAATCAGTTCAGATAGAATATCGAGCCGAACGCGTTGGGAACGACTTGATAACGAGTCCGAGTATCGCCGTGATAAGATTAAACCAAGAATATGGTCGAGCTGCCACAATAATCCTTTGTCTTTTCCCTTGCCTCCGTCTACTCGGCCTGACCACCTGTAATCGTTAACTAAATAGCGTGCTTGAGGCGGAGTTTCTGCTACTTTTTCGACAAATCTTCCCGGATCAGCCGACACGCATTTGCAATTTCGAGTAGAACGGCGTGACAATGACCCGATACCAAGAGGGTGTACTCCAGAGAAGATTGAGGGAACATCGTAGCCGCACCTCGGCCACTGCCATAAACGTTATCGCGATACGCGTTCGCTTGCAGACTGTCTCCTTAAAGGGTCCGTTCGCGTTCCCTCGCGAAATCAAGAAGACATTCCCGGCACTTAGCAAACGAACTTTTGCCGAGGCTGGGAAGAGCCAGTTCTCCGCTGTGTTTTATCTGGCTCCTCTCTGTCACTCTCTCTCTGTCTGTCTGTCTTTCTGTCTCTCTCTCTCTCTCGCTGACTCTCTCGCCATTCGGCAGGACGATGTTCCTATTCACCGGCTGGTATTGCTTCGAGGAATTTCAGGAGCCCGCTTATTGAACCCCGTGGAAATTTGTCCCGTCCCGTGCGATCTGATACCGCCGCGCAAATTGAATTCCGGTTTTCGATCCCGTATCAGCGGAACGTGTGTAACGAATAATCGAACACGGCCTTCTTAATCCCGAATTACTGCTTCGCCCCGAATCTATGGCGCCCGTTACGCCCTCGACTCCTTTCTTCCGTCGAATCTGACTACTTTGTTCGATCCTGGGATTCCGAGGCAAATCTCCTTTTTAAGGGAACTCGCCCCCTTATAAATACCTGTATAATGATCGCGTGATATCCAGAATCTTATTAACCTTTGTACGGATTTATCCTGCAATACCATTCAAGAATAGTACTGTTCGTTTAATCTGCAGTTGGCGATAACGAGTCGAAAATAATGTAACAATATTTTTCAATTCGTTCAACATATTTGTAGTTTTGTTTTTCGATATCTGCACAGTTCCATGTCTCGCCTATTTGCTTAACCCTTAACTCGTGACCGAAAGGGTTAACCCTCTGCACTCGAAGCTATTTTAACTGGAAAATTAAACATTTCTTGCGATCTAGAATATTTCCATCCTGTATGATTTTTTAAATTTGGTAGATATGAAATTGATGTAATACTTCATACGTTACTTAAATGGTGAGTGAACTTAGAATAATTTTATCGGCGTCACGGTTCGATCAAATTCTACACAATATAGCTATTTTGTAACACTCAAACGTTTTCGATTCGGATTTGAATCTGTTACGTCATAAGACCACGTTTGCTATAGAATTGTTTTTCTATTTGAGGAAAAGAAAGGTGGTGTTTCGTCCTAGACCCGCTAGACCACTCATCAGAAAGGCTATCTAGCGGTCCCTGCCTTAAACAGAAGTGTCGGAAGACTTCTTGAGGAACGTTATTAATATACTGATTGGTGACAGTTCAGTAACTAAATGTTGAGTAATTGATTAGATACCGACAGATTTAATAATGTAAACAATATTTTAATTAATGGTACAGCAATTATTAATGTCGCCTCAGAGGCGTCACTCGAATGCTAAGGGTTAAAATATAAATATGTAAAATTCGCAGTCTAAACATCAATGCGATAGAACCGCGTTATAAATCCGGTAGATATTCACGTAAAATCCGTGTGTCCATTAGGAGCAGCACAAAAATCGCAAATGTACGAGCGTCCATATTATCATTCTACCGTCAGCAGCATGATCTGGCGAAAGCTGATTATCGCAAAGATCGGTTTCCCGTTACCCCGAAGATTGAATTTGAATTTCGAAAACCTTGTTGAATTAATCGCGTAATATACGCGTTTGAGAATGTTAATGGACTTCATTGACCCTGTGCCGACCTGGCCGAGGCAAGATTGAAAATAGTATTCGCTTTAGTACCCTCTAAAGCCTCGCCTGTAATCGAGTGCGAGTATAAAGCGGCGCGGCCCTCCTAAGCGCAGTCTTATCTGCGCTTTCTAAATTACAGTGTATCAAGTAATGGCTTTTAAGGCGGTCGCTTGCATAAAAAAAAAAAACCCGCGAGAATGGACGTTGCCGGGTTCTTCGCGTTGCCTCGCCGTATTTCTATCGCTGCCGCAAAGTCACTGCCTATCTTGACAGCCTTGATTTTTCCAACGCGTACTTACAACTTGAAGGGTAGACGCCGAAGACCCGCCGAGATTTGTACGCGCCGCATCTAGGAAAACTGTTATTAACCAAAAGATATACAACTGGGAAACCACATTTGTTTAAGTCCGCAGATTGCGCACAGTGTAGCCGGACGTTAACCCGCCGCCTGATAGCGACTACAATCTTGGGCGTAAAAGTTCTCAGAGGAGACGTGTTCGTAAATACTTCTTTTAAAAGTTATTGCCGAAAGACTTTACTGCCCTGTGCATTTTTATGCGAGTTTATTCTTGTTGGCCACGACTTTCGAGGATAATAAAGCAGTTCCTTCGGGGAGCATTGTTATGGACAAAATTGGATGCAGCTTTTCGAAAGATAGGGGACTCTGGAACGCGTCTTCAGCCATGAAGAGGATATATACCCGTAAACTTCGTATTATTTCATAGGTTGTTACTTGGCTGTGGATTTTATACATTTATGACAAAATTCGGTAGCTGCAATGTACCACAGTGTAGAAATTGAAAAAATTGAATAGCAACGATTGAATAGGAACATTTTCGATCTAGTAAAATTATTACAGAAAGTTCGGTTTAATGCATTTATGACAAAAATGAGCTGGCGTCATGTAAAATAGCACACAGATTGAAAGAATCTAAGAACACCAACATATTATTTTCAATTTATTAAGATTATTACAGACAGAAAGAATTTTCTATATGGCACATCTGTTTATTGAAATCGATGTAAACAATATTTTATTTTGCTGAAGGGGTAAATTAACGTCACAAGAAAACGACTAATTCCGATTGAAATTCAAATAAATTAAAGATTTACAAGATAGATGTAAGATCAAATAGATTGAAATTCAAATAAATTATAATGAAAGCCTCGAAATAGACATTACAAAAATAATTTTAGAATCATCCCATTATTAGAAGTATATACACGACAACGTGTTAATGGAAGCTCTTCTCGGTCACTCAAGTATTAACAGTTTTCCCAGAAAATATCTCCCTCCATATAACAAAATTACGCTCCCCATTCATTCTAAATAACTTCATCAGGCTCTCAATTTCCCCAATGTCGCGATGAAATGGAAGCGATGAGTGAATGGACCAGGGAAAAGATAAAACGATCGCTAAATCGTGTCTGGTGCTCCGTACAGTCTCGCAGCGAGTCCCGAACACACCGCGACGACTATAGGAAAATTGTTATAAAAATGTGCATTTACCGAGCCTGTTTTGTTCACCTCGTTTCTCTTCGTGGCAACGGTTAGCCCATATAAATGAACCGAGGTGAACGAACGATTGAGCGTCGCGAAGTGTCATGTTTTCAGTGGGCAATTGCAATTGAATTTCGCTGGGTGAATCGTTGTCTATATTCGTCCGAGGGACGAAATTCGTCGGACGCCTTTTGACTCCGGCGCAGTTTCTTTGAACGGTGCATCGTCCTTCCCGCCATCTTAATTGCGTCCATTCCGGTAACACTGTCGAGCGGAAGCCAGAACAAGTGCGGAGAAAGACGCGCGAAAGAACCGGCAGCTGCACGATATTCTTGAAGGAAGTAAAAGCCGGGCTGAGTGCTCAGTTTTTCGAGACGGGGCACGCTCGAAGATTGTTTTGTATAGACAAGGAATCGTTTCGTGATCTTTCCGGAAGCAATTTTCCCAGCACTCCCTGCACAGAGCCTCCGCTTTTCACTCTTAGCCACCGGAGAAACTTTGTATTTAATTTCCCCGTCTTTGTACTTGCGAATTTTTTTCCACCGTGTGAAAAGCGTCTTCGGGGATTCGTCCATCGATCACCGCCCCTGCCAAACCGGAGAGCTCGCATTAATTTTACCCTGGCAACGTTACCATTCCATCATCGATCCTTAATAAATGATATCGGAACGCCGGTTAATTAAATCACATCGCGGACGTGTTTAATATGCGAATGAACCTCGGCCCCGTAACGAAATGTCGCTGGAATTTTGGGAAATATCCTTTCAGCTAATTCTGCGGTTACGAAGCAACCTCCTGTGCCGAAGTTTCTGGACCGGTTCATTTTTGGTTAGTATTGGCGAAGCATAGAGCACAAATGTAAGGCTAGTTAAAGAGAAATCCTGTTTACTTTTCGTATGCGAGTTAACAAGAAATTTTTTGAAACGCAAAAATAAACCTAATTAAAGGAAAATGCTATTTTCTACAGGGATAAAATCAATTGAAGAAAAATGTTATTCTTTTGGCTATAAGAATTTTCAGGTCACTGCGTTAATTATTGTTCAAGTGTCAGATACTCAGAATTGCTTCATTTGTAAACCAGTTGTTGGTGAAAATTTAACTATCGTGTTCAGCCAACAATTCTAGTTTCCAAAGATTCCCGCACAGAATGTCATCCCACCGTCTGTGTTCATGTAAAGTGTGCAATTATGAACGGGGACAGACGAAAAAGCAGAGCGAAGTAATTAACCCTCTCGCAGTGTAGCCAAAGTGAGACTCGGACAAGTCATCAAACAGAACTACGTTTACCTGACAAAGCTTCTGCGATGATATCACGCGTACAACTGTTTAATTTAACAAAGATTCGGGCTAGGCTGCGCATTGGAACTGTATCTCTTGGATGCAACAGGATAATAAATTTCAGCGTTGATTGTGTTTTATTCAAATTGAACTCCCTTCGTTCGCCATCATTTAATTAAACGGTTGATGGGGTGGTTACTGTAAAGGGGTTTTTATCATGGTACATATTAACTGTCGGAATCATGGGCACGGCTCTGTCGTATAATTGATTGACTGCGGATTTTTATGCATTTGTGGCATTCGATTATCATTGATTATATATCCCAGGATATTTAATTATCCTCACCCGCAAATATCAGGTTACCCTAAAAGTTCGTTTCGTTTTCAGACTAGTTTTTAATTATGGGATATTTTTGGGGAGATTGTTCCACATCAACGTGTTAAGTTTGAAGATCTCGGGGTCCAGTCGCGTGATCCGATTGCAAGGCCCGACTTTATCGTGAAACTGGTTCATAGTGTGAGCTATGGAAGACCAATATGATTATTACGGATTATATACTCAAGGATATTTAATGATCCTCATTCGCAAATATTAGGTTGCCCTAGTTCGTTTCGTTTTCGATTAGCGCACAGAACGCATGCTCAGAGTAGTGTTTGATTATAGGATATTTTAAGGGTGATTGTACTACAGTCAACGAGTTAGTTAAGCTTGAAGATCTCGGGGTCCAGTTGCGTGATCCGTTTAAAGGGCCCGACTTCATCGTGAAACTGGTTCATAGTGTGAGCTATGGAAGACCAATATGATTATTACGTATTATATACTCAAGGATATTAAATTATCCTCATCCGCAAATACTAGGTTGCCCGAAAAGATCGTTTTGTTTTCGATTAGCTCACAGAACGTAAGCTCAGAGTAGTTTTTGATTATGGGATATTTTAAGGGTGATTGTTCCATAGCCAACGAGTTAAGTTTGAAGATCTCGGGGTCCAGTCGCGTGATCCGATTGCAAGGCCCGACTTTATCGTGAAACTGGTTCATAGTGTTAGCTATGGAAGACAAATATGATTATTACGGATTATACAGGGTGGGGCAATAACTATGTCCACGTTGAATATTGACGTTATTCCTAATAATATGAAAAAATGTTATAAACAAAACTTACACGGTATAGATGGGGCCATATTGTGACACAAATATTTTTTGCGTGGGTGGAGGCAAAGAGGAGATTTCAAGGTCATCTTGTTTTTTTTTAATGGAAAAACCTATTTTCTGTATCATGAATCAATACACTATCGAATTCTGAGTAAAAATCTATTGACCTCCATATGTCCCAAATCTAATAGTTAACGAGATATTATCGAAATAATTTTCTTTCTTCTTTCGATAGTATCTCGTTAACTATTAGGTTCGGGACATATGAAGGTCAAGACTTTTATGCTCAGATTTTGATACTCTATCGATCTACGGTATAAAAGCGGACATTCTATTTAAAAAAAATCAAGGTACCTTTGAAGTCTCCTCTATGACTCCACCCGCGCAAAAAATGTTTGTGTCACAATATGCCTCCCACTATACCGTGTAAGTTTTGTATACAACATTTTTTCATATTATTACAAATAACGGCAATATTTAAAGTGGTCATAGTTATTGCCCCTTCCTGTATACTCAAGGATATTTATTTATCCTCATCCGCAAATATTAGGTTGCCCGAAAAGATCGTTTTGTTTTCGATTAGTGCACAGAACGTAAGCTCAGAGTAGTTTTTGATTATGGGATATTTTAAGGGTGATTGTTTCATAGTCAACGAGTTAAGTTTGAAGATCTCGGGGTCCAGTCGCGTGATCCGATTGCAAGGCTCGACTTTATCGTGAAACTGGTTCCTAGTGTTAGCTATGGAAGACCAATATGATTATTACGGATTATATACTCAAGGATATTTAATGATCCTCATTCGCAAATATTAGGTTGCCCTAGTTCGTTTCGTTTTCCATTAGCGCACAGAACACAAGCTCAGAGTAGTTTTTGAGTCTACAATATTTTAAGGGTGATTGTTCTACAGTCAACGAGTTAAGCTTGAAGATCTCGGGGTCCAGTCGCGTGATCCGATTGCAAGGCCCGACTTTATCATGAAACGGGTTCATAGTGTTAGCTATGAAAAACCAATATGATTATTACGGATTATATACTCAAGGATATTTAATTATCCTCATCCGCAAATATCAGGTTACCCTAAAAGTTCGTTTCGGTTTCAGTGTAGTTTCTAATTATGGGGTATTTTAAGGGTGATTGTTTCACAGTCAACAAGTTAAGCTTGAAGATCTCGGGGTCCAGTCGCGTGATCCGATTGCAAGGCCCGACTTTATCGTGAAACGGGTTCATAGTGTTAGCTATGAAAAACCAATATGATTATTACGGATTATATACTCAAGGATATTTAATTATCCTCATTCGCAAATATTAGGTTGCCCTAGTTCGTTTCGTTTTCCATTAGCGCACAGAACACAAGCTCAGAGTAGTTTTTGAGTCTACAATATTTTAAGGGTGATTGTTCTACAGTCAACGAGTTAAGCTTGAAGATCTCGGGGTCGAGTCGCGTG
>CM052193.1:7078659-7092107 GCA_028455805.1 Lasioglossum figueresi
CTACAGTCAACGAGTTAAGCTTGAAGATCTCGGGGTCGAGTCGCGTGATTCGTTTGCGGGGCCCAACTTTATCGTGAAACTGGTTCATAGTGTGAGCTATGGAAGACCAATATGGTGGCTGTCGGGGAATCTAAGACGAGCCGTACGTAGCATCCCGTGCATTCTTTTCTCGCGTGGCAACTCGTCGGCGCATCAGCCATTCTAAGCACCTTCGCCCGGGGTTCGCGGTGTATTAAATTAGACGATGACGTGGACGAGAGAGCGAAGGAGGCTCTCGAATGCGATGCGGGGGCGCCCCGGAGCTCATCAAGAGTCAGAGGCCCATTCAGCCGGTCATTGTCTGCGGTAATGGAATGTATTAATATCGGAGAGCCCGCGGGGCCGCCGACCGACGCTCTCTCTCTCTCTCTTCCTCTCTCTCTCTCCCTCTCTCTCTCTCTCTCTCTCTCTCTTTGTGTTGCTCGTTGCTCGGCCGGCTTGGCTCTCGCTCCGAGTTACAACCGCGGCCTGTACAGCGGATATGTCCCGTGGGATGGAATATTCGTATAAACCGCTGTTGCACTGCAACCGCCGGTGAATACTGGACCCTATGCATTAATATCTAAACGGCGGGGATGGGAGAGCACGGCCAGAGAGCGAGAGAGAGAGAGAGAGAGAGACCGAACAGGGAGATGTACCGCGAGCGAGACGGAACAAGCAGGTCCAGCAGCGACAGGGTGCAGAGGAACGACTGTAAAGGGGTAGAGGAGAGCTGGCGCACGCGCTACCATCGCATCTTGTATTCATGCGTTGCACTGTCGGCTACAAGAGGCGTTACATGGCCAACCCTTTGCCACTAGCCAGGTGTAATATTCTTTTTACGCCAGCGGAGCACGTCAAACATCCTTCCGTGATAATTGTATTAGAGGGCCGCGGGCTGGCGTGCTTCTAATGTTCACGGAGAACGGAACCCTCCGAGCACGGTTCACGGAAATGTGGCCTTTTTCTCGGTGACGAATGGCCTGTTTCTTTCCACCGGCACCCGCTGTAATTATTACGGGCAAGGATTTTGCGGAATAAATTGTTCCCTTACGCCGAGCCATTGTCGTGTTCCGCCGTCCTTGTCCGCCGGGTATCGAAATTTCGAACGCGGTTTCTCTAAACGCATATCGTAATAGGTTTAATCTAAGTTTTGCAGACTGGAAGGATTCAAGAATGCTGTTGTACTATTCTCGGCTTATTACAATTATTAAAAGAAACGATATATTGTCACGCTGTTTCTGTTGCTCAATCCCGATTCAAACGATTTGTCGCACAAGTCGGTAAAGATCTGATACCGCATCTAGGTAACAGTTATCCAGATACTCATGTTCCAGCGACTAGTTCGGATACGAACAGAAAATAGAAAATGCGGAGCTTCTACTTTACCGTGCATTGAACAAGTATAAATAATCCAAATTGTAACGTGTTTGACGTCGTTTCAAACGGGAAAGTGTCACGGATATATCGATAGAAGTTTCCCAATAAAATAATGATGAATAAAAATGTTTTGTTACTCTGTTTTTCGACGTTCGACTCCAGCAGCAAAAGACCATAGAGTAGCGTCTGTACACGATACGAGTGAAGCTTCGAACCTGAAATCGTCACATGTATCGAGACCTTACTGTACTTTCAAACCTGTAAGAGTGTAACACCAGTTCGTCAGTGGCGGTGTCAGTATCCTGTCCTTCTCTTGGCCCAGTAGCTTCAAGGAGAGGCTCGGCGCGAGCTAATGAGGTGCTCGGGCTCTCTCTCTGGTCGGTGGCCCGGCACCATGAACTATTAGCGAGACGTCACCGTATTCTTGTTCGGTTAACGAGTACGACGCTCTATTTGCGTCGGCGACGGGACGTGTCCCTCGTCGAATAACGATAAACGCGGGACACGCTTTCACGCGTTCGATCAACGCGCTCGATCGAACTATTAACGGGAAATTAATTGCAAGGAAGTTGCGTAGATAAACACCGCTTCTCTTCGGGACGCGTCTTTTCCACATAAACATTAATTACCGTCGGCGGCGGAACGGACGCGTTCCGGAAAAACGCGAGACACGAAGTGGCGGTGATTTAATTGCACGTTGTTTCCCCGACGGAATTTATTCATCCTGGAATATGCATTAGCCGTCGTCCGACCGACCGATTAGAATTCATCAACTTTCTCGCGTGCTGCCGCGAGATCGAACCGTTTCTTATTATTTCTTCCTGTCGCTTTTTCTTTTCTCTCTCCCTTCGCCCTCCTTTTTTGCGCGGGTTGACAGCGAGAAACGCGGAATAATTGCCGCACGCTTTCGCATATAAATGCGGAAAGAGTCGCGACGCGACTGTCAGATTAGAAATAATTACCCCTGCGCGCCGTGCTCTCTTTGTTTACGGGCGATAACGTCTTTCGCCATGCGCGCACGCAAACCCGATAAACCGGATTTTAGGCATTAACGAGTCACTGGCGTGGCGCGAGGCCAGACGCGTTTTTAGTATTCATTTAATATTCATAGCGGACGCGTCACAATTAATGAATACCGAAGTATCCATTCTCGCTGCCCTCCCGAGCTTAGAACGATTAAATACTTCTTTCGTATCGATATCGCTGATTTACTTTCCGTCTTGGACACGCTCCTTCAGCTGCGCCAGGTTTCACGCGAACTCCCTGAGACGTACGTGGGCCGCGTAAATGATCTGCTAAATTACCGTTTGAACGACTTTGTGCGAGTAATTATAGCGTTACCAAGTTCCGCGTGGACTCGCGCATGAAGTGTATCCAAGTTATTGCCGTTTCTGGTATCGATAAGGACTTTGCTGGTGGGAGAACTTTTCGAATTTTTGATGTAGTTAGCGATATAACTTGGTAGCAGTCGCTCGAGCATTAACAATAATAGTAACAATTTGTTGCGTACGTTAGGTTTATGACACGCGAGTAAGAGAACACTCGTTTGCAAAGTTGTCGAAACGAGGATGGAAATACGACGAGATAAAGTGAGCAAAAGTTGGTATAATTAATTCGATACGCTAGATGCATTTATTTCTTTCTTCGAGTAATATTGTTTTCGAATTCTTTGAATGATTTTTCTGTCATGCGTTTGACGTACTTATTTTTGTCATAAAATTTAATTAGGTTTATCCCGCTCGTCCACGTAATGTTTGCTAATGAAAATACTCGTGATTTCAATTCGCAACATAAAGAACAAAATGGCCATTTCAGAAAACCAAAAAGAACCTGAAGGAAATAGCAATTAAATAAGGGACTCTTAACCCTTCAGGTACGACAATGCATTATTTGTTTGCTTGTACATGGTCAAAGTAAGATGATGTTCATTTTTGATAGTTTCCCTATCTTCGAATTCTAGAAATTGTACAGGGTGGGGCGTTTTATAACGTTTTTATAACCTGTTTATACAGGTCGCCTGAATAACTAGCTTGCTTTCGAAGATAGAAGAAAATGCATCAGACGAAACTTACTTGGCATCGACCCACCCTGCAAAATGCACGAAACATATCGCACGGAACGTATCGCACGAAACATATCGCACGAAACATATCGCACCTAATGACCTTCCGTAATCAATTTTGTGGGATGATGTCGAAGGGGTTAAATAAAGAGCGTGCGTTCGCCGGAGTTACAGCACCAGATCCATCGAGGTTCAACAGCCGGCGATCGAAGGCCAGACCCATTTCCCATACTCATTCTCACGAAACTACATCTCGAGCTTTCCCATGATTCTCAATGGAGAACGTGGCCGGTTGTTGAACAAGCGGCAGTAAAACTGTGGATCGGAGTAGCAGCTCGCGAAACAGCTTACCCTCGCGGCATCCAGCCATCAGTTAGGAGCGGAGCCGTTCGTCGCGATCCATCGTTATAACAGCTATTCGCAGATACAAGCTGGCGTGTAACACCGTCGTAAAGACAGTGCGCGCCCTCGTAGCGAGGCTCGAGGGCCCTGTGCACGGCCTTGCCTAGGTGTACGTTAGGTATCTTGTGACCCTTTCCCCGCGCGTGGGTCTGGTCGATTGCGATTCGATGGCGCACAGCCAGCGTAACAGAAGGTGTCGGGTAGATACGAATGACGAATGGCCGGGTATCGGGCCGAGAGCGTGCTATCGAAAATGAAAAAGCGTCGCTTACCGTGCTAGGTTCGGGCCGACGTTTCCTGCGTCGAAGGTAGAGCTGGCCGTGATATCCGCGTCCAGGATGGCTCTGGATTCCATGCCGAGCGGCGCGATGCATTGGGCTGAAACAAACGAAACGATCCTGCAGGTTAAAGCTCCCACGAATTTACATATAGGGGTATATCGATGACCCTCTCTCTTTTTCTTTGTCCCTCCAATCTATTTATTTCTCTCTCTCTCTTTCTGTTGGTCAAAACCCCTCCTTCTGGATCATAAACGGCTAAATAACCAGCTAACCGAGATGAATCCGCCGGATAGAGCCGGTTTACGTTCTTGTATACGACCGTCTCTCCTCTCCTTCGAGATGGGAGCTAGGGAGGAAGGACTACCTCAACGTTTCCGTATCTCCGGGACCGATCAAATTGTTTCATAGGGGAACACGGCAGCGTTACGAGGACGCAATGTATCCTGCTACCAGGAACGGGCTATCTTGATACAATATTGTCCAGCGCGAGCACTCCCCCCCCACCGTTATTTACGGTTTTGTTCCCGTCACGCGTCGTCGCATCGCGGAAAGTTCAAAACACCTCGGCACCATGCTCCTCGCTGGACTTCTTGGGATGCCGAGCTGCTCGGGACTCCCCATTCGAGACTCGCATTCCATGGTATTGGAAATTCCAGAGTCGAATTGACATTTAAGCGGGTTTGGAAAGTCCAGATTAACCATTCGCCGGCGAAGTGTTTACTCTGATTACCAGGCTCCGGATCTTTATGCGAAATAAAAAGTTTTTGGATCAAGAGCGAGACACAGGTGTTAAAGATGAATCTATATTTTTCACTAATCATTTTAATGTAATGTAAATAATCTATATCTATAAAAACGCTGTCCTGACTCACTCACTCATCAACGCCCAGGCTAAACCCTTGGACATAGAAAGCTGAAATTTTGCACAGAGGTTTCCTTTACGATCTATACAAGGGATAAGAAAGGATATTTCGAAATTCAACCGCTAAGGGGGTGAAAAGGGGTTGCAACGTTTGTACGAGGAATATTTGGTTCGTGGTCGGATTTACTTGAAACTTGGTCTTAACGTTCATCGATACAATTATTTCGCTTTAAAGTTGTCTTATTTCCGTAAATGTATCTGGAAACTAATGTATAAGTACGTAATTATTATCTTGTCGCTAAACCGTTGCTTCAAAGTTAACCGTCAGAGAGATCTACGGAGCAACGCGAAAAGCGAAATGGAATTGAACGGCATAGATTATCATCGATCGGTAGAAACCGATAGCCCCAAATATGTTTCGGGACAATTTTGTAACGTTTACGTCTCGAGGCGAGAAACTACCCACACCGCGACCGCCGCGAGAGGGCCACGACGACGAAAGAGATACTTTAAGTATAAACCAAATAGTCATAACCCTTCGGTACGTCGTAGTTTTTCAAGAATCAACTCTTTATAAATTCAATTCAAACTTATATTTGACAAATGCGGTAAAATGGTGCAAATAAGCCTAAAAATCGGTATGGGTGTCGTTATTGAGATTTCTTGGGACGTTAATTACAAAAATGGCATCAATTTTTAAATCTAAGATGGCGACATGACATAAAATTAAAATTATACAGGGGAGAATGGGGGGTTGAAAGGTTTTATTTTCCGAGGGCATTAAACGGTTTCCTGTGCGAGCGAAGCCGCGGGCAAAAGCTAGTATTATATATAACATATGTTCACAGTTTCAGCTATATAGCATTTTTTGTTTGTTTGCGAGAAGCATAAAGGTTAGAAGTGTTTTGCGTGTTCGGCAATTTTCTGCTGTCGAAAATAATGGATCAAAGAATATGCATCAAATTTTGTGTAAAAAATGGAATTAAGTGCTCCAAAACACTTGAAATGTTGACAGTGGCATACGGTCAGTGTACTCTAGGTAAAAAAAATGTTTATAAGTGGTACAAGCTCTTCCAAGAAACCCGAGAAGATGTTAATGACGAAGCTCGCCCTGGACGCCCCAGCACGTCAACAACCGATGAAAACGTTGAAGAAGCGAAGAAAATAGTGTTGGGGAATCGTCGAATTACCATTAGAGAAGTTGCCGATGATGTTGGCATCTCGTTTGGTTCGTGGCAAACAGTTTTAACGGATGTTTTGGGCATGAGACGTGTATCAGCGAAGTTTGTTCCGAAACTGCTTAATTTTGACCAGAAGAAACGTTGCTTGCGAGTAATTTTTTGGACAGAAACAACACCACAATCATACCTCAGCCACCATATTCATCGGATTTAGCCCCCTGCATCTTTTTCCTGTTCCCAAAACTGAAGAAACTCATGAAAGGACGGAGATTTGCAACTATCGAGGAGATAAAGACTGCATCGCTGGAAGAGCTCAAGGCTATACCGAAAAGTGCTTATCAGAAGTGCTTCGAGGATTGAAAAAAGCGCTGGCACAAGTGTATTATATCTGAGGGGGATTACTTTCAAGGGGACAACATAAATATTTTTTAATAAAATTAAAAAGTCACCGTACTTTTTGATCACACCTCGTATATTAACCCTTTGCAGTCCGAGCTATTTTAACTCGAAAATTAAACATTTCTTCCGCTCTAGAATAATTTGACGAATTAGATATGATTCTTTTCATTTTAGAGATATGAAATTGATAAATATTTCACACAATTCTTAAATGTGTAATAGTTGATTTGATACCAACGCATGTACTAATGTAAACAATATTTTATACAATAATAAACAATATTTAAGGTATATTTTAAGTCTAGTAATTACGAAGTATCGTACCAGGACCCGTCTAAAATTTTATATAAATTTGCGTATTAAATTATGCATTATTATTCGTTATTATATTATATTAGCATTGGCACGAATTTATTGATGTTAATCTCATTATTATGACCACGATTTTGGATTTAGTATCTGCGAATTGATGCTCGAATATGAAATATTTATTTATTACGAATCGTCGATATTATCATATTAATATAAAATAACACAAGATACCGGATGGTCCATAATTGGAATTTGTTTGTTCGACACTTCATTTCCGGGAAATCAACTTTAAAATAAATATTATATCCTGATTTGAATCCTTTCGACTTTAATTGATGGAATCGCATCAAATCAATACGTTGTTTATTTAGTTTAAATGGTAGCCAGATGCATATAGAATAAAAATTTTGTTGATTTACCATTTCAAACGTCGACGTATATAGAGAGAAATTATTTTTCGAAATATTACGGCATTTTTTATATGTTCACTTGATAGCAAGAATATAACCGTGTATTAATTCGCTGTGTCCTGACTCGTTAACTGAAGGTGTTAACAAGAGTTTCGCATTCTCGGCTGGCCGAGTAGCACGCAACAGGGTCTGCATTATTTCGAGCCGGTGCAATGAAGAATACATTGAATTCCCGAGGCCGTCCGGTTCGCCTACGAGAATGGGTTCGATTATCGACGAAGGCGAGTGTGGTCGTGGCGGGAACGGTCGGCCCGTGTCGATTGCAATTTATGCATATCGAAGTTCTATTACCAACTAAAACGCGGATCGGTAAAATTTGCTGGGGCATCGTTCGACAGAGTGGAGGGAATACGCGGCAAATAACGATAGCACCTAATGCCGGATATCGAGTGCAGGTGTACCGGAATACCGTGATGGGAGGTTGCAGACTTCTGCCTCGAGTGGCCAGAGACTCCGCGAGAATTAATGGCGGGGAATTCGAGCTTATAACGGAAGGAATCCCTGCTAAGCCATCGAGAAACAGAATGGGCATGTAGGTGGCCATTAATATCAGTAAAAGTTTGTACCATTCTTGGACGAATCCTCCGTCGTAATTCTGCCCGGTGGATTTCGAGCGAGGAACGTTATCATCGTAAGATGAAATTCCTACGGACTGCGAATTTGTCCTGGCAAGAACATCGGTCTATGCTTCGGACAGGGGAATGGGGCAACTTGCTGCACAATTGGACTAATACGGAATGGTACACGAAATGTCGTGCCATTTAGCTCTCTGCTCCACCTGTTTGTCTTTCGCTAAATTGACGCCAGACGGTCCAAAAAACAGGAACCTGCCGTTGCAGTCAGACTCGTGATGAACATTTCAAACTAAACCTGTTGTGTCCGCTCTTTTAAAACGGCGTAACGAAGCTTTCGTAAAAGGAACGATAAATTCAGTATCGCGAAGACTTCGAACTAAATCTGTCAGGTGCGAATGTCATTCTTCGCTTTTAACCTTAGACAAGTTCTGTAAACGTTACCTAAGTTAAATGAGTTCAATATCAAAATTATTTCATCATTATTTTCCCGCATTACGGTTACGTCGAAATAATTCTATTCTTCAACGAAATAAATGTAGACACGCAACAAATATAAATTACACTTTCCCTTTTGGAAAATTATTCGGGATAGAGAAACATTGTCGCTGCGAAGAAAATCATACATCGAGGAGTTAAGTGTCAGACAAACTCTCTGTTAAATCGATATAAAATTTCATTTTTCTGGAATCAATATTTAAGCGACGTAAGATGAAATTTCTGTCTCTCTTAGAAAATTATTAGGGATACAAAATCGTTATCGCTGCGAAGGAAATCATACAGCAAGGAGTTAAGGAGTTTAGTGTCAGAGAAGCTCTGTCAGGTATGAATTCATCTCTCTTTCAATATTTACTCACTTTCAAGTATACTTTCTCTCTTAGGAAATTGTTACGGACGAAGAGGTTCTAAGCACATGACCAATACATGTAAGATCAACACGCGCATGTGAAAGCTTTCTCCAATTGCTGAATTACAAAGTGAAAGAACATTTACTACGGATCATTTTTGGTTACTCGAAACTATTACCAGAGAAAATTGCATTCGTTAACCTAGCAGTGTCTGACAACAGCGGGCGCAGAAGAAACGAACCTGTTTCGATTGTTACCTATCGAGCCGCTAGAAGTAATTGCCATACTATACACAGCTATTTATTTTTCACAATAGCCAGAACAGTCAATAGCGAGAACCCAGCGAGATCGATGGAGAACGGTCAACACCCTCGGTGTTATCCAGGGTCGCGTTCGAAGACGTGTAAATCCCAGAGTTCACGAAAGAGACTTGACTTTTTCATCTGGAATCATTACCTCGCTCGATCGTAGCTCCATAACGCGAATTCCATCGCAATGATTGATAACCGTGGAAGATGATAAATCTCTGGGTTGCGGTGTATCGGTAAAAATCGATGGCGATCGATGGGAACGCGGCTCGAGGATAAGACAAAAGGAGCGCTCGAGAATCAAACATGGCGTGCTATTATTATTAATGAAGCCTGAATATATCGGCTTCCCGCACCCCCCAGAATTCTCACGACCCTTCCGTGCAACTTCTCGGACCCCCGCGCGGGGTAAACTTGGCTCGTTCTCCGGTAGAATCCGTTTCCTTTGTCGGCACGTCCGACCTAACGAGCCACCGGTGAGATATCGCGCTCGTAAATCGATCCTGAATAACGGTTCGGGGGCGCGGAAAACCGGCGCTCCTCTCCGATCTCCTTGTTGAAGAGGTGCGACCCTGGCGCATCGTTCAATCCCGGGATCCAAAGTGCAATGTTGAGACGCCCGTCGTCGTCGTCGTCGTCGTCATCCCCTGCAATCACGACGTTCGGCGTCTCTCTCAACAAGCCGCTAGCCTTCCCCGCACCGAGTTACGCCTCGCATCCAAGAAAAACATTATTAATTACTTCTGCTCTATTGACGCCCCGATGAATGGGCGAACGAAACGGGGACACTTCTTCCGCCAACGCGACGAGAAAATTTATATCGCAATTAGGAGCAGCTATTTGATAGAGCGCGACGATAGCGTTTCCATTTCTTTAATGAAAAACCGTTCTCATTGAACGGACGGTCAAACCCGCCGAAGTTATGGCGATAGTCCTCCTCCCTTCCTCCACTCAGGCTCTTCCGGGTCGCGCGTCTTCGAGAATGATCGACGAGATCCGAACCCTGTTATCGTCCATGCCGAAATGACTAATGGATTTATTATTTTAATAGAACGTCCGCGGTAACTCGTGGCAAATAAAACATCGCAGTGACGAAACTAATTCCTACGGACTAAATCGCATTCACGATTTTAACCCATTCAAGCTCGTGAAAATTGTTCTACAGATTCTCGTCGATACTTGTTCGTTCATATTTATTTTGCAATTTAGTTCTACCGATTTCGTTTCGTCCAGAGACACGTCCGAAGGAAACACAAAGTGCAACGCGATAATAAAGAAACAACAAATTCCACAGTTACTAAAACCGAAAACGGAGGAATTTGGTGTTTGTTTCATTGTTATTGTACTTTATAGAGTAAATGCATAGTTACTGAACCGTAAATAAAATAATAGCCGCAAGAGCCTGTAATCATTTTCGATAATACACACAGCCAGTGCATGGTCGAATCAGAACAATTTGTTATTCCAATTAACATCATCGCGATAATAAATTCTATTAATTTCAATATATTCACGATGACTATTTATGCGGTGACAGCTTATTCTTCGCAATACAAAAGCAGGATTTCATTCGAATCTGTTTAACCTCAACTAATAAATAAACACCGTACATATATATCAATTTTTACACAATCATTTATCACAAATATATGATATTTTTGAAAAGGTTGTATCATATTTCAACGAAGATAAAACTCACCTTCGAATGATTTAAACGAATGCATGTATGCGTCGTAATGCGAATATGAAAAATGCAATAAATGCACGAAACGTGCGGTGTACCGAATGAATTCTAGTCCGTAAAATTTATGAAAGCTTTGTTTCTGTATTTGCAAAGTTGCCCACATCGATTGTCAGTCCTGACGGTAGAGGGACTTTCAAAGCGCCGAGAAATTTCCCTGTTGCAACAAAGAAGATTGGTTTACCCGTCTCGGGACAAGGACGCCGGAATTTAATGGGTCAATAAACGTCCAAGTAAATTTCCCTTGGCGGACGTCTCGCAAGCTACTCTCATCGAACGTTTGACCGATGATCGGCTCTCAAACCGTACGAAAAACCGGTGTGCATCGATTTGCATGTCGGAGTGGCTTAGTCAGCAGCCACCGAGCCCGTTAGTTTCGCTAAACGATCTGTCGCCGTCAGCCGCGTTACTTTTCGATGTAACGAGTTCACTCGTCAGAAGTATCGGAATTGTTTGGAGACCTCAGCGAACGACAAACGACCCGTACCTTCGAAATCCAATTCCGGATCGTCGGCAAGCGATTGCGAAAGTTTCCCTTAAAATTGAAATGAAATGTCTGCTATCCATTTCTCGAACGGATCGTCCCATAAATTCTCGCCGATTCGCGAATCGGGTCAATGTTTAATAACGATCTTTATGCTCCGAGAAGAAAAGTAATAAACTCCCGTCGCTTTCATCCTCTTCGCTGATGGAACGTTACTATTATGATCACAATGTAAAGCTTCTTTGCAAGTTCGACAAGATATTATCGAGTGTACACTCCCCTCTTTGTGTCAGTAATTTAAAAATGAACTTTTCAACCCCTAAGGAGAAAGTTTAGATAGCGATCCCTGTCCACTGTAATTTTTCCAATGGAATTACTAATATCCATACCTTTTAATCATTTCTTAAGGTATTCAGTTTTCAAATAAAAAGTTTAATGAAATGGCAGTAGTATTTCTCGTCGTTTCTATCTTCCGAGTTAAATTTAAATAAGACATCGACGAACGTGGGAATTAAACAATAGCTTATTGTAAAATACACAATTCTAAAGACATTAGAAGAATTTAAGGAGGTGAAATATTTTCTGCTTATTACAATTATTAAAGGAGAAAGTCCATTTTCGTTTGTCTTCAAATTTATTGAATGCTGTATCACCTAAATTTGGGTGACGGAAACATCGATTGTTTAAGAAGATGAATAAGTGGTTCCTCCCTTATATTATTTGATAACCAGTGTGAACCTCTCGAAGTTTGAAGAACACTTTCGCGTGCACAATTTAGTTTCACCTAGAATGCAGAAAAATAGGAGAGGAAGTCACAGGAGACTTGCCAAACAGAGAATTCGAAATTTTCAATTGAGAACATCGATAACCAGCAGAGACTTTATTTGGGAAATATGGGACAGCAACTCGAGACATTTTGGAACGCGGCGCACCGTGCTCCGTCCACCGCAGACGTTCCGTTCGACCGGAGACCGCCATAGAGCGGCCCGATTCAATTTTACATCGGAAGTTTGTCGATCACCGCAAAGTAATTTCTATCAAACAAAACCGTACGTCGCCGATGCACGTATAGCTACGGGAGCCGGTATTACTCGAGCGTATTACGAGTTCGCATGGTTCGGTCCTTCGTCCCCTTTCCGCCGTGAAACGTTGTTTAAATACAACTTTCCGCTAAAAGTTTCCAATTTGACGACGCGAAGGAGGGTCGGGGACGCGAACGGGGGGTACGCCGGTAAATCCAGCTTTTCCGTGCGGGGCCAAAGTCAATTTCGGATCGAAAGTTCGTCGGTCGCGGTCAAGCAGTTTCTCCGTGCGCGAGGAGAACGAGGAGAACGAGGAGGCAACGGCGTCGTGGCGCGGCCGGACGTTAATAAGTTATAAGAGGAAGTTTTCGCGATGAAAACTATAAAGCCCCGGCAGATTACAGCTTAGATGTACTTACAGAGGTCCACGGCGCTTGTGGTGCCGGCCAGAGCGAGAAAAAGCGAAAGACGGACGGCAGGTATCGCACCCCCGGCGAAGAAACCGAAGCTTTCCGCCATGGCTGCCGGTTCGCGCGAGGGCTTCACCCTCGCCCTTTTCTCACCGTGACTCCGCTCGTGCCATTTCTGCCTCGTCAACCTGAAACAAAAAACGAACGAGACCGTTACGCCACCGCTAACGATAGTTCTTCGAGGGTGGAACTTGTACGATGGGGTTTCGAGAAGGGCCGACGAATCGCTCCGTCGAATGTTTCCTGTCAAAGCCCTTCGACTCGCGATGCGATACAGGGACGGTCGACTTCGTTAAAATCGGGATGAACGAGTCTGCCCTTGCAGTTCCCGGCGACTCCTCTTTCCGCTAATTCTGAGAATGATCGATCACTATTTGACGTCGATTGCCCGGGATTTTGGGTAAGGTGTGGTTATTAAGAAACTTAGGGAGACCTCCAGGCGAATTTGCACAGAAGAAACTCGCGCGTTGCAACCAGGGGTTGAAAACACGCAAAATAAAAATATCTGTATCGATTGTGGCAAGCAGGAGTAAACTAAATAATTATTTTATACCTTAATGATCTTGTTGCATTGAAAACAACATTACAGTATTCTTAAATATGTTTAATCTTTTACTGTTTCATATTTCATTCAGC
>CM052193.1:7092207-7310806 GCA_028455805.1 Lasioglossum figueresi
GCACAGCAGTGCAACGCAAACCATACTTGAATAGAGTAGAACACAGCCGTTCTACGCAAACTATACTTGAATAGATTAGAGCACAACGGTGCAACCCAAATCATACTTGAATAGATTAGAGCACAGCAGCGCAACACGAACCGTACTTGAATAGAGTAGAACACAGTAGTGCTACGCAAACTATACGTGAATAGATTTGAGCACAGCAGTGCAATCCAAACCATACTTGAATAGAGTAGAACACAGCAGTGTAACACAAACCAAATTTAAGTAGAGTAGAGCACAGCAGTGCAACGCAAACTATACTTGAATAAAGTAGAACACAGCAGTGCTTCCGCAAACTATACTTGAATAGATTAGAGCACAGCAGCGCAACCCAAACCAAACTTGAATAGAGTAAAACACAGCAGTGTAACACAAACCAAATTTGAGTAGAGTAGAGCACAGCAGTGCAACCCAAACTATACTTGAATAAAGTAGAACACAGCAGTGCTACGCAAACTATACTTGAATAGATTAGAGCACAGCAACGCAACTCAAACCAAACTTGAATAGAGTAGAACACAGCAGTGCTTCGCAAACTATACGTGAATAGATTAGAGCACAGCATTGCAACCCAAACCATACTTGAATGGATTAGTGCACAACAGTGCAACCTAAACCATACTTGAATGGATTAGTGCACAACAGTGCAACCCAAACCATACTTGAATAGAGTTCAGCACAGCAAAGCAGAGCAGACTTGAACAGAGTACAGCAGAGGAGAGATGAACAGAGCAAAGTAGAACAGGATAGAACAGAACAGAGTAGAGTAGTACAGATCATGACAATTATTTCGTCTAGGGGGGCAACTCGGATGACCTTGACATATGTTGCGACGCTCACTCCTCTGAGCGACTTCCTAAAGGTGCCAGCCGTCAGCAGAGTAGAAGAGAGCAGAGTTGAATAGAGCAGAGCATTGTATAGCATAGTAAAACTGAATGAAGCAGAGCAGAGCAAAGCTAAGTTCAGCAAAGCAGAGTAGAGTAGTGCGGAGCAGGGCAAAGGAGAGGAAAGCAGAGTTGAACAAAGCAGAGAAGACCAACGCAGAGTTGAGCAGAGCGGAGCGGAGAGGGGCCGAGCAAAGCCTAGCCCCACGATTTGTCTCCCTTCCCGATGTCCCATTAGTTATAATCCGTCGGCCTGAGACTTTATCAAACAATGCGCGACCCCGGGCCGCTTGTTTCTGGGGATCTGATAGGGCAGCCCACGGGGAGCGGGTACAAGCTGCTTAGCAAATGATAGGGGCTTGATAAGTATCGGATACATCGATTCCCGTCCCACTCTTTTCTCCTTTTTGATTGAATAATGCCGTGCCGTGTAATTTCGCGGCGACCGGCTTAGAATATTAGCCCCGACAAGATATCGGGGTGATTAGCGTAATCACTGTGTGTTCGAGAGCTCAGACTACTTAATTTACATAGGAATCTTTTTGGCATCTTTCGTCATTTTTTTCCCTGCGAATATTTGATGCGGGTCTTTTATAATATACGTAAGGCGTTTAAAATATTTCTGTAGAATATGTAAAGAGAAGAGAGTAAATTGAATTAGGTGGTTTATTTGATTTCGCGTTAGCACGGCCGCGAATATCTGATAAAATCTGATAGAATCTATTAGATAGAATTAATGATTAAAACGACCAAATCCACTATTATTTATGGACTGATCCAATGTATACAAAATTCCTGTATGGTCCGATGTGTAAATGTTAATCAATAGGTAAACGTCGTCTGCACGATTCTGGAAGGGCAAATGAAATTTCGTTGGATGTTGTTAATAGTTGAATTATGCTGCCAGGTAGAAACTGGCAGAGGTAATCAAACAATTAGTACCGTAGGGAGAACTCAATTGGAACGGTTATAGTAACCAATCTCCTTGTTAGTTCGTATAATTCGATTTGTTTGTCCTCAATCTTGTGTAAGTGCTCTCGTGTCGCTAGGTGTACAAGATCTTAACTAAATGGTCTAATTCTGAGTGGTATTGCATTCGCAACATGCTCACCGCATCACACGGTTTCCAATCAATGGTACATCACGATATTATAAAGTAATAATTAATATCAAAGTTCCCCGTTTATATGCTAATGTGATGGGAAATTAATAATCATACATCGGTAATGAGTTACTTTTCGATGCTTCCGTGCAGAAATTAATCAAACGTCAGGGATTGCATAAATATTATTTGGTACGAACAACAGTTTTCTTACAGATTTAACGTTCGTTTCGATGGAAACAGAGAATTCCCGTAATCAGTTCCCAACTCATCATGTTTTCTTTTCAAATTAAAAGCACAGACACAGAATATGTATACCGAATAATCAGCAAATGTACAACTGATAAAATCTTCACAAAAGACTATAATTATATTGAAGCACGTTTTATAAATATTTCTCGATGAAATATTCAACGTGCCGAGTAATAAAGGCTGATAGAATAATCCAAACAAAATATAACAAAAGTTATATATTATCTCGTGTTTTAATGTCTCTAACCAGAATTTCATAATTACCCGTTTCATTTTAATTAAAACGTATTACAGAGATTACGCTCGTTATAAAACAGGAATGATAAAAGCACGGTAGTTATAATGCAGGACAAAGTAATTGAACCGTCGATATAAAATGTATATCAATGTTAAATGTTCCTTCATCGCTAATTACGCGTCTCGCGCAGCGGAACAGAAAAAGTGAAATAATCGTTCGACGAATTCCCTAATTATATCGAGCGACGTATAAAGGCTGCCAAAGTTGCTCTACAGCTTTATCGAACTTCCTATTATCCGCAATTAAACGGACACGGTACGCGAGCCATACATCATTGCAACGGGCGACGAAGCGTAATCGATGTCGCGATAAAATTGCCATGGCGTGCGACGCTCGAAATGGCCGACCTAGGCAGACAGAAATAAAAATCTGACTATCTATAACAATTAAACAAAAGCTTTTTTTTTTGCACGAGAGCTTTACCATTCGAAACTAATAACACTTTAAAGGCCAATTACGCTTTACGGATGTATACGCTGCTGGAAAATCACAGATGTATGGAGACGATATAGTGTTTTTCTCAATTATTCATACAAGACATACGAGATATGTTGCCGGTCGATAATAAAACATGTTATTTACAAATCGATACTAAAACGATTATTTACAGTTTTCATATTAGAAAGATTTATAAAGATATCAGATAATTCAAGAAAGAAAGAAATATTTATTTCGCTCCTGTGTCTTGCAATCAATTCAAACATTTTTTATTTTGCACAAAGATTTTGCAGAAAAGGAAATACTATAAGTACAAAGCTTTGATACATTGGATCTATCATATATTTTGAATTATTCGTATTTATGTTGATCCGTTTTTATCGCAGGAAATTAAACAGCTTGTATGGCTGTTCGAGAAAGGAAAAACATGGGCGGAAAACACGACCGGAAAAGGTGAAGCGATGTTGCGCAACGGTGTCCACAGATGTTCCAATATTTCAAATATTCCGGAGCATGTTTTTATTGACACAGTATATTCCAGGAAAGTTCAATAGATTTTCTAGACGAACAATAATATTGTACAACGTTCGATTCTGTGTTACACAACTACCTCAGACACCTCGTCTGTTGATCGTGCATCAATTGCACTTATTATGTCGGACTGTATTTTTATTCCATAATTGATTAGCACTAGGCGGGAATACAGTGGCCGAAGTTTCTATAAAGTCAGCTTCGTATTCATAGATATTTGAAAAATATCACCATTTTTGTTGATTTATCGTATCTGGTCTTGTGCCTTGTTGACACTCGGATAGAGGGACTACGTACTGTAGACCGCTATGGTCGCTATTTACGTTTGTTTTCATTTTTTTCTGCGTGATGCAGAACACAAGTGCGAAGTTGCTATAAAGTCACTTAACGTTTCTCTGGATTCCGAGCAGAGAACTATGGAAAATTTGAAATATTCTAAAAGTATTAGTTTTAGAAGTCATAGAAATCCTGTTTCTTATAATTTGATTCGCGTGTATTAGAATGCCGAGAGGAAAAGTGCTAACAAGTGAAGAAAAAGCGTCGATCGATGCTTATGAAAATATGGGCTGCTCTAATCGTGCAATTGCTAAGAAAATTAATCGTTTATATACTGTGATTAATAATTATATCAATTTTCATGAAAATTACGGAGAAAATCATTTTAAAGGTGGTAATAAAAAATTGTCAATGAGAAAACGCGTTTATTATTAACGAGGTCTGCGGCTAAGGAAAGGAAAAATGCAGCACAATTTCGAGCTAAATTGGAGCTTCCGGTAACAACAAGACACGTGCAACAACTTTTAAATTCTTCTGGGCAATTTGTGTGGACGAAAATGCAACGTAAACCAGACCTAAAACAAGTAAATAAACAGGCCCGTCTTGATTTCGCACGGGCACATATGTCCTGGACGAAAGAGTGGGAGTCTGTCATTTTTTCAAATGAGAAAAAATTTAATTTGGATGGGCCTGATGGCTGTAAATATTATTGGCGTGATCTGAGAAATGAGAAAGGGTGACAATGAGTCGTAACTTTGGCGGTGGTTCCCTAATGATATGGGCTGCGTTCAAAACTGACAAAAAAACTCTAATGTGTTGCATAAATCACAAAATGAATTCGGAAAATTATACAGATTTGTTAGACATGGTTATAATACCCTTCACAGAAAATATTGAAGATGGCAATTTTATTTATGAGCATGACAATGCTGCGGTACACGCGTCGAAGCACTCAAAGCAGTGGCTTCTTGAAAGAAACATCTATGTTTTGCCATGGCCTGCTTGTTCTCCTGATATAAACCCTATTAAAAATGTTTGGGGTATCATTGCGCGACAAGTTTATAAATACTGCAAACAATACAACTCCATTAGAGTTCTAAGGGATGCGGCGAATGAAGCGTGGGCGTCTGTTAAAACAGAAACGCTACAAAAGTTAGTTTCGTCGATGCCCAATCGTATTTTTAATATAATTCAAGAAAATAGAGGTTACACCAGATATTAAAATAGAAATAATAAAAAAACAATCGTTAATTTGAACTTTATCCGTGTAAAACGAAAGTGACATAGAAATTTCGCAGTTTGTTCCGCGTAAAATTATATTTTTGTTTTCTTTTATCGATAAATGTTATACTTATGTTTTGAAATCGGTGTGTATGCTTTCTTTATGTAATCCCGAAATGCTACTAAATACAAACTTTTCATTGGTATGGTATAATAATAATTTCAATAGAAATTTCGGCGATTGTACCAATGTTGTCAGAAATCAGAAATTCCATAAGCAGCAAAGGTAACTGTGTGGGAGGCAAAATGTATGAAGTGAATTTGGTTGAACGAAATGAAGAAACGAGTGTTCACGAGGGAGCGATTTGTCTTTGGAATATTTGTCAGTCGTTAATTGAACATCGTTTATGTTCAACCCCTTGCCGTATTTTAACGAGTTAGACTGGTCATGAAAATATTAACAAAGTCTAACAAATATGAATGTTATGTGTTTCTTTTTAGATGAAATAAAATTTGATTCGTTTGTAATCAATATTTAAGCATTAAAATAAATGTAGCCATACAAAAGATATACATTTTCTTTTTCTTTCTACGACATTTTTGAGGATAAGTACGTAGAAAATGGTTATAAACATTGATAATTCCATTCACTGCTTGAACAGTAGAGAACATGCATATAAAAATAATTGATATAGAAAATTCCAAGGATCGAAAACAAAATTGTAGAAATTCAGTTTATTCGACCGACCGTCTTTCCGTTTCGCTTGCGACGGATTTCCGTTCGCTTCCCATCGGCCATTTCGTCGATTGCGGATCGACTTAGCGGAAAGAAAACCGCGTGTCCGTTGCAACGGGTTGGTCGTCGACGATCGTCGCGTTGACCTTAATTACACGGATGGCTCGAGAAGAGCTGACGCCGCGGTGGCGCGGCTTTCGAGATCTCCGGTGCAACAAGATGCAACCGAGAGATTGGTGTATCTGCCGCGTCATCGAAACTGTCGCGAGTCGCGTTCGGGTTCGGGAGCTAAGGAAAACAAAGGAAAAATGGAGGGTAACTGGAAAAGCGATTCTTATCGGGCTCGAAAATATGCGCTCGCGCAAGCACCGCCGCGAGGGAGATTTACGAGTCGCGTAGCCTGTCCGGGCGGAACGTTAATGTCAGTTAATTATCCGTAAAACGCCTGAGGCGAGAGATCCGTTTTCGAACCGGCGCGGTGCATGTAACGCGTGGGCGCGGCCCGAGTGTTTTCTGGAATCACGGCGCCCAGACAGAAATTCTCCTGTCGATTTCGACCATGAAAAAACGACCGGTCGTTTACCGGCGATTCCACCGCGATCCGACCCGATCCGATCTCTCGATCGACCGGCCATTAAGAATTCATTTCGATAATTAAACCGACACGCTCTCTGCTTTCAACGTTCACAAGCATTTACAGTTATTTGTCGACATTTTTCGTGGACGGTGACATACCTTAACGTGTATCTCATCGGCATTCTTTCTTGTGTTTTTTAATCAATTACGAACTCCTCCTTCCGTTGATGTTCGTCGATTATTTTAATTCGCTTCGATCGAAAGAGGCTGGAGTCATTTATGCAAGAACGATTAGCGAATCTTCGTGGAAAATAAAGATTAGCTGTCCCGATTGCAAGAGACAGGAGCAAAATAGAAATGCCTTTCTTCATTTCATGATTTTTATAGGTCTGAAGATAATGTGTTAACGTTCTTCAATTTTTTAAAGATTATTTGAAAGACTACGGTATGTGATCGAATTGAAAAAAACTATTTACATTTGGACATTGACGCATTTTTGTACGAAGTATAAATGATTTGCCAAATGCATAAGTATAGTTTGAAATAATGTTGGACTATATTTATTGTGCTCCTGCTCTAATAATTTTCTATCTCTGGTTGAATATACTTTTTTTTACTTCTCTCTAAACTTTGAAAGGTTAATTTTTTGTAAAGCTTCAGTTTTGGCACAGTTATACGAGGCACCGAGTATACGGTTCGTTAATTATTCTACCATTTTCCAGTAAAAGATATTCAACAGAATAATTTCAAAGTTTAACATAAACTATAAAAATCTACATGTTGGATGTGAAATGATTCCATTAAAAGCAGAAAGAATAATACAGAACAGCGATTTTTAATTAAGTAAAGTATTAACGTCGAAATAGACGGCTTTGTTTATTCGGAAAATATATAATACGAGAATTAAACGCTGGTTTTTTGGTGGGAGTGTTTCATTATCTCCGGGTACCGAAGAAAGTTTCCGACAACTTCCATTACCGTCCCCTTTGTTCAGAAAATTAAAAATATTTTAACGTTTCGCGATATAAAAAGTTCTCCAGAATTTTCATGCTACAGCGAACAGTATACTACCCTGCGCTCGGTAAATCCGCAAGATTTAACCGGTTGTTAATATGTTAACCCTCGGACGCCGTGGAGTTTGACTCGGAGTTGAAAATGTTCTGACCGAGTTTCAATTCTCTGGCCAGTTTAAATCATTTGGGTTGAAATATAGAATCCTTCAGTTACAAATATACATTTGTTCTAATTTTAACGATTTAGTTGTGACCTGTTACGAATGCTGATAAATGTGATTGAATAAAAATTAGTTATAGTCAACGATTTTATATAATTGATAGTACTAGAACAACCGAGCATTAAAATTCACCAATTTGTATTGTCTTTTAAAAGGCAATTTCAAATTAAAAGATTTTATGCATTTCTGACAGAAATATTTCACAAACATGTAAAAACGTTTGAAGAATTCGAGGACACTGTTGCGCTATTTTAATAAGATTTAATAAGATCATTTCTACAAAGTCATCCGAATAAATGTTTTAGCGTGTCTCCACAAAAATATCTATACAAACACAATTATAAAACGAACAACACGAAACCGGCCGCTTTATAAATGAAAATAAAATACTGAAAATAACGAAATTTATGGTACTATCTGATATTATATCGAATAATGAGATCAACGTTAATCTCAGAGAAGTAGGTTCAAAAATCTGTGAAACTGTGAAACTTGAAGAATTTGAGCGAACGTTGGCGTGGCTGCCCATGAAATCGTGAAAAGTATTTCTTACGAGGGTTAAAGTATCCGCAGACACATTTTCCGCGTGAGATGATTTGACTGGTAGATAGGGACAAAGCTCGAAGTCGCGCGTTGCTATAGAGCTCTTCAAGAAAATGTTCTTCACTCTCCATTTTTTGCCTTCTTAACGGCGACGTCTTATCGTAACGATGTCAGAAGTCTCGCGACGCGGACGGGGAATTTTACAACGAGCAAAAAACCGTCGACGGATCAAGGCGAGTTTGCGGTTTGATCCTCGACATGATCCTCGTGTTCTGTTCGAAGGCACGCTTCGACGACTCCAATCCATTTCGCCCAGAATTTCGCCTGCCCAAAAAAGAAAAGCTGTCCCTTGTCTGCGACACGGGCTTTAGCAGAATTTCGCTCGGCGAGCGTCGAGTTTCTTCAAATATTTACGCGGCAAACAGTTTGGTCTGTTGCCGGGGGACGAGACCTGCGATAACAATCATAAATACAATCCATGTTCTGCTTCTCCGTTAATGAAGATCACGCTTTCGAACAGAAACGAGAACATTGAAACACAATTTCAAATGTTGCACGTCTATGCTTTAGCAGCTGATTTCAAATCAATCACGCGAATTTATTGAAATTATACATATATATATATATATAAATATATATCTTCAATTATACTTTATTGAATTTTCAACCGTATTGAACTTTATGGAATCAGACTATAAATGCTTCAAATCCGACGGCTGATCGTGATTAAATGAAACGTTAGTTTCTGTATTAATATATGTCTGGCTGGATTAATAGTAATAAACTGTAGTAAATTCTGTGGGGTGTGTATATTTTGCTGAGTGAGTTTTGTCCCGATTAATATTCTAGAATAATGGCGTACTCTATTAAGCGTTGAAACGCGCGAAGCAAATACGAATTTATTGCATAACGTTGCTAATACGAAATTTTAAATTTGTGGTTTTGATGCATAATTTGTCGCAACAAATAATTCTTCATTTTTGGAAAGATTTAATTATGGTAACGCATTTTTTTGGCAATGTCCATCGTCATCTTGTTCGTTAGAAATATTAAAAAATGTTCTAATGCATTATCATCCTGTTTCTGTTCTGCCATTTTATTTTTCTAAAATATCAAAGACTTTTAAACTGTTTTTGTGTAATATACGATATTATTTTTCGCGTTTAATACACGCTCAAATAATTCGTTGAGCAATCACATTTACGATTTCTGTCGAATATTTTCTGCCAGGGGTAGCGTTAGCCATACATCAGGCTATAAACTAAAAATGTTAAGTGTCAGTGTTTACGCTGGCACTGTTTTACTGATTTTTCCGTAATTCTTCTAGAACTGTCAAGCAGCGTGAAAATCCCTGACGAGGAGCGGATAGTAATTTTCCTCGACATCCATTGAATCACTTGGTCGAGAGCGAGAGACATCTGTTCGCAAAAACGGGGACATTTCGCAAGGAGTTCGGCTCGATCGAGGATCCCCATTGAAAGTCGCGCATCCTCCAGTTTGCTTTTCGGCGTGGTGACACGTTCCCGCGATTTCACAAGATTTTCTGGCTACCTTAGGACGCGGGAAGTGAACTCGGCTCGTCGAAGAGTAATGGAGAAAGTATGCCGGGGCCGTCCCCGTTCATCGTTTCGCGTCGACAGACATCGTCGGTGGATAAGGCGCCTTGAAAATTATAGAGGGCTTTATTCGAGAATCCTGTATCGCGACGGTTAGATTTATGGCGTTGTGTGTACAGGCCGCGCTCGACTTTCCATTTATCAGAATGGTACCTGTAGCGTTCCGGGGGCCGAATGGCTCTGCGGAGCAGCATCCGCAAACTTCGATCCCCCGCGAACAAATGGATGGAGTTTCACGAAAGAAAAACGCGGATGGAAAAATGACAATGGGAGAGCCCGGGCTTCGGATGCCTCCGCGTATATCCCACCTCCTCTCCCGCCCTCCTTCCTATTGTGCGCCGACTCGTGAAAAATGCACACTGATTTTCCGTAACAATGCTGACGAAAGGAGAATTTCACTGATCGTCGGAGCTAAAGAGATGTACCGTGAAATATTTCAGCCATCTCGACCGATCGCTTTTACCCGACGCCGGATACGCAATGGCGTTACACACACCCACACCGTCCAGCACGCGAGCGATAGAAGAATGACCCGCGGTTTGTCATTGACGTTCAATTACCATTACGTAGTTCTCGATATTGCGACCCATTTTTAGCTTTCCAACAGTTTTATGCCGCGTCGGGCCACCGGGCTGACAGAAAAATGGGGAGAGACCCGGGAAAAACTCGGTAAATTAATCTCCGGTGCTTTTCGAAATGTGTGTCACCGGTCGAAAACAAATGGCCCACCCTCTGTATTTATTAGATGCTTTAGAAACATTTTCGGTAAATTCTGTGTATCGTGAACGTTCCACGCTTCACCGTTTTATCTGTGGAAAAGCTGTATTTTAAATGGGCGAAACTTTTTGACGAAGCACTTTAGAAGTTCAGAACTTCGTAAGTAATCTGCGAGAGTACCGAAGATTTTGGTACCGAGGTGAAGGTTCGTGACACGACACTGTGATGGATGGAACATTCAGCTGCTATTGATACTTGGGTATCGTGAAGATCAATTTTTTTGTATATATCACTTTAATAAAGCGCTAGATACAGTGAAAATCAAAATTGAACCAACGAAACCGTTATAAAAACTCATAAAGTACATGATTTTACATTAATTTTTTGATTTGAATTAATGTCAATTAAAGTGCAGGTAGTATTCGATACAATTGACTTATCGACAAAATCAGTTAGCAAGCGGCCAGCGGATTTGATGCATTTATGACAAAAATATTAAATGTTTGTTGCAATTCGGGTAGAAAATTTTCACTTTCTATAAAAATCCGCTGTCTAGTTATAAGTTTCGGATTTCTATGCAATCATTTCTATGCAATTATAGACGAAATAGGAGAATTTATTTTCCTCTTTAGTAGTTGCATTAAGTTGTAAGAAATGTATCGATACTTTTAATTCTCGTAATCTTATTATTGTTCAAAAAATCTAGTCATCGGACAATTGCATTCTATTATAATTAAAGAATTCTGATAAATAAATAGTAAATTGAGAAAGTTGTTCGACGACTTTGATGTGTGATTCTCTGCATAAATTTTATTTTGTACGCGCTTGCTGCTGTTCTGTAGTCGATCGGAGGAGCACAGTGTTCCAGTAAAGTAAATGCCATCACGTCGATTCGAATCTTCCTTTCACTTGATAGCCCAAGATAAGCGGACTGCATAAGTAGCACTATATGAAATGCTCCGCGCAATGCGGTTGATTTTCCAGGAGCACGTGTGCATATAACCATGATACAAGTGCAGCCGTCTGTTCGCCATGCGTCGGAGCGTATAGTCACGACTTTGACTTGTATAAAAGTCGTTGTTCTAACGCGGGACCACTCGACTCTCCGCTCGAGTGCTCCTAGAAAAGAGCTAGACGACGACGACGACGACGACGACGACGACAACGACGACGCTCGTCTTGAAGAAGAGGACCCTTTTATGGTTTTCACCAACTCGCCTCGCCAACAGACGTCCCCTCCCACCGCAATTCGTGCGACTGCAACTACCTCGAGAGCAAATCGAATTACAATTAACAATGGGGCAGAGCTTTTCAGCTTCCGGTATTTTTGTTGCGACCGAAAACACCGTCGAACCTCGCCGAGCTCTCGTTTCCACGAAGAAATAACTTAAACCGACAATGTTTTCTCAAACAAAACGCATCTCGTCGATCGTCATTTTTCTCTTTGTTTACATGTACGTGCACTTTTTCCAGATTTTTGTTTATGGTCACACAGTGCCGCGCTTCTTTTTTTTTTTATTGACAGCAGTGATTCAAACGCGACGATCTATGTTATACAACAGAAACATAAAATTGATTTAAAAGGTTTCAAAAATTGTTCTGAAAAAATTGTTTCTCGCGAATGCATTCGATATTTCGAACTGTTCTCCGGTGTCACTAAAAGTTGTTTATACTTTTTCGATTGCGCGCTAAATGTTGTGTACGGTTTATATATTGTGTAAAATTCTCTGATGCAACGAAAATATTCATTTACAAACATATGAATGTAAAAAAGGTATCAAGTGCTACAGTTAAGCACCTTGTATTTCGTAAATAATTATTCGTTGTCAAACCAATCCTGTACGAGTCGGAGCAGTATGGAATATGGCTTATACGATTAATTTTAAAAGTTGTCTAGATCGATTGCAAGTAACAGAAGATATGTCAAAATTTGTCTAGATCAACTATGAGAAACAGAAATTAAATAAAAATGTATGTCTTCTGTTAATAATTGCAATGAATTCAAGGGAATGTACCTGCGAACCGACGTTAGTCGAATTTAAAGATAATGTTTTAACAGTTTGGTGTTTCGTTTAGTAATTTTAATTACGAATATAAATATAAAATCCACAGTCCAATCAGATCGGTACAAACTTTATTACCACGCGAAGCCGTGAGACAAAGAACTCGAATAAGATTAAAAAGCAAAAGTAATATTTGCTCGAAACGATGACATAGAATGGAATTGAACGACGCAGAAAATGTTGAGCATTGTCACAGGGGTTGCACACGGAATGCTTAATGGTGAGCAGCTCTTATGGAAGGCTGCGAGGGGCGGTAGTAACAAACGTAACGGGCGACGATGATTAATAATTTAATATTGCAGCAAATATTTCTGCGTAACGTTGCCCTCGCAGGGTGAGTTCAAAGGCGACGGCGGCGCTTGAGAGGAAAGTCAATTAAGAACCGCTGGAGCGACTAGCGTGCTCGGCGTCCCGTTATAAATAGTTTTCAACCCTAAACTCGGCACGCGTGTGTCCGTGCGCGCGCAAACGTGACTCGGATTCCACGGGAACTACTTTCAATAGCAAACACCGGCGAAACTTGTGTAACACGTATCCGCCGGCGGAACGTTCGACGTTCGCAGGTGAGTCGAGACAATGATTGCCCGACAATGACGTTGGATGATCCGGCGCTTATTTCCTCGCTGGGGGGATTATAATCAGCACTCAAGCCGAGTACTTTCTCGGCGGGTCCAAAGTGGCACGGGTGCGAGACCCTTATTCAGCTCGTAAATGATTTTATTTGACCCTCGGATTACCGAGCTGGAAAAGAAAAGGTCGAGGAGATCCGTCGTCAGAGAGAGAGAGAGAGTTAGAGAGCTGTTTAGCTGCCGCCGCCATTAATGTCCATTATTCTTCGGGGAAAGAAGGAAAGAACAGATCCGTCGTCGAGCGTAAGTCTTGACGCACCGACCAGTCCTCTGGAATGGAGAGGACTTCGGGAAATATACCGAGAACGTCGATGTTTCGCGCCGGAACGGAGATGAAGGAGATGTTTAGTGGCTGATGGAGTGTTATGAAACTGTCCACAGCTGATTTCTTCCTCTCGAGACACTTTGTCCAGCACAGAAACGAAGGAGACCCTCGAAAATTGAAAACTGTACTTCTAGAAATAAGAATTGGACGGTACACCCTCAGAAGCCAGTGAACCGTACTTATGATTCTTATTTGAACCGTACCACAGGGATTTAGTTTCATTTTTACTCAAGTTTATTTATATGTTATCAATCATTAAATATTTTTTACAAATTTCAGAAATCTTAATTATCTCAGTTTTCAAGGCAACGACCCACAATGATTTCGGGTTTTTACAATCTCCGCAATTTTTTATTTATTACTATTTGACATTATTCTTTAGGTGTCCGCCAATTTGCTACTCCGGGTCTTCAATAAAATGTTGTGAAAAGAAATAACAACATTCTACACCTCTAATATAGTATATCCATTTACTTTATGCTCATAATATTACGATGTTAAATATTATTCATCAGGTGTTGTAACAAGAAATAACAATATTAATTATATTATATTATGTGCTTCCGAATTGTAACTAAGTAACTACAGGGAACACTGTGTTTTCCATGTAAAAGTGCCAATGTACCAAGTGCGTTACAGAATACAAATAGAGGTTCGGAATGCTGCAAATTGCATGATCGACACGCACAGTGAAATTTGCATAACTATTCGACTTAGCCGCGTGCTCAGGTGACGTCGGTATTTGTTCATCTGTTCCCTAATCTCTCACCTAACCGAGTCATTAGTCTTCTTCAAGACGAACGTCGTGGAAGAGGCGACAACCAATGCTGAGTCACTCGGCTGATGCAGTGAAAAGAGGAAGGAAAACGGCTAGAGGAATCGAACTTGGGACATTTCCAAACGTAATTCTTCTCAAACGTTGAATTACATTCGGATCTTTGCCACTGATTCGCTGTTTTCCATTCCACATATCTTAGGAATTGCTTGAATTCAATTTTCTGCTATTTGTCGGTACTTTGTGACCGTTAAAAGGCGAACCTGGTTCGAGGAACGAATATTTAGTCCTGAGTAAGAGATATTTCTACCTCTGTGGAAAAATTCAGAGATTTCCCGTTCCACATACTCTCTATGAATCTAAAATATGACAGCTATTAAATTATATTAGACAGTATCCAATCTCGTTTATTAACAGTCTGCGCAATCGTACATGAAAACTTAATTGAACATAAACGTACTCTGTTTATGACAGTGAATCGCATTCCCGAAATAATTTCTATCATGAATTTGTTATTAACTTGATATGTCTGAACGACTGCTTGCATATTTTATTTCTTCATTTGCTTCTGGATTATTAAGCCATTTATTTTAATCACTTTTGTCTCGAATTTCACAGGATTTATAATGTTAACATGTTTATTTTATGTTGTTGCTATGGCTATGGATACCATTGCGTTCCATGAAACACTGAATTTCATAAATGTACTTTATGTTGGTATTTAAATAAGAAAATTCTTAAGTCTAGAGTTACATCCATATGTTATTTTCAATTTATTACAATGGTTAAAGGCAGTAAACGATTTTTATATGGTTCCTGCATTTTGTAATTGACGAAGAAAATTTTCATTTTTTATTTATTCAGTAGACTAGAATTTATTTATAAAAGAGTAAATGTATATTTTAAAAAAATGATAGGGTAGTTCCATTGTAATATGATCTACTAACTTTTGAGCCACTCTGTACTATAATTAGTTGATTGCGGATCTTTATGCATTTATGAAGAATATAATTGGGCGAAATATAAAAGAGTAAAAGATTTAAAAAATTCAAGAATGTTGTGTAATGTTGTTTTTAATGTAATAAAGTCGTTAAGGGATGAAATCAATTTTTGCTATTCCTGCTTCTCACAATCAATGAAAAACATTTTTATTTTAATTCATCGAATTAAGAAGAAAATGAAGAATGGTAATTTCTGAATGGTAATAACTAGACTGCGGATCTTTATGCACTTATGAAGAAATTGATTGAGTGAAATATTAAAAAGCAAGAGATTAGAAAAATTCAAGATTGTTGTAACGTTGCTTTTAATGTAACAAAGTCGTTAAGGGATGAATTTCCACGAATATGTCTGAAGTATAAAATTATGAATGAAAATTGTTGGCCCTGAAATGTGTACAACTATTTCTGATAACGAGAAGCGTCTGAAGGTTGACGAGCGCAGAAGGATAAAACGAAGCACGGAGTGTTGAAGACGTTAGATTTGTTCTCACCGAGAATCATGCGGATTAAATTGAAAATGACGCATCGTGGGACTAACATCTGCGGCCGCTGACTGTTCAATCGTCGCGGATAATTCTCGCTCGGGTCCGATCGTTTGTCGCAGCCGCGTAAAGATGTCCCCGTTAATTAACCAATTGCGCGATGGATTTATCCCGCGCGCTTGGGAATTTTGCGGGCTGTGCCCGATCCGTTTTTCTGACCTACACGCCGCTTGGCGTTTATTGGTCGTTCGCGTGATTTATCATCGCAGGATGAGAGCACGCGATAATGATCGCCGCCGAGCGAAAGAGGAACGTTTAACTCGTGGGTGGTTGCTACCATTTTTTGGTGGGGCTCGATCGTTGGCACCAAATCAAGTAATTTCGCGTGCGCCGCTAGCGGTTTTCGCGTAAACACCCATATTCATATTTCATTAAATCCGTACAATTCCATGGAAACACTGACTTAATGCCTGCTCGATCGATTCGGTCCGCTCTTATTCGAAAACTCGAATTAAAATTCTAATACATACAGCGAGCATACAATCAAATATAAAGATAAAAGCTGAACATAAATATAATAGATGAATATAACAGCTGAACATAACCTACAATCAAACTAATCAAATAATTGTTTTTTGTACGATCTTTCTTTTATGAAACGTTGTTTTATATGATTCAACACTTCAGCTACCAAAAGTCTATTAATAGAGTTTTTAATGACTGAGCTGATCTTAAAAAGAGAGCATAATAGTTTCCTTGTAAATAATAATTTCAGAACAAGTTGTTAGAAATATGAATACTACAGTTACTGTGCAAGTAGAAACAGTCGACAATGAACAGACACGCTGAAATTCGAATTTAGCTTTTTTGAAAATTGAATGTACAGTCTGAGACCAGGATATTATACCGTAGAATATTGTATTTTACAGACATGCTTGAATTCGAATAAAAAAATCCCCAGTCTATTCATCGCAGAAAACAGTAGTACACCGTTGCAACATCTGAATTCGTTCTCCGCATTTACGCTCAAATAACAAGTGGTATACTATTTAAACAGTGGACAATGAACAGACATGCTTAAATTCGAATTTAGCTTTTTTGAAAATTGAATGTACAGTCTGAGACCAGGATATTATACCGTAGAGTATTGTATTTTACAGACATGCTTAAATTCGAATAAACTACTAAAATTTATAGTCTGCATAAAAATCCCCAGTCTATTCATCGCAGAAAACAGTAGTACACCGTTGCAACATCTGAATTCGTTTTCCGCATTTACGCTCAAATAACAAGTGGTATACTATTTAAACAGTGGACAATGAACAGACTTGCTTAAATTCGAATTTAGCTGTTCTGAAAATTGATTGTCACCAGTCTGAGACGAGGATTATACCGTAGAGTATTCTATGTAGACAATAATATAATTGTAATCGTATAGTGTAAGTAGAAACAGTCGGAAATGTACAGACATGCTTAAATTCGAATAAACTATTAAAATTTGTATTCTGCATAAAAATCCCCAGTCTATTCATCGCGGAAAACAGTAGTGGACCGTTACAACATCGGAATTCGTTCTCCGCATTTACGCTCAAATAACAAGTGGTATACTATTTAAACAGTCGACAATGAACAGACTTGCTTAAATTCGAATTTAGCTGTTCTGAAAATTGATTGTCACCAGTCTGAGACGAGGATTATACCGTAGAGTATTCTATGTAGACAATAATATAATTGTAATCGTATAGTGTAAGTAGAAACAGTCGGAAATGTACAGACATGCTTAAATTCGAATAAACTATTAAAATTTGTATTCTGCATAAAAATCCCCAGTCTATTCATCGCGGAAAACAGTAGTGGACCGTTACAACATCGGAATTCGTTCTCCGCATTTACGCTCAAATAACAAGTGGTATACTATTTAAACAGTCGACAATGAACAGACATGCTTAAATTCGAATTTAGCTTTTCTGAAAATTGATTGTATCCAGTCTGAAACAAGGATTATACCGTAGAGGATTCTATGTAGACAATAATATAATTGTAATCCTATAGTGCAAGTAGAAACAGTCGGAAATGTACAGACATGCTTAAATTGGAACAACCTACTAAAACTTGTATTCTGCATAAAAATCCCCAGTCTATTCATCGCAGACAACGGTAGTACACCGTTACAACATCCGAATTCGTTCTCCGCATTTACGCTCAAATAACTAGTCGTATACTATTTATCACTAGGTTTACGGAGCTCTAGAAATACCTATTTCACATTATTTTATAAACATAACAAGCATGAGTCTATCAAAATTTTGGCCATTTTTTCAATAATATATACCGAAATAAATAAATTTGGTAAATAATTTCTCAGGGAAACAACTTTACAATCTTAATAATTACAAACTAAGAATATTAGAACCCGTCATTATGACGGGACCCGTAAACCTAGTGTTAAACAGTCGACAATGAACAGACTTGCTTAAATTCGAATTTAGCTTTTCTGAAAATTGATTGTCTCCAGTCTGAAACAAGGATTATACCGTAGAGTATTCTATGTAGACAATAATATAATCGTAATCCTATAGTGCAAGTAGAAACAGTCGGAAATGTACAGACATGCTTAAATTGGAACAACCTACTAAAACTTGTATTCTGCATAAAAATCCCCCGTCTATTCATCGCAGACAACGGTAGTACACCGTTGCAACATCTGAATTCGTTCTCCGCATTTACGCTCAAATAACAAGTCGTACATCTCTCGGGAGTATTTTCGTTCCGCACTAATTTCTCCGGAGTGCTGCCATAAACTCGCAGCTCGGTGAATCCGCAGCGGGCGAAATCGAAGTGACATAACCGGATAACTCAGTCCTGGATACATAACGTAACCAGGGGAGGAGTGTCTTCGACCGGCGGCGTCCGTCGTCCTTTCGAAAACCGACAACGACCGCATAAATCACCGTCGATCCCCGGCAAAATTGAAATGCATCGGCGCAATTTTGGCAGTGGCTCGAGGCGGGCCGCGCGGACGGAAAAGATATCGGACACCGTATATCAGATCCATTATTTATAGGAATATACATAACGCAAATACATGGATTTTCGATGAATCGACCGGCTGCGAGAAGTGCATGCACCGCGAGAGTTGATCCGCCGAAGGGAATCCAGAGGGATGCAGAGAAGGAGAGGGCGACGGTCGGGGTGTATGGTACAAAAGCGGGGGTGGAAAAGCGAAACCCTCGGCCCCATGTATATGTATGGTGGTGGGCTACAGGGTGCGCGCATGTCCATGTGTGCACGTATCTGCATATATAGTTACCTTTCGCAATAAAATACAGCGGCGCACGTAAAACGCCGACGCGCTCTGCCGAAGCAAAGAACAACAAACAGCGAGTCAGGACGGACGATTTACATGCATAAACTGGCTTCCCCCAAACTCTCTTTTTATTCCGAAACCCCCCCGTTCTCTCTCCCTCCCTCCGTTACGTCTCGTCTCTCCTCCTTTATCCGGTCCGCCACAATTTCTTTCGGATTCGCTTCCTTAATAGCGCGCAATTTTCCTGCGATCTCCGAGATCCGGCTCTCCGACCGTACGAAACAGTGATTTTCATTTCGCAATAGGTTCTCTTTACGGCGGCGATCATGCGGATCGATCCGCGTAATATAAACGCGTTTCGCCGGTAATGCGAGGGGAGTCGTTGTTATCGATAGATTTGCCGAGCGAGAGAAACGAGTCGACTATCTCGCATCGCGTGGATTAATCGTATAATGAGAAGAAAGCTTAACGAGAACCGATGCTGTATCATTCATCACGGGAGGTGTAAGTGGCTTCGAATATTAAAGAGTGCGCTCCTCCAGTTTTCACGTCGAACCCTTACTCTTCAGGGATTTGTGGCAGGGCCGATCGAAACTGCGACTGAATCGTTAATTCGCACGGTGGGGCGTTGTTTGCGGTCTTTGAAAGAGAACTGGGGAGCGTGTTTTCTTTTTGGGAACGATGTATTCTGGGTACTTTGTCAGTTGTAATAAATTGTGTCATTTTTGACACTTTACTAATTTTGTTATACGTCTGCAGAGTCGCCATACAAGAGGAGGGAGCACGAATCGAGTTTCATGTTAATCATATTCTTGTGGGCGGACGAGTCAACTCAAAGTCAAATATTTTCCATCGCAGTCGACCTTAAATGATCTTGAATGATCTTGAGTCGTAGGTCACCTCATGCATCTGAAAATGCCCTATTAGATAGTGCATAGAAAAATATATCACTCCATTTAAAAAAACGCAGTTGACTTTCACATATCCTCTACGCGTCCACTTACAGTAAAATCGAGTTATCCAGGGTCGCCCTGTATATGTATAAACTTTTTTTAAATCATCATCCTTTCGAAACAATTGATCGTATTTTATTAATATTTTTAACACATTCTTTAACGGTTGTGAATTTCGTTTTATACATGTGTCAAAGATCACTCGAATAGATTTGAGAGAGAGAGAGATGACCTTTGTTCTTTCTACGCGTGCATAATAGCAAATAAAATAACATACTCTACACAACTTTTACATTTCACGTTTGAATCGCTTAATTGAAACTTGTCCCGTTTAATTCTCCAATCCCAAAAAACGACAAGCTCCGCATTCGATAAAATCCCTGGTCCTCGAAAATTCAGATTCACGTATACAAATGTCCTCGTGCTCGGATTCGGATCTCAATGTGGTGTACGTCAGCCGCTATGAAAAAGCATTCAACGTTGGAAGAAGGCACCGACTGATTTAAGTTTTCATTCAAAAGCGCCGCGCGGCGGTTCTTAAATTACGGCTTTCATGTCGCCGTCGCGCCGTAACATGTTTGTATCCGAGGAATCTTCCACATTTTCAAAATAACGTCTCAGCGCTCTCGACGGGGGTGGGGACACCCCTTTTATAGCGTCCTATTAAATCAAATACCAGAGAGAAACTTCGCAGCGGAGAAGCCACTCCGAGCGGCGGCTGTTTCGAAAGGAATAACGAGCTTCGCGAAAAGTAACGGAAAAAGGGACGGGTCGAAAGGTCGGGTCGAAATGTCGGGCCCATAAATCCGCGGCGAGCGCTAAACAATAATACCGCTGGCCAGAGTCGAATGAAACTCTTCAAAGTGGTATAAAAATTCAAATCATCGCGCGATTGTCCTGTAAATTGGCTGCAGTGGTGCTCGCGGCTTCGGAACCGACCAATTTGGCTGAACAATGCAGAAACACGGTCTGAATTCGCGATTCAACGATGCTTCATTTCCTTTCTTTCATTACTGTAATCTATTGTCGTGGTACCCTATGTATTTTAAAAGATTAAAAATTAAACAGCACATTAAAGAAAATCTTTTTATCATGATTAACATTTATAATTTATACGGTCCTAATTTTAACCCTTGGCACTCGAGTGGCGCCTCGGAGGCGCTATTAAAAATGGCTGTACAATTATTTAAAATATTGTTTACACCATTAGATATGTCGTTTAAGTATTGCATGAGGTATTATATCAATTCCACATCTACCAAATTTAAAAAATCATAGAGGATGGAAATATTCTAGGCCAGAAGAGACGTCTGATTTTCGAGTTAAAATAGCTCCGAGTGCAAAGGGTTAATTAAAAGATTACTTACAATAGTTCAAATTCTCCTGATTAGTTTGTGACATTAAGCCTCTATTGGATGAATTTTTATGACGAGTTGAAAAAAATATATATGGCTGTTGGTTCACTTAAAAATGAATGTGGTCATGAAATGAATAATAAAATTTTATTAGAAAACGTTATTTATTGCATTTTATGACTATTCCTGTATGGGAACTTTATACATATGCGGTTTTATTCATAAGAGCAATGTTCCCACTTGAAACCAACATGCTCAGAGTCTTCGGTACTGTCTACTTAATTTGCTACAGAACATTTGAAATTTAAGTCCCCAATTGAGAACGGAATGTAATAGAGGCTTGAAGTCTGCATAAACAAATTCGTAACCAGCAAAATAACGACTGAAACCTCCCCCAATTTCCGCAAGACACCACATTCAATTCCCTACAAAATCTCCGCCGTTTGCCGTGCCGCGCGATCGTAGTTCAAGCAATATTATCTCACAGATAACAGCGAAGCTGTAGCTACGGCAAGCGTACGAGTGAACTACAAAGTTTCTAAACAGCGTTATAACTTCGCCGTGCATCTTTCAAGTGGGACGAGAAGATGCAGCGAGGGGGCTGCACGAGTGGCGTTCTCAAAAGATTTTTTCCGTAGGTGTCCATGCGCTTTGAAGGCGCAGTATCAAACGCGACAGAGTTCGTGAGAGAATCTAATTTGTGTAGGATCTCATTTGACGATTTCGGACAAGGGTGGGCGGCTCGAGGCGATCAAAGCGATCGGTTATTAAGACGGAAAGTGAGAGGCGAGTCTCCGCGGCGGCAGTTGACCTAAAACAAGAGCAGACGGCTGTGAAAGGATAGAAGATAAAGCGTGTAAAACAGAAAAGACGGCGCCTCCGCGAACACTCCGACTTCTGTGCCCTCTGGTTCTCTCTTCGCATTCCGTCACTCTGTGTCTCGGCGGCCTAACAAGCCTCTAATGAGGAACGGGTGTTACTCGTGTCCTCCGCGGTACTTTTGCGCAATTACCATTTATCACATCTGCCTCTCCATCGTTTCCTACCGTCTCCTTTCTTCTTCTTCTTCTTCTCCGCCTCCTCCTCTTCTGTTCTTACATTTCTTTTTTCTCCGTTTTCGAGTCTCTTGTCTCCTGCGTTCCTCCCGTATCCACGGTCGTTACTCCTTCTTTATTTTAGCTACGAGTATAGAACGCACCAGGTCACTGACACACAAGCCCGTTGTTTCAACGTATCCGGTGCGCAACGTCGACCTCATACACACACACACACGACTTTCCAGTTCAACGACGTGTCAGAGATTACAAGCTGAGCAGTTGTCCCGCGATGTCGCGAGTCCTTGTTCCCCGAGTACTTAACTAATTTACTATGAACCGCCGCGCGTGGATTCGCGAGCGCGAGCTTCGGATCTATTTCCCTTGTAACGCGCCACCCGAGACGTCACAGGAATTAATTCAAGCTCTGCGACGCACGGTTGCGTCATTTTCCTAGGAAAATTTGCAACTTGATGCCCGCGCTCGAACTGTGTTTGACGCGCGGTTCCGTCTTGAATTGTCGGCGAGCGCACAGCGCTGCGCAGATGAGAACGCACGATGCGCAGCCAGTGTCTTTGCGAGCGAACGAGTCCTCGGAATATGCGCTTTGTGGACAGTGATTCAATTGTTGTTGGCGTCGCTGTTTCTTGGAACGTGAACAAGATGAATGAAAAAGATCGTCATTTTGTAGATCATGCAAGAGATAATGTTGGAAGATCGTCATTGTTATAAGTACGTTGTAGAAATACTTTACAAAATATGTTCAAAATGATCAAGGAAGATCGTCGTGGTTCGGAAGACGTTCAAAATGGCCATGGAAGATCGTCGTGGTTCAGAATACGTTCAACATCGTCTTTAAAGATCTTCGTTGTTCTGAATGTGTCCAAAATGGTGAACAAAGATCGTGATTTTTAAGAAAATGTCCGAAATGATCAAGAAAGCAAGTGATTTTTAAGAATACGTTCGAAATGGTCTAGAAAGAACCTGGTTTTTAAGAATACGTTCGAAATGGTCTAGAAAGAACCTATTTTTTGAGAATACGTTCGAAACGTCTAGAAAGAACCTGGTTTTTGAGAATACGTTCGAAATGGTCTACAAAGAATCTGATTTTTATGAATACATTCAAAATGGTTAAGAAAGAACGTCACTCTATACAAAACACGCTACAAACATGTTAAAATTAGAATGTCACTTTAGAAAATACGTTCAATATGGTCCAGAAAGATCGTTTTTTTTTAAGAATTTTTCAGATGATCAAGAAAGATTGTCTTTTATCAGAACATGTTTCAAATGGTTAAGAAAAATTGTAATTTTTTAAAGCATGTTTCAGATGATCAAGAAAGATTCTCTTTTATCAAAACATGTTTAAAATGGTAAAAAAATTGTCATTTTTTTAAAGCATGTTTCAGATGATCAAGAAAGATTGTCTTTTATCAGAACATGTTTAAAATGGTAAAAAATATTGTCGTTTTTTTAAAGCATGTTTCAGATGATCAAGAAAGATTGTCTTGTATCAGAACATATTTAATATGGTCAAGAAAAATCGTAATTTTTTAAAGCATGTTTCAGATGATGAAGAAAGATTGTCTTGTACCAAAACATGTTTAAAATGGTGAAGAAGAATCGTCATTTTTTAAAGCATGTTTCACATGATCAAGAAAGATTGTCTTTTACCCGAACATGTTTAAAATAGTCACCAAAGACCAAAATGTACCAGAACAAATGTAAAATGGTCGAGACAAATCGAAATTTACCAGACATGTTTAAAATGGTCACGAAAAATCGAAATGTACCAGAACATGTTAAAAATGGTCTAAAACGACCTATCTCAACGGAATTGTAGTTCGAGTGAAAATTGATAGGCGTTCGTCGGTCGATAAAGGTAACTTGCAACCAGATCAATCGCTTTGGAGATACTTTATTGAAGAAAATAAAGGTCGCGACGTTCCCGGCCGGATTAATCTTCCGTCTTGATCTCTAAATTCTCGGGTGGTGAAAACTTGCTCGCGAAAGAGGAAGGATCGAAGGACGGCTTTAACGATCCACTTCGTTTGCGTGATGCTTCGCCGCCTCTTCCCCTTTTCTTCGGGGCGTCGCGTCGGAGGAGCTTGCACCGGAGAGCCGGTAACTCAATTCACGTATAATGACGTGGTAACCTATAACATGTAGAGCAGATCCGAGGAGAAATCTCTGCGACAATCCCTCCTTTGATTTTGCCGTTGCCTCGCGGCCGGGAACCTATCTTTTCGTTCTCCCTCGCTCTTTCGGTCAACTTTTCACCGAAAAAGATACGATCTATTCGGGCGGAACGTTATCACCGGCCCGGAAATTTCCAGGGCCGAGGTCGTCGTCGTACTACGAAGCTGATTTTCGATTCTGCGTTGTCCCACTTTACTCCCTCTATCGCGTTCCTTTCGTCTGTTCTATTCTTCCTGGTGGCGACGACTCGACGCAGATACAGGGAAATAATCAACGCGAAGGAACAATCTTGCGATTGCAACTACGCGTGCGAATTCACACAAGCCTCGAATTCCTGCGAAATTTCAGAAGCTTTCACAACATATTTATTTGCAGTGATTCGGAACAGTTCAAACTTAATACAAACGATTACTTTTACCAAATCCACATTCCATTAAAATTTGTACCTTATTTCAGGTTAGGATTAAAATTAATACCTGTCTAGAATTAAAATTGAAATGAAGAAGTTGCTCGAGATTGGATGGCTTTTCTATTTTACAGGGAATATACCGAAATCATACAGGTGTTATTCGCCAGCTGTGGGTTACCAAAATGTATGTCAGGCGTTATTAGGTATTTGCAACGTTCGGTGTGTTGCACGAGAAGATTAGGATTGTTCTGTTCGAGGCTGGTAGCCGTTCTGCCCGCTCAATTGGACTCTGATTGGTTTAGGAATGATTGAGTGAACTTCAAGGAGCACGGATGGATTGACCTTCCATTAGCTTGCTTTTGAATGTATCATTGTATCCGGATAATGGCGGGAGTTTCGCTCGTATGTATTATCTCGTGATTCGAGTATAGAACAGATAGTATAGATAGTATAGATTTTCGAGTATAAAACATCGTGAAAATCTCGGTGTTTCGAATCGCCAGAAAGGTCGTGAAAAATCGGCATTGTTCGGAATGGTCAAGAAGCATCGTCAGAGTCGTTCAGAAGCACGAAGAAATTTTACGCCGAACCGGAAAGACAGGGTACAGAAATAAGGATTAAACAGGACGATTAATTTTCCAGGGAATAAACTTTCGGAAGCTCTTTGAAAAATGATTACCGCAGCTTCGATTCCGGACAAAGGACGGCGGGTAGCGAGCCGGAGCGGCGCGAAGGAGGAGCGGCGGATGACGAAGTGGAGGAAGTGGAGGAAGTGGAAGAACAGTGGTGCGCGGGCAGGACAAGAAAGTCGATTTACACCGTCGCGCGGGCGTTTTTGAGCGGAGGAATTCCCGGGCGTTGATAGCGTTTCGGGAGAGGGCGGATAGATCGAATCTCAGCGAGTGAAAAGTCGACTGGTCGTTTAGATGGGAATTCCCCGGAGGGGCGGAGAAGTAAAAAGGATAGGAAGCGAGGTCGGGGGTTTGGGAGGAAATAGATCCAGGGATTCTTTCGAAACGGTTATTTCTCCGTTCATTAAGTTTTACGGTCTCCCAAGCACTCGCTCGGCACTGTTTCTGCGAGCGTGGATCGCGTGCTTCCCCACGATTTTCAATGGCGCGCGACCTCATTACCGAAATAGTACTCATTATCGTTGCAGTCCGTTGAAAAGAGGTTCGAGGGGTTGTAAAGGAGCGGGACCGTGGTAGGAGAGGCTCCCGGGGTCTAGGATGGCGCGAGAGGTATTCCGTCAGGGTGTTACATACTGGGCACTCTATGTAAAAAGGACCGGTTGCTAATGACCACGAGTTATTCAACGGCACGTATATATCTGACCGAGCTACCAAGGAGAGGAGCGAACGCCCAGGGACGGATCGTTGAAAATACTTAGTCGAGTGGGTTCTTCGGCCCCGGTTGAATAGCTGCGAACACTCTCCTGCGGTAACCAGACACTCGGCACTGATCTATATACCGTGGGTGACCGTACGCAGCTCGCGCTAACATTTAGACCGCGAACAGAATTTACGGGGTTGCCTCGAATAATCACTGCCTTCGGCACGCATTCGAACGCAGTCACAATTACCGGACAAATGAACTCGGACAGACAAACATTTGTCCATCGTACGAGATGTCCAGCCCCAACTCTAATGCCAAACAAACTATCAGGGTGTGCTGCTTATTATAATGAAGTAACTTTTCATCTCATTGATTTTAGAATAGTGCTCTCCAAGGTTTGATGGAATGGCTACGCAAAATCGTACAGGCACTTTCAAGGGGTCATTTTAAAGAAAAAGCTTCAGTCTTCAAATCTACAAAATGTTCTGAAAATAGAGGCTTCAGGATGTAAAATGAGCCAGGGTAAATTGTTGTACGACTATTTTTCACAAAGTTACAATAGCTTTAATACCAGCACTCATTACCAAAGAGCCAAGTGTCCCAATTATGGTCTGGATTATGTCTTTATGGATATTCGTGATATCTTAGACAAGTGAACTGATTCGACATTCGAGCATACTCCCAATTATGTCTTTATCGGCGTTCATGCGTCCCGAAATCGTCCAGGAGCAAACATTCGAACTCCTGACAAGAGACCCTCGCAACATCTTAGCTGCGATCAGAAGCTTACGAGATCGCAGACTGCAATTTATGTGGTTTGATCATCCTTAGCAGGGATTTACTTCCTTTCTATGTCCGGATTGGAGGTATGAGCTTATTTTCCATCTTGAAACTACGCTAAATGCAAGGATATATGGTTGATTGCAGACGGATGTAGTATGTATGCCCAAAAGCAAACGTCTTTACTTCTGACAAGATGGTAGCAACGAGATAATCGTGGCTCTACCCGAATGGATTGATCGCGATATACAGCTTATTTCTCCATTTTTGGAAGATCTATAATTACTATATTTCAGAGTTAGCGTTTTTCACCAGGACAACAATGTATTAGTTAATTATATATAATTATTCACTATTTCAGACTGATGATGAAGATACGAGATAAAAAATTGATTGTCGACTTATTTGAAGTCTTTATCTGTACAATAAATTTACTCAAATATCGTTTTGCATTGGCAACAAACAAAATTGTAACATTCTTACACCGACAAAATAAGAAATATTCTCACTCGTTTATTATCTAGTTTGATTGAATTAACTGATGTGTTTAAAATAGACCTTATTCCGAAAGGTAACCATAAACGATAACTCGAGAGATTTTTCAACCACTCGAGTTTCTTTTATTAAACAGACAATAAATTAATAGGTCCCGGAAGAAATTCTCTGGAGAGCGCTCGGGACAGCAAAAAGTTTTAAGCATCGGCAGCCCCTTCCGCGAGAAAAGGTTTCGTATGCAACATCGTAATGCAGTTTAATGCCCCGCTGGAAGTAGAATCGCTATAATTATTCGATATTACTTGAAACCTGTTTTTATGAAGTAATTTTCTATCGCGAACTTTTCACGCGATAATACACTCCTAATTGATTTTCCTTGCCTGTGCTTTTCCGTCGAGCCGGTCCCCCTCCGGTCTCTCACGGAGCTGTTTTCCATCGTTTTTAATAATATTTTTATACTGTCGTAAAAGCGCCGTATAAAGGCGAGGCACCGTACAGACAGCTTTTTTATTGCCAGGCCGAGGCCGAGCCGCAAGAATGCTATTTTTCAAACTTTATAGGCAGTAAATGACGAGCGAACGATACAGGAACCTCTTTTTTCCATTTCATTCACGATTACTTACGTTCCGCGTCATTTTCCCTGCATTTTGAATAATTCTCGCGACGCCACCGAAGCCACGGTTTCGAGCTCTCTGATTCGCGTATCGAATTGAAAGTACGAAACGAACGGTCGAATTACGAGTACGGGGATGATGACGCTTGGGATTTCTATTTTGGTACGTGCTCGATCGGCATTATACAATAAAATAGAAGTTTATCGTCACCGGGCGGGCGTGTCAACAAATTTTCATTTAGCCGACGCGCATCAAGTTTCCAATTCGACGACGCATTACACACCCCTCTGTAAATTTAAATAAAAATCATACTGCGCAGCGGTCTCCCAACCCCCTCGCACCCTTCACCGTCCTCCCTAGCACGCCCAGCCATCACTCGACGGCGTGTATTAAAAAACAAAAATCGACTCGCCGCTGTTTTTCCCTCCGATAAAAAATGTATTCCGTTGCCCGCGGTATATTCGATGCTACGTGTAATCCGTGAAACATAATGGTAATCCTGCTCTAAGCCGACCGATGAAACATTACGTCCGTTCCATGCAGAGATCGCATCGGGTTTTATTTAAAAAAAAAAAAAACACGAAATTTTTCATTCTTTTGTCTTCTTGTTCGCGTTTAAATGGAGAGGAAGATGCTTCATCCGAATTGCGGCTTGTCTGTCGAACAGATTTTGTATTAGTAATATCGTGTAAACATTGTTTTCCCATTTTTTTCCAGCGTTAAATCGTTTCTTGTTGCTTGGCTATCTGTGTTTAATCAGAGTTTTTATTACAGTCCGCGTTTAATCGACGTTCATCGAGTGTAAAGAATAATCGGCTTATTGCGAGAACGTGCTTAATGGTCTCGGGGCTTCTATGAGAGTATTTCTACGGGTTATACAATCAATATTGCTTGTATTAAATGTTTTTATGGTTATATTATTTATGTTTAGTGGATGGGAACAAAATGTTTGCTTAAATATCTGTTTCATGTCGATTATGATAAATGCGTAGGCGAAGCCTGTGTCGAATAAATTGTTTAATATAATGTTTGATTTTCTCGCAGTTTCAAATTAAGTAAGCGGCGTTAACGCGTACATGAACAAGTTGCTTAGAAGTATGTATCAATTCTACAACATATTTGTGAATTTCATCAAAATCGATGAGTTGTACCCTGTTCTGTATAATTACACTTAGGAAGTGTGTGCAGAATCCATTCTAGAAGCAGCAACAGTTTTTTGAGAATATCTCGGAAACTAAATCCGAGCGGTGAATGATGACCTTGGCAATATATTCCAAGGTCATTAAAATCTATGAGGTGCACCCTTTTCTGTATAATTACAATTAGGAAGTGTGTGCAGAATCCATTCTAGAAGCAGCAACAGTTTTTTGAGAATATCTCAGAAACTAAAGCCTGAATGATGACCTTGGCAACATATTCCAAGGTCATTAAAATCGACGAGATGTACCCTTTTCTGTATAATTACTAGACCGAGGATCTTTATGTATTTATAGCAAAATTGAGTAGATGAATATATATGAATATATATGAATCAATATATGATTTCTTCTCTATTCAAACCATTAACACGTTGAGCGCGGCGTCGGTCTCTGGAACCGACAGTATCAAGGTTAAAAAATAAATGTTGCAATTGTAATGAAATTTATTGAAACATTTTCCAAGCAAAACCTCTTCAGCGTTCGCCGTCAAGCGTTCGCTCGCTGCCGGCTAAACGGAAAGGACAGCTTGCAATCGATGCAGATAATTTTTATTTTGCATAAAGATCCGCGGTCTAATAGTTACGAATAAAATGTTTGCTTACGAGTAGGTGTTGTATGTTGTATCTGAACCAACAAACGTGCCTGCTGACGGCCAGTCGAATCCCCTTCGCGTCGAAATAATTCCATCGTCCGTGAGCGAAGAAATTGGTCGGTATTGTCCAATTCCGCGTTTATCGCGAGGAAAAAGAGTTGATTGATAACCGTGCCGCGTTGGAAATACGCTGAATATCAAGCACCCTTGCACGTGCAAGGGAAAGAGGATCGTATTTAACAGAACTCGAACAATGCTTTCCCTTTCTCGGCTGTCCTCTCCTTTCCCCGGCGTGTCTCCTTCGCGTCTTTCAAGCCTCCTGCGCTCATCCTCAATGTGCCCGCGTTAAATAACAATGGATCCGTTGGAAGTGGGACTACTCGAAAACATTTGCCCGTTTCCTACTACCTACCGTTCCTCCTTTTGTCGCGATTCATTCGTCCTCCCGCATAATGACGGCCGCGCGCGCGTCTATGGGAGCAGCGCAGTCGCATTCACCGAGGTGAGCCCTTGTCTCCACCTTTTCTCCTTTCTTCTTCCTGCCGGTTTAATTGTTGCGCTAACATTTGCCCCGCGGCCATCGATCCGGTACCGGGGTCCGAACATAATTACGTCCGAAGTAACCTGTGTGCCTTGATTTCATTCTCAACCCCCTTCGAAACCCAGCCGCTCCGACGCTGACGAAGATGCTTCGTTTCCCGACGAATTTTCGTTCGGGAAAAGAAATTCCGTCGGACCCGAGACATGTCCTTCGGAAACCTTCCTAAGAAACCTCGCGAATGAATTCGAGCCGCCATCTTCAGAGAACGTCCTCGGGTACTGTAATGGAACACCTGATTTATTAACCACGCGATATTAAATTTTTAACGCGTGCCGCCGGAGACCCGAACCTCGAGGCAGCTCACGCGAAGTTCGTCCTTTGATTATACCGCCGCGGTACACTCCTGTGTCCGAGGAACTTCGATGTGTTACAGTTAGCGACAGAATCGGAAATTGGGGTCGGAGTTTTGGTCCAACTTCGTGCAAGTCTTTATGGAACATTCTCTATTTATCTATGTAAATAAAAATGTGAATGTTCGTTTGTTCAAATTCTTAAATCTCCGAAAGTTCTTCACCGATTGCTTTGAAATTTTGACGCGACGTTGCATTCGAATACGCGCGTGTTTTTACAAAAAAGATATTGTATACCCACAAGCATTGTGAAATTAAACATATTAGAAACGTGCGCTTTCTCTTTTCTTTCTTTTCCATTTAACAAGACTGAGCCACAGCAACGCGTGGCCGGGTACAACTAGTATGCTACAAGTAGACAGCGAATCTTCGTGCAGAATAAAACTTTTCTACCTGAATTACAACAAACTGGAGGGAAGTAGACATTCGTTTTCTTTGTTAATATGTTTAATTGGTTGAATACGATATAACTATAAGAAGTTCTTCTAATGTTTACACCCCCTCATTTTTGTCATAAATGCAGTCATTCGGAATAGGATAAAGATGAAAAGAATTAAACGGAAAGAAACGTTTCTTGCAACAGATGAAGAACTTTTTAATTTCCGTCAAATTCCGCGGTTGTAAGCGTATCCTTCGAGGGAATTGTATTTCGTTCGTAGCGGCCTCCGAGAAATTAAAATTCGTTTTCGAAGCTCGCGATTCCTTCGAGATTGAACTTATTTTCCCGAACGAACAATTACGCTAGCACAGAGAATAATAATGTGTAACGCAACGAAAGAATTCGCTTTGATTCCGCGGTAAATGATCACCGACTAATTTGACGTAAAACATGATATTCCCGGAACAATGTGTACAGGAAGAACGCCTCAAAACGATCGCAATCAACTGAATAATATCCATTATTAATTAACGAACGATGGTTTCGGGTAATTGTTAGAACGAGAGCCAAAACAATATAATTCGTCGATGGGATGTTACAAGGATTCATGGGGAAATACTGAAATGTTCCGGCGCGGATACCCAATCGCTGAAGGGGTTGGTTTGCGTTAACAAATTAATTTTGAAAGTTGCGTCGGGGCCGCATGTGTTCCGTTGTTATCGTAACACCGTCGATCGGCAAATACCGAAAACTAATCAAATAGTCCGGCGCCGTTAGTTACCGTGTCGGGTTTAGTTTCATTAAAGATCGCCGCTACGGCAAACACAACGAGCCCGGTGAGCCACGAAGTTTCGCGATCCAATTTTTCAACACGTTTATGCCCGGTGGGCAGCAACAGAGGGCTGGTACTCTCGTCCAACGCTCAGCGGGGGGTGAAACCGGCTCCGAGGAAGAGTTTGCGCAAGCCGGTTTCTCATTAGGTTAGGGCAAATTAGCACGCAAATGCAAACACACGTACCCTGCCGTCTCTCCTTTCTACCTCCTCTCTCTCTCTCGTTCTCTCTCTCTTCCTCTCTCCACCCTTACTTCACCGCTCCGCAATCTCTCTGGGGGAACGTTCTGTTTCGAGATTGATTATCCCCTATCGGCTCGTGCAGCGTTTCCTCCCCGGCGAAACTTAGCGGGCCAGCGTCGATAATGCACAGAGAACCACCGGCCGACGGGGGGCTGATGGTTGTTTCCAGTTTCGGAAGGGTAGAAAGTGTGGAGATCGTAAATTTCCTACGGTGTGATCATAGACTCCGGCCGAAGATACACAACGGGCAACCGTGCAAAGCCGGATAAGCTTCTGCGGTCGGATCGCGGTTAATCCGCCGCGATCTGTTAATGTTGTTTTTTCATTATTCGATACCGAAGGGGAGGAACAACCTGTCGAACCAGCCTTCGATACGCTGCTCTCTTTCTTTCAGCTTCGCTGCTCTCGACTCGTCGACGATGGATTTATAGATCGCGGCAAGTAATAGGGCATCTTCGAACTCGAATAACTTTAAACAGGCAAACAATAAGAAAGTGAAAATTGCTGAAAACTATAACGTATGCCGGTCTAAAAAGTGTCTGTGAAGAAAAAATTAACACAACATTTTCGTCACATATAAACGATCCTAATAACCGAACGATATTTCAGAAACGAGAGAAGAGAACAACGAGTACTACAAACGTCTTCGCTTTCAATGCATAACAACGCTACGTGAATACATAAATTTAAAAAATAGAACTGGTACATTTTTGTTCCAATGGCTCAGACAAATACTCCGCTGTGCGTCTCGTCACGAGAGAGTTAAATATATATCTCGGAAACTAATCGGCGGTAACACGTAAAGATAAAAGTAGTTTAGCGACCTGAACGACACATTTCAAGTTCGTCCAACTTGACGAAGAATGCGAATAATCGCTATTGTTCGAAGGTCGCGCGAAGGACGTGTTCCCGACGGTTCCTCGCGACTCCGCGCGATTTCGCAGACACCGGGGAATTAGTAATCTGCTAAGAGACAGACTTGCCGAGTACGATAACGCAAAGTCAAAAGGCCGAAGAAGATCGAAGGAGGAGGAATCCCGGGTACCGAGAATAAAACGACGAATAATCCTGGAAGGAAGTCTCGCGGGGGGGAAGAAACGACGTGAAATCCGATTTTCAAAGCTTGCTTAATGTATACGATTTCCAACGACGAATTTTCCGGGCCACTTCATCCCTCCCCGTCGCGTCGTCGTCGCGGAATCGACTGGCGAGAGGACAAAAAGCGTCGGAGGACTAGCGGCTGTCGAGCGGAGCCGGGTTTCGACCACATAACTTTCAGATTAATTAAATTTAAGCGCTGTTAAAAGGATTAATTAGTAGTAGGTACTTTTGCGAGGACACCGAACCTCGGGACAGAATTATGTCGAGACGAAAGTTTCGACGAAGGGGAATGAAACAGCGCCTAGTCGGGAGAACAGAGGGGCGACGTCGGGAGGGGGAGGGATGGGGGTTCGAGTTTTAAGGGTACATTTACACTACGCCGCCAGGCAGAAACTTCGCAGGTCGACTTAGGTCGAATCATTTGGTTGTAACAGAGCGTGACATTGACTTTAATTCCGAGCGTACTTTAAACTGTGTATTCAGCATTTTCGCGGGTATCGAAGTGTTTGTGCTGTCCCGGAAGGCAGCGCGCGGGACCGTTCCGAGCGCCGCGCCGTTACAATTTCCGTAATGACAGGCAAATTGTTCGATCAAGGGAAGCGAAAGGATTGCCGGGACCGACTGCAACTATCATCCGCGTCAGCGTAAAACTTTCAAAAGAAATCGTAGGAATTTTAATAGAATCGCGACCGAATATTCACGGTTCAAAAGCATAATACAGACTCAGTCGTTTCATCTGTATCATCTTGAAAACTGTAGTGTAAAAAACTGTGTCAAACACAAATGAGTAATTACATTTTCGACGTTTCTTGTTTTTTTATCGAGAAAGTAATCTCGAGGTTTGATGTTACATTGCGTAATTTTTGACCTCGCGTGTGTCGAGCAGAAACAAAGAAATGTTTAATAAGCTTTCCAAGGTAGAAGCAAGCGGGTTTGAAGCTGCTGTAAATATTTAATTTCGCTCTGGCAGAGAACAAGATCTACTGAAGAATTCTAGCCGCATCTTGGAAAACGTACCAACTTGGTATTTTCTTGAGAACAGCGTGCACCGCACATTTCCGGAGGATTTATGTTTGACGGTGCGGGTCGTCGGGCTGCCGCAAATCAACAATGATCGCGTCGAATCGTTACCCGGCGGTGAAGTGGATGCATAAAATCGGCTTTCGGAGAACAACGCGCCGAAATTTTGCAGTTGATTTACAAGTGAGAGGCGAAGGAGGTGGGGACGCGGCAGCGATAAGTTAAACAGCAGAATTGAACGAGGTCGCATTGTTATCCAACGCTGGCAGAGTATCGTCTTACCAAATATGCTCGCTGGCTGAGAAAGTGAGACTGGCAAGAACCACTCAAGCTTGAGTAGCTTGTATACCGCGCGCAGGAGTAACGGCTGAAGTACTCTCTAAAGCCAGGAGAGCCGAATGTCGAACGGCTCAGTGTTGAAACAACCAATTCTAGTCGGTGAAGTATTCTCCGTGGTCGGAGAACTAATACTTGCGAAGATGTTGCTATAGTTTACAGAAGCGCTTTACTGCATGCCAGCCGGGCCTGAGTTGCGCCTCCTAACAGCGTCCATTAATACCGTAGACAAGAGCATAATTCGAGCACGACTGCAACGCGCGTCTTGCCATTCTGCCGGAAGATGCTCGCGTTGTTCACGTCAGCGACGGACATCTACGACAGATTGGCCGACACTCGAAGTATAATTCGCGGGAGGACTGAACTTTCTTAGCCGCTCCGCGAGATTTCTTCGTTGCTGTCTGAACTCTGTTGCTTTCGGATATTTCAGGTCGTCCGGGACCTCCATTACTATAACTACTGTTCTCCGAATGGCCATTTTGCGCAACTACCCCGTGCAGTAATCGGACAACTGAGAAAAGGACGTTCTTCGTGTAAAAATAAGTCGGTGGAATTTATTCTTTACGCGCGAAACTGCGTTCTCGAGCGAACACAAGAGCAATTCGAATTTATTTTTATTTTTACGATCTTGTCCGTCGCCTCGAGCAATCTTGAACGTCTTCGAGCGACCGCAGTACTTCGAGCCAACTTCTTTGACAAACGAATGAGTTTCATCTCGGAAAAAAGTTAAAAATTTTCATTGTTTTTTACAGCGAGCGATCAAATTATCAGACCCGCGGTACGAAGAACGAGTATTGTTCATGCGACAGACGATGTTTCCCAATATTTTCTTTAAATATCAATACTTCGCGAGAAATGATTAAATATTCAGCGCTAGACATTCCCTTAGAAATTCAAGTACCTCTAACAATTTGAACCCTGTAACTCTCTTTACAACAACAAGGGTTTCTTCGAAACCAGGCCAGTCGTTAAAAGTTTTTCGATAAAAAAAAACCCCCCCGGCAGAAAGTTTCACGTGTTGGATTATTGGATGCTTCGACGCGATAGCATGCTTTGAAGTATCGAGTGCTTTGTTATTCGTCGCGTGATCTCTTTGTGTGTGCTTATGTGTGCGTTCGCTTCTGTTAGCTTCTGATACTCGGTGTATGGAGCCTGAACGATGGAGCAAATGCCGCGTTTACCTAACTGACTTTATTATAGCTTGTTTTTAGAAAGAAGCGAGTTGACGTGCATCGTCGGTTATAATAGCTGTCTACTTCGCCCCCGATCGCTCCGGGCTCGTAAAATTTAAGCGGCGATGTGGGATGAGGAACTCCGACTATATAAACCTAGGCGTTCCTTCTTTCGAAAAGCGTAACTAGGTTGAGATTAACATGTGTAACCTGGGGAAGGGTGAACTCGAGACTGTTACGTGTAAACCGTTAGGTAAATGTCCTCGATCTTCGCTCACACCGCTGCTTCATCGGAAGTGTGCATTGCGTCGATGCTGATGGCGACCGTGCTGGCCTTCGATTAGTTGGACGACACGTTCATAAATATTTCCCAACGAATTTTAATGGAACCATCAGACCGTTAAAGTATTTTCTTAATAATCTGAACGCACACAAATTTTGTATTACACCTGTATAAAATTAAATTTTAGAGGTGTTGCTTGTTTCATCAAACATAGTAAATTAGTTTAATTATCCACAAATCTTGCAAAAATTTATTAACCCTTAGCACTCGAGTGACGCCTCTGCTGTACTATTAATTAAAATATTGCTTACATTATTAGATCTGTCGGTATCTAATCGATTACTCAACATTTAAGTATTGTATGAAGTATTACATCAATTTCATATCTACCAAATTTAAAAAATCATACAGGATAGAAATATTCTAGATCGCAAGAAATGTTTAATTTTCTAGTTAAAATAGCTCCGAGTGCAAAGGGTTAAAATACTCTTAACGTTCAACAATACAGCAGCAACCATCAGAAATACCTCAAAGCACCGATTGCAGGATTAAACGTCATAGTTTTATTATTTATCAGAAGCAATAAGGTTTTGTCTAAATTGAGAGCTGATCTGCAAAACTAGAAAAGTATTAGAAAAATGATGGGGCACTCGGATTAACTTCGTTTCTAGATTCCGGCGTATCCACTTCCCGGGGACTATCTATGAGAAACGGATATCGGAAACCACGTTTCTTTAAAGTATCGTACACCAGAGACGAAACGTTACCGGGCGGGGGCCGGGGAAAATTGTAAGTGATACGAGGCTGGCCAGAACATTTGTCTGAGAACGGAATCGACGTTGGATTCGCTACCGAAATAAATAGCGAAGTGGATCTGGAATAAATTGGAGAATACAGAATGGCCGCATCGCGAAAGTATTGGCCGGTATCCAAGAATTTATCCACCGATGTCGGGGTATAAAAATTTCAGCGTTATCAGGATTGGACGCACGGCCTGTTTCTGCTGCTGAATATCTAATGAGCAAGAATAGAAGAAATTGGTCACTCGGTTTATCCATCGGTGTACACATGCGTGACACACGAACACGTCCCCGGATTTTTCGCTCTTTGGCCACGAAATCCCCGGAACTGATTTTTAAGCACGATTTGCCTCGACGATTTGCGTCGCATTCTCTTTACCGTTTCTTATTCGTTGGACATACTTTCGACGATACTTTTAACATCTACTTTCTTGGTCCATTGATGGAACGTATGTTATACTTCTCTTGCGAGTAGATCGCGAATTTTTATGGGAATTTTTATGCTAATTTACATTTACAAGTCAAGCTGATTGCAATTATTTCGCAAACTAAAGCCCACCGACAAAATTTTCAAGGGAAATGTTGTTCAGAATGGGGTGGATCGTTTTCTACAAGTTCACCCAAAATAAAATTAACGCTCACACGCGAAACAAGAACTAATTACAAATATTTTACTTCCTTTCATGGTTTTAGTAGGTTCAAAATAATTCACCAATGTCCTTAAATTCTTCTACCGTTTTAAATATCACGTAATCATGTCTGTCGTAATCCCTTCAACAATGGAATTTTAGAGACAAAGCATTTTTCATGTTTGTTATATTCAATGTAAGCTCTTCGGGCGAAATATGATATTGAACTGTTGCAATTAACGTCCACGAAATTTCATTGGAGCATCGTTAAAACAATTACGGGCCCATATACACGCCCAAGATGGGACCAGCTTATAAGTCATTCAATCTCGTTTTATGGAGACATTATTTAAATTGCGGACGACATTTTTACGATAACCGTAAACAAACCGAGACAGGCCACCAAATTTGATGCTACCGTCTCGCGGGATAAAATATATTCTCCGCTACGGTGATTTCGGGGGACGATGAATAAGAAGCTGCTCGGGATGTTAATTCGCGGTCACTTATCACGCGTGCAACGTGAAACACGGAAATTTCGAAAGGTTCCGAGGTAATTTACGTCAAGCTGGATCGCGAACGAACCCGCGATCAGAATATAATTATCCCCGGACCTGACGGAAAATAATTTCAGCCTGTTCGATCGCTATGCATCACTCGCGCGAGCCGATTTGTAAAGGAAGTTTAACGACCGGCCGAGACCGGTCTCGATCGACGATTCCCCGCTTCCTCGTAAATCTTCTTCGGGTTCCATTTCCCGCTCGATCTTTCGGCCGAGGTATCGACTTACTTATTTCCTAAGAACTTGTTCGTTCCCCTGTAAACTTCTCTAAATTGTTTGAACTCGATTCGACCGGGATGCCGCCCGGCCAAGACGCATCGCCTTTGCATCATGTTAAAGTGGCTGCGAAAGTAGCGACACACAGCGTCCCACAATTTTTATTGATTCTACGGAAGAATTTTCTCGGGATAAAAATCCACAGTCATTCTACTCATAAAATTCTACATTTGTCACTAGACTATGGATTTTCTATATTTATAACAGAAATTGATCAAAATCATAATAGTGCAACTGTGCCAAAAATATAAACACGCTGTGTTGCATTACTTTCGATTTATTAAAATGGTTGAAAAGCTGTAATCTATTTATCATAAATATTAAATATCGATAACGTCATTACTAGATGGCGAAATGTTATGAGAAACAAAAATTGTCTGCATTAATTGCAAGTAAAATGCCAAATATTTGAACACGCTGTGTTGCATTACTTTCGACTTATTAAAATGGTTGAAAAGCAATAATGTATTTATTATAAACATTAAATATCGATAACGCTCATTACTAGATGGCGAATTGTTATGAGAAACAAGAATTGTCTGCATTAATTGCAAATAAAAGGAGCAGCATAGACATTGAAATCTTCTCTGAATAATTTTAATGAGCTGAAAATGCAACAGAATTTCTAATTTAATTTAATTTTTAATTTCTTGTCCGTGCCGGTAACCCGGTTTTGCTGAGAACACGAATCATTGACAGGCATCGTGCATGGTGAATCAACGTAATATGGAGTTTAATGCGAGCTGAGTAGAGAAACTAACGGGTATAGAGAGGATCTCGAAACTGGGGAGATTACGTCGGACAACATTGGTTTATGGAGTTACACGAATAATTGAATCTCGCATCGAGATTCGGGGGCAGCAAATAATCGAGGCAGTGTGCTTATCGAACATTCACTGACGAAGTAAAAAATATTTGAGGAGGATGGAGAAACTTGCTCGCAACTTCATTTTTCGAAATAAAATACAGAAGAACTCTCCTCATCTCGGACACAACGATATTCCGAATATTAACGTTAAATTGTTTTTTTACGTTTCATCTTCATTTCTGTCAGTAAATACAGCTGCCTCTGCACATGTCGATTAACCCTTAGCACTCGAGTGACGCCTCTGAGGCGATATTAACAATTGCTGTACCATTAACTAAAATATTGTTTACATTATTAGATCGGTCGGTATCTAATCAATTACTCAACATTTAAGTATTGTACGAAGTATTACATCAATTTCATATCTACCAAATTTAAAAAATCACACAGGATGGAAAAATTCTACAGGATGTCTCAAAATTCCTTCAACATCTGGAAACAGGAGGTTCCTGAAATCATTTGAAGCAACATTTTCCTTTGCAAAAATTCGCTTCGCGGCTTTGTTAAGGAGTTATTAACGCAAAACACTGACCAATCGAAGCGACCTAGACGCGTGTTAGCACAGTCGACTCGACGCGCCAACTGTCAATTGGCAGACTGTACTAACACGTGTCTAGGTCGCGCTCTGATTGGTCCGTGTTTTTCGTTAATAACTCTTTAACAAAGCCGCGAAGCGAATTTTTGTAAAGGAAATTGTTGGTTCAAATGATTCAGAAACCACCCATTTCCGGATGTTGAAGGAATTTTGAGACACCCTGTAGATCGTAAGAAATGTTTAATTTTCCAGTTAAAATAGCTCCGAGTGCAAATGGTTAAAATAGAGATAGACACAATTCTATAAATAAATACAGCTCTCTTCACGAATCCGATCAAGCAGACATCAAAACGGTCAGAGGACAGAGTTAACTGACGCATAGTCGATGTAAGGTAAAATTGCTTTGATTATCCGGCCTGTGTCCGCTTTGCTCCCCGGACGTATCAACGAGATTGCCGGTAGACGGAAAAAAGCATAATAACGTAGGGCGGTTCGGTGCAGTTGAAAAATTTAGCAGTCATCGTTCGACGCGACGCGTTGGTGCGCAGGTGGGGTTGGTTGGATGGATCACCAACGCGGAACGCGTCGGCGGACTATACTACTGTATAGCTAGACTATACTATATAGCAGGGTGCCGGGAGCTGGAGGCAGAAGCAGAGGGCGAGGCTGAAGAGGTTGAAGAGGGACGGTTAGGTCGCTGGTGTCTGTCTCCGGGGGCTCAGCTGCGGCGGCACCACGGTGATCGATGTCTCCACTCTCCGCAATTTGAACAATGTCCCGCTGTCTTGGACAACCATCCTCTCTCTCTCCCTCTCTCTTTCTCTCTTTTGCTCGTCTGCCACTCCGCGTTCCACCATTTTCTTTTCCCCAACGTTTCCTTCTTTCCAACGCATCGTGTCTGCCTCTGTCTCTCCCTTCCCCTCTTCTTCCACGTTACGTTTCTGCTCCTGTCGTTCTGTAACCCCCGACGACCGTCATTCTCCGCATTCCCCGCTAAAATGAACGTTATACCGAGCAAGAAGGATGCGGACCCATTCTTATTTACTATTCCAAACGGTGTTGGCTGCGGAGAGGAAGAATACGCGTGTGCACGGATGAAGAAGCCGGAGCGGAGACAGGAAGCGCGTCTACGACCGCGACTTCTTGCCTCGATGGAAGCCTGAGCAATCATGAGCTTCTTCGTGCGGGCTAAACAAACGCAACGGGATGAGAACGTCTGAAACGTGCCACGGAATCGGGACTTGAAAAGCTCTTGCGCGCCCCGCCGCGCCACGAAACGCCGCGACGCGTCGCCTCCCGTCGCATCCTACACCGTTGTGCGTATTCACGTGTCGTTCTTATTGAGACAACCACTTGCCGCCGGCCCGATGAGAATCTACGCGTATGCTCCGTGTTTTCTTTAGCATTCCTATTTGCATTTTCCAGTGGCATCCAGGGAAATAACAGCGTTCGATGAAATCGAACGACGCGGGACGGCACGCTGCTCTAGATTACCTCGAACGTGTAGCGCGGTGTCCGACCGGAGGAATACGAAACGTGAGGGATTTGCCAAACAAGCTAATCACTACGGATTTTTATGCGATTTGTAATTCCCGTGGTCAAATTTTAGTAAAATGTCAAGTGAATGAGAATAGCAAATATCGATGATTCTGTAAATAATTCTATGACATTCTAGATCAAAGAAAAGTCTGATCTGTCAACCATTTTAAGGGGGTAGACTCGATTCTAGGATTGCAAGGGTGCGAGATGCACCTTCTCATTTCTCGATAATGCAAAGATGGGGTTTCTTGCTAAATGAAAAAGAAAGCGCTAGATAAAAGATCAATCTAGACCGCGATCACCCTCAAACGTTCTATTTTCTCGTTTACGAGGCGTAATTTGCATTATTCGGCAGCATGTAGCTGTCGCAGCTTTACGAGAATAGCTACACGCGCAGCTGTATGCTTACGAATAATACAAAGTACGCCTCGTAAACGTAAAAATAGGACTTTTGAGGACGATCGCGGCCTAGATTGTTCTTTCATCTAGCCTATACGACTACTGAAAAACCCGGTGATCGACTACAGGGAATTAAGAAGACGCATCCAACACTCTTGCAATCCTGGAAAAACGAGTCTAACCCCTTAAATTTAAAAGGACAAGTTAACCCTTTGCACTCGGTTGTCTCCTTCGAGGCACCGCTAAAAATTGCTATACCATTATTCAAAGTATTGTTTACACGATTAAATATGTCGGTATCCAATCAATTACTAAACATTTAGGTATTGCATGAGGTATTGCACCAATTTTATATACATCAAATTTCAAAAATCATAGGGAATGAAAATATTCTGGATCGGAAGAAATGTTTAATTTTCTAATTAAAACAGCTCCGAGTGCGAAGGGTTAAGATTGAAAACAAACGCTCAATTTCTAGTGAGAAATTCGACCGACCGGACCATGCAAATGATAATTACAACAATGCAGTTCTTATGGCAGTAACAGAAAGGATGAATTTAACGGTGACAAAGGGTCGAAGAGGAAAGGGTCCACGATCCAACATAATGCCCTTCGAAAACTCACTTTGGATTTCGTTCCTTGCCCGGGGCGTTTGCCCAGTCTACACATATAGGCACTGGTTATCGAGTTAGATTAGGCAGGTACCTTACCTTCGGATCAGAGTACGTTTGCCGAGAACCTTTGGTACAATAGTTCTCAAAGGGGCTGACAAGGAGTGTGCATACCTTGGATGAATACAAACAATGGCGTAGGAGCAGCCAATGGTGCGCGGAATTGCGAAGTAACTTATTCAAGGGTTACGTCAATGCGGCATGCTACCGGTAATTTCAAACTTTAAAAGCAAATCTCACCCATTGTCCGATAAATTCCGATATCCTCCGAGCCATTCGCGATTCTATTAACGGTAGACACCGTGATCGGCCGAATTAATAGTTCATAGAACGCGGAACGTGCAAATAATTGCAATACCCCGAGTATCTCGCAAGCTATGTATTTAAACATTTATTGAATTTTATGATGCAATTAACACGCGATATATTCAACAATTACAAATGCAGAGCTTCCGGATTCACGGCAACGTCTATAAAGAATTCACTCGATTTAAAGATAGACAGTGCTCGAGTGGCTCAGGTTCACTGACACGGGCCGATCGCAATTTTTAACGAACAAGGAACCTGACGTGTAAGGTATTCTCTAGACTCTGTAATTTTCTTTCTTTAGACCTTCCAATCGGAATAGATTTTGCAATCTCTCGCAGATTGGAGCCACGTTGCGAATGACGCATGACGTCTTACTTTGAGTACTAGATGCGGAGACCTGCAATCTGTTGATCGGGGAAACTAGAGTCTATTATTATGGCTCATCGATCCATTCCACTCTTTGCAAATTCATGAATGCATATTACACCTGCGCCGTCCTACCGAAAAGAAACATCCTCTATTGTCTTAAAAAATCGTAAAATCGAAACGATCGAATTCCTCTTCTGTGAACATATTTATTTCGGGTACGTTTAAAGCAAAACTTTTACCGAGATTACTGAAAGAATTACGTCAAAGTGTCGAGTGTTACGGAGACGCGTGTTTCGCGACAGGTTGAAAATCCTAGCAAGCCGAAGAACTGTCTCTCTTGTCATAGTAACGAAATTGCTGTGACGTCGCGGCGTCAACGGATAATGGAAAAATCTCTTTCGATAGTCAGAGACGTGCCGCGTTTTATCTTTCGCGTCTCGCTCGAAGTTGGAGCGTCTGAAAGAAGGAGCGTCGAGTTTTCCCGGGCGGTTGCAGATTTATCCACGAAGAATGAAACGGATCCGTCTAATTCAGTCTTCAGGAACGCACGAGCGAATTGAAATTTTGTATTCCCGTCGCAGGTGGGCGAGAGGAGCTGAAGAGGACGGAGAAACGGGGAGAAAAAAGGAGAAGAGGGCGAAACTTTTCAACGAGTTTACGCGCGTCTCTTTCCCGTCGAGACTCCGAAGCCGCGGAGAGTGAAACTTGGCCCCGTCTGGAGATGAAATCCGTGGCGCGTGACGGCACGCCTTTCTGAGCCAAAATCGCGGTGCGATTTTAATTCTACCGTTCGCGGAAACGTGCGACGCGGATTAGGACGGTTTCTCGAGAACGACGGGCCAAAGCGCGGTGCTCGTGCGAACATTTCGACGCTTACGTTTTCGACGTGATGAATATTTAGCGGCGGTGCTTGAAAACGTTAAGACGGCCTCGTAGACGCGCGACTATACCTTCTAACCCAGGGCAACGTTAACCCTTCTCCAACCCCCACAGGCCTCCTTATCCGACCGTTTCATCCCTTTCGTAACGCGACGTAACAGGCCGTGCTTCCGTCTTAACTTCCCGGGCAACAGGAATTCACCGTTCCGCTGCGTCGACGTTGTTTACAACTTGCCGACGGCATTTAGTATGATTACGGTTCGTTAAAAAACCCGTGGCTTCTTTGTTTCTCCGCTTTACCCAACTTCTCACTGTGTTCCACCGGCTCCAGCCACGGTATAGATTAGGTTATCCCAGAAATATTGTACAAGATGCGAGCCAACTTGCCAGTCAGCGTTTTTCTCTCAACCGTACGGAGAAAATGGAGGGGAAGAAATTCTATTGTTTCTGGTAATTAGTTACTTCGGGGAGCCAGGGTCGCTTGAATCTTGACGCATGTATAGAGTCAAGGACTATTATCAATTATTTGATTATGATTATACTATTATAATTATTTTAATTAACAAATTTTTTATCTAAGCCAGACCTAACCCAGAGAATTTATAATACATTCTTTAACACTAAATCTGATATCACCGGTCAAAATGACCGTTTCCAGATTTTTTGTTTCGCAATTATTGAAATAATAATAATTATTTTATAAGAAATACACTAATCCTACAAAGGAGTGTGTATAATCGTTCCAATAATAATTCAACAAATTTTTCATCTTAACCACTTGCCTTACGATTTATTTCATGGTTTCGGTGACTAGCAATTTTTTTGTAGATTGTAATTTCCTAAAAAAGGAGAATATCGATATAAATCGTATGCCTATATGTTCTCCAATAGCTGTGTATTAACAAAATTATTAACATACATTTTTATCGGAATGTGTTCAGAATCTTCACGAAATAATAAATATTGAATTAATAAAAATTATTTTATAAGAAATGAGTCTATAGATAGCTCTAATATATTTACAATATGGGGAAATGAATTAGTATTTACAAATTAAGAGTAGAAAAATAATTAATTATATCGTCACTCTGATCACGTATTACAAAATAGGAGCCGTACAAAGTCTAAATAAAGTCAGACTTGTCATTTATATAAGGGAACATGTACCCTATGTAAAGTTGTTACTTCTAAGGCTCGGCAGGTGTATTGTTAATTAAATTCAGGATAGAATGATAAATTTGAATTCAATCAGGGTCGGCCATTTCTTAACAAAATGCACTAATTTATATGTTGGTGTCTAGCATTTTTCATTCCAAGGAAAGGAATTTGATTAGAGTGGCACATCTACGGTGCCCAAACATTTACGTGAATTGAATATCTGTATAACTGAATTTACAATAACATTGGTGTTTAAAAAACAGCAATTTATAACTTACCGTTTACAGCCGATAATTTTCGAGAAGTGTGTGAACCTCCGTTAAGACACCGAATACCTGAAACACAAAATTATAATGTATCGTTAGTAATTGTTATACAAAGCTTCCGAAAATTACATCTAAAAATATAATATTATATAGAACAATTTCCATTTTACATAAATTTAAATGTTAATAACGAGACCGCGAATTCTATGCATTCATGGAAAAAATTAATAAATCAAATCGGTTTGTTTAGAACGACTAAAACAACACAAATGTTTAACTTCGGTTTCTCACGACAGACAATTTTGTTTCCACCGAAATATCTGCACGGAACAACAACCAACCTATAAAACAAAATTCTACATTCAACGAACCCCCTGAAATTCCCATCTTAATCCTCTCTAACGATCATCACCCTGCTCCTCACCCGGGACAATCAAACGCGTTTGCTCGGAACGGCGCAGCAGCTAACGATAACAAGAAAATTGAAATAATCGCTCGGGATGCGCTAAACACGGTAAAACTACGGCAATAGCGGGAGACTTGATGAGCGTCTAATCAAGCGTGGCGCTCGCGCTTCTAATTACAAAGCAACCTGCGAAATAATTAACTCGGTGGGTCATGGGATAGCTGTTATTAACGAAAATTAACTGAGTTCGCGCGTGGCTAGAACCGAGCGTGTGAAGAAGAACAGAGATAGAGAGTGAAGAACGGGGCGATGAAAAGCAACGAGAGACAGAGAGAGAGACAGAGAGAGAGAGAGAGAGAGAGAGAGAGAGAGAGAGAGAGAGAGAGAGCAAGATAGAAAGAACCGGTAGAGCGGCCTTAGTTAATAATAACGAGAATCGCCAACTGTCGCGGATTTTAATTCGAAATGTTCAATTAGCGTGCGACCGGCGAACCGTGATGCGGTGGTATCATCGCCGGGTAACGACTGCCTTCGTTCTTCGCCGGCATAACAGCCGTAAATTGGAAAGTGATACCGAATTCACGCGTCACCAAGCGCACCGTGCGATCACCGCGTTAATTATAGATATCCGGGGACGCCGCGACGCCAGTGTATTTTAGGTAATTGGGGGTGGAGCCCGAAATCGCGGCGCACCCTTCCGACGTTCTCGCATTTTCCGGCGAGCGTCCGTTCCCTGACAGAAGCGTGCAACGTCGATTCGAGGAAACAGGAAGAGATAGGAGGGAGAGATAGATACAGGGACAGAAAGAGGAAAAAAAAATGAGAGGCGACCGTGCACGCTTTAAAAAGTTCGACCATTTATACCAACCCCTGTCTCTCTCCGGCGTATTCCTCCACCCACGCCCCCGTCGCGCCCTATCTTCCTCGGACGGTTAAATCGTTCGACATCGTAACTCTCGCCGAATTAATAATTTCACCCCATCCGAGATATATCCTATCCTCCGTTCTTTCTCTTTTTTCCTCCTCTCGCTCTCTTTTCACGGGAAAATTAGCCGCCAGAGGTCTAAGTGGATTCCGCGTGCAATCGATACCACGCGGTTCGCGCGATCGTGTTATACCGTTCCTGTGTGTGCACGTTCCACGGTAACTTCCGCGAATGCGATAAACTCTTTGACTGGCGTCGATCTCGTTTCCGAAAACTTGCTCTCCCGTGCTTTACGAAGCTCCCGCGCGCGGGACCTGCGTTATTACAACCGGCGTATCGCGTTGTTTCGCGATATTGTTTGGGGTAGATTGGGGCGCGTTGTTTGCTAGGGATTATTCTACCGAGTGGAAGCTTGAAATTTGGAAGAATAGGGAAAGCTCTCTTATCTCAACCCTTGTGCGAATACACCAAATGTTCTACCACGTTCAATAATATTAGGCTTCGCAGTTTCAGTACGTGCTTCAAATCGATAACATATTTCTAACCAAAAGTGTACGAAAAAGTTCAGAGAAAAATTGAAAGTACACACCCAACTAGCCGTCTAATCATATAGAGTTTAAAGGGCTTCTTGTTTTATGAGATATTATATTCAACAGCGTCGTCAGCATTTGATAAGGTTAACAGCAATTATATAGGATGAGACCCTTCTCGTGATCACCTTAAATTGTTGGGGGATCGGTGAAAAAATTAATTTCCTCGATCAATCTGATTCAGGATGATTGCACGTTCGCGATGCTTCAAGGTGTATCTATGCAAAACATCATCCGCGTGATACCAGTTTCTCTCACCTCTCGAGCAAACCGAAGAAAAAAACGAGCCGGGCAGTAACAAAAAGCGGAGGCTCGTTCAGTCGACGACATGTACCTGGCAAAAAGAAGCTGTCGTCGCGAGATGCACGCTTCGACGAGAAAACAAGGTAGCAAGTAATTCCCAATAACGACCCCAATTACGCCCATACACGTCATTCCGGGCGTTTGATACCGCGCGATTTGTGCGCGAGCGTTCTACTTAATCGCGGCGTGTCCCGCATAATAATGACCGGGCTGTAGGTATAGGATGACGAAGGGAGATCCGCGTCTTGTATCGAGTAAAAAGGCCTGGGCGCCGCGTCGAGGCATAGGAGCGCAGGTGCGTGTGGGATGACACGCTAAGTGACTGGAAATCATCCGAGGATCGCATGCGCAGCTGTCCCCGTAATTTTCGTAGTTCGGCCGGGTACGGGTGCAACTGCGTGTAGCGTGTCTCTGTGCAGGTGGAAATGCGTGCACGGTCGATCGAACGGAGAAACACGCCGGAAGGCGGATGCTGCGGACGGAAAAGCGCGTCATTCGTCGGTCCGTTTGTGATTTAGCGCGATTGCCGTCGCGCGATTTCGTTGGCTGACGGGTTCTCCGAGCGAGAAAGGGTGCAACGGGTACACCGTCACCTATAGACGGGTCCACCTACCGGTTTGTACTTCCTAGCGGATGACTCTCCGGTGTACTGGTGTTAGGGATCCATTAGCTAATGGCTGCGCACCAGCCATCTGCTCGACGCTAGCTTTTATTCGCCCGTTCCCGTACTCCCTCTTCATCACCATCCTCCCACTTTATCTTTCTCTCTCTCCTGCACGCTCTCTCTTCGTGTCCCATACACCCCTTCGTCTTTTTCGCGCCACCCTACCGCTGTCCCGTAGCTTAGCCCAGGCTCATAACGGGGACCGCCGATTCATTTATTCATATCTTTCTTTTTCTCCTCGTAAGTGAACCCCTTGCCGCCGCCAACCCAGCCGACCGTGGTCCTTTCGTGGTTTTTGTTCAACGCTGCGCGATACCTTATGGGGGTGTTTGTAAACGACTCTCGAGGCAAGGGGCCGTTGCGACAGAAATGCTCCGAAGAGCTTTTGAACGGGGAACCTGTGACGTGATCGATTGCTCTGTTCCTAGCTCCTGTTCGTTTCGAGTGTTGTAGGCGGGACGACAACCATCCCGCTCGATTCCAAGAAGATTTTCACAATTTTTATCACATGCGATCTCGAATTCAAGTCAATTTTGTTAGGATCTCTGGACAACGTACAAATTTTTCAGATCAATTTTTAGAGACTGGAATAGTGCACTTTGGTAGGTTGTCCTGAAAGCTCCTTTCGCAATGTCGACGTTTAATATCGTTGTACAACACATTGTCAATGTTTTATTATGTCTTCGCGCTGATGTACTAGATTACGCTACATTGATCCTACAATGGAGTGTGTATAATCGTTCGAATAATAATTCAATAAATTTTTCATCTTAACTCCTTGCCTTACGATTTATTTTACGATTTCGGTGACTAGAAATTTTTTTGTAGATCGTAATTTCCTAAAAACGGAGAATATTGATATAAATTGTATGCCTATATGTTCTCCGATAGCTGTATATCAATAATATGATTAACATACATTTTTATCAGAATGTGTGTTCAGAATCTTCATCACGTGTCAGACACGATATTGTAAGGTAACAGGTTAAGCATGTATTCACGAAATAATTTGTACACCACATAAAAATATGGGATAACTTTTAAATTTTCAATTGCATAATATGTTCGAAAACGTGTCTTGTATAAGATGATTTTGCGAGCAGTCATGCTATTAATTTGTTTAATCCGATCAACCTCTTTAAACTCCTCGCGAAAATAAAGTAAAAAGTACTATTGAAATACGCTCAGAAACGTCCTGCGTTAAAGTGCTAAGCTAAAAATATTGAACGCAGGAAGCAATGATATAGTCGTTGGTAGAACAGATCGTAAACGCAGGATACCGACACTTTATCTTTCTCGAATAAAAGAAACCGTTCCAGGAGACATAATCACGCGATTTTAATGCATGCGAAGTGCAACGCCGCTCTCCATAAGAAGACGATGTCAACATTATTGCCGCGTATTTCCTGCGCCCGACCGTCACTCTGTTATTTATGCGAGCACATTTTTGCCACAAGCAAAAATTATTCCCTCGTAAAAAGTTCAGAAAGATACATATGGGATTTAATTTCCGGACACCGATACCGGGGCTGGCCAGGATCTCTTGCCAACCGTGAGAATTATACCTTTTGAACCAAAACTACTTTTACAATAAAGGCGTTTGTTAGCACCGGACCGCGGAAAAATTCGTTTTCTCTCTTCGCGAGTTTATTAAAGCTGAAGGGATATCGTCGCACGAAGAACACTGTGCTTTGCTTATGAAAATATTTAAGGCATTTAAGAATATTGTTGTTTCGTTTCCAAAATATTCAAATTATTAGAAAGAGAAATAAATGTCTACCCTCTGGTATCTTTTACGTACTCTTCCAATTAATTCATACAATTTTCATTTTGCATAATAATCCGCACTTTCAATATTGCAAATTTAAAAATGATTTCCTTTTTCAACTTTCCATTCTTGACATTTTCAATACAAACCCGGATAGAGAAGTTGTAAAAATCAATTTTTACTATTTTCTTCGCAATTCCGACCAAGTGTAATTTTTGCAAAATGTTCATTACACGTCTTCTAAAGTCAACCAGTGTACCACTGATGGTACACGCTGACGTATTTATTTTTAATGCGAAAAAACATATATTTTATAAGAAATTTAACACTGTAGAATGTATTTCTACCAAAAGAATAAGGAATTACAAAAAATTCAGTATAGAACAAAACACATACGTTTGTTTAAACTGAAGCAAGGAAACGGTGAAAATCGCTGAACATTAAATACGCATAACTATTGAACTATTGAATTCCTAGAATTGAAACTTGAATTTCTATTACTATCTATGCTACTACTAAAAAAATCTACGGGATTATATAAAAAAGTCAAAAATTTGTGATCTCCTAAACCGAACAGCAGCCGATGAAAGAATAAACTATTGAAACAATAAAAGTTCATAAAAGAAACTTGTTTTATATTTTCACTTAAAATTCCCTTTTAATTTAAAATTCAATTTAAAATTATATTCTAATAATTATTTAAAATATCCCCTCAATATTTAAATAAAAATAAGGGAGTCAATATAGCTAATCAATTTAAAGATAAAAAATTATTTGTGGAAGGATCAAAAATTTAGAATAGATTTTACCTATTCGTTCTTTTGTTCAAAAGTTAAAATTGATTGTACACGATGTGATAACTGCTCTATACAAACGAATTACTTATGGATTGATGAGCTAATTAAATATTCTGTAACAATACATCAATCTTTAGTCAAAACGTCAAATGGCCTGAATGAAAATTCGAGCAAAAACGGCTTGGCACGGAACGCGTTAAGAGGTGTCATTTTAATAAAATTGTAAAAAAAAGCTGGTTTCTTTAAAATTTAAAACAACAGTTCTTAATCTAAAACTCTATATTAAACTGGTTCAAGTTTTACAGAAAAATTGTAGACGTTTGATCAATTCGTAAAAAGTTATCCCGATTTGAAGCGAGTTCGATCAGTTATGGAAGTCGGTGTATAGTGTATATCCGTAGCGATAGATCCGCCGGAGCGACATTTGAAAAAATGGCATGCATATCTGGCTGCAGCATCCGTCCGTAAGTGCATTTTATATAGAAAAGACTCCGCTGTATCATCACAGCGAGGAGTATACGGAGCCGCAGGATCTCATCAGCATTCGCATCCCTTGGAAATCCAAAGCGGAAACGCGCGACGCGGGGATTACCATTTCCACGAAATCTGGGTCTCCCCGGAAGCCGCGCTTTGTCTTCATGTAAATAAAAAGACGCTCGTTTACGAAGTATATACACGCTGGAAGGAAAAGTTTCTCTTGGTGGCCAGGGCGAAAGTATACGGGCCGGGACTCCCAGGTGTATCCTGAATCTTCTGGCAGCCGCCGAGAGTCGTAGCTGTCCTTCCGTTCTTGTGGTCCCGCGTGGGGTCACGGGAATCACGAATCGCGAAGATTTACAGAAATATTTTGACAGAAATACATGGGGGCGAACGTTGCATATTTCATCGGTCACGATTTCCACGGGGCCCTTTCTCGCAGTGTGCCATCCTCTCTCTTTCTCTCCTCTCCCTGAGGAAGAGCTCTTTGTCTTCGTTTGGTGGACTGACCGGCTCAAGGGCTCACCGGAGAGGCTGCGAGAGGTTGAAAGGGCCACGCTCTCGGTACTTAAACCCGTGATATATGCGATATACACTCGATGCTGCCCACAGGTACTTACCTGTGTACCGACTCGCGGCCAGGTACAGCCCCGGGACCACGGGTTCTACACATGTTCGCCTACTTTACATTGCGGTGAGTAATGCGCCACGGACCTGGCATTAAAAGCGCTAGTAAAGTCGGCCTTTGCCAAAGGGTACACACACCGTCGTCCCCATGACTGTTACGGGACGCCATGCGACGAGAAGATGAACGAGAGGCCGCGTCCCGTCGCTAATAATATGTCATTAAAACCGGCCGTGTGCAACGACAAAAAAATAAAAGGAAAGAAAGACGAACGGGAAAAAGTGACGCGCGCGCGATTATGTGCAAATGCATTTCCATGCGTGAGCTTTTTTCGCTCGGCAGCCAGCCCGCTGCACTGGATCGAAGCGAGAGGTATCGCCTCCTTTGAATGTAAATTTCAGAATCGTTATCGTGTCCCCGATGGATCCAGAACTGCGGAATGCTGGAACTCCGGGCTACATCGTGCAGTGATGGCTGGTAATAACGCTAGAAGCTACATTAGTAAGAATTCTCTCCCTTTTTTCATTATTTTCCTACTGGATCTTATACAAAATAAATTCTTTTTACCAGAATTGCAATTTACTTTCTTTGTTAATATGTTTAACCGATTAAGTGTGTTTGACGACTATATCCGTCATGGAGATGTGGCAGAATTTTGTGTCATGACGATTATATCCGTCATGCGTAAAATTTTGTTACAATTTGATATTTAAATTGTAATTCTGACGAAAACTAAATTATATTCGTAAATTTTCATATGTTTAAAATGTTTAGAGGGCAAGACGAAATGAAACAAACAAATGAAAATTATAAATAATTTGAGATGGTTTCGTGCATCCCGGTATGCACTGGCGTCATCGCTTGATTTTTGCGACACATACAGGTGCGCGCTGTGAAAAGAGGTCGCCACAGTTAACTGGTTAATAGATTGAAAATAATACATAATTTTTAATTTATTTATTGTTTGAAATTATACCTTATTTTTTGGATAAATGCATAAAATCCACTGTCTAATAATAAGTATTGAATTATTGTATTTCGAGTGTTAAAACTCGGTCAGGAGGGACAAATGTTGTTGCTGCCCTTATGACGACGAATGAAACTGTGTGACAAGCTAATCGTCTCTTGAGTGCCAGTTGAAAAGGCAATATCGCTGACATTATCAATAGAACAATTACAATCCCCTATGCAGATATAATCTACGATTGAATAATAATGTTTACCGAGCATAGGTGAAGGTCTGGTACCCTTCAATAAGTAAATTAGCCAGCAATATTGTCGGCGTTACCAATAAACCGCGGCGCAAAATTAATCCCACCGCGTACAAACAATGGGCGCAATATTAAATGCAAAATCGCCGGCAGATGCGATTGAATTGCTCATACGCGCCGCTAATACTCCGGCCGCTCTGCGAATTTCAATTTTACTACTCTTAACCTTCGCGTTGAATGTCGATCGTAACATTTATTTGTCAAAGCGGATCGCGGTCGAAACGTTTATCCCATGACACTCGCAATTAACAACGTAATGTAACTCTCCATTCGCGAATTAAAAGAAACGGGGATTTCGAGCAATTGACAATGTTTTAATGTCACACATCAGTATCAATATAAATAAACCGCGACTTTATATGATTTATATATTTATATTAGACATGAAATATTACACTTGACTCAACATTTTAAAATCTTTACATTTTCTGGCTAAACGAATAACGGAATAAATCAATTTCGAAAACCAATTTAAATTGTTTTTATACAATGAATCGATGAAATAATGGTATAAAAATGTGTATGCCAATAAAAATAGCAAAATTGTATAACAGAATGTTCTTGTAGAAATACATGTCCGTAACGCACGTAAAACGTTTCTTAATTAATTATGAGAATATTAACCCGTCAACGCGACGTAACGAATTTTCCGACGGAGGCCGTTACAAAAGCTGCAATTTAGTTGAAAATATTGAATAAATTACGGATAATTAGTTTAATACCTATGGGGATGTCGTTGCAGGCGTTAACGGCAAAGCAATTATTTGGTTGCTAATTATTTCACTGTTTCCCCCGACTAAATCAGCCGGTTTTTTAAAATCCTCTGAGAACGGCGCGGCGCTCGGGTAACTACTGTACACAAGCCCGGCGTTGTTGTTTTGGAGTTTCGCATTACACGTCTGCTTTCCTCCAAGAAGTGCACCTACTAATTACCTGCTGCGTCAGTCTCCTCGTTAACTGTAGACGAGCAAAGGGAACGGAGAACAGAGAGGCATTCCGAAATAACGGTTAACTCGCAGCAATGAATCCCACGGTTCAATTCAAAATTTCCGGCGTCGAGATTTACAATATTCTTTTCACGTCGTTCCCTTGACAACTTGAAACATCGAGAGAAACGACTCGCTGAATAATTATTCTTCTACATGTTGTAAATTATATGTAATTCGTGCGTGTGTCCAAGGAAATAGGGGATCAGATCGTCGAATAAATTGCAGTAGCGCCGAATGATGATTGTTAATCTGTTTATTTTTATGAAAATTGTTAGCAAGATATATTCTCTTGTCTTAATGGTGCTATCAGTTTCAAACTATAGTATAACCTTGTTTACAATACTATTTTTATGTTTAACGTATGCTTAAACAATTCTGTGAACAATCGCATCAACAAGTTTGCTCGAACATTTTCCTCCAGGCGTTTTATTTTCCATCCCGTAACTCCGAGGGTTGTTTTTCACCCCTTCATTATGCGCAATGACCGATGAAAACACTTGTTCAATCAATGAAAGCTTCATGAAAATTAAATATCACTTTTCCAACCTGAACCTGCTACATCGCTTTATATTCAGTGTCCGACTATTACTGTCTGAATCTACTGAACCGAAATCGAAGTTTCGAGAGCGCCTCGAACGATTGGCAATGAAGTGAAACTAAGTTGGCTAAAACATCGATCATTCCATCGGTGAACATATTAAATACTGATTGTAATTTTCTAGGGTATACGCAATTCTTTTTTTTAGTGTTTAATATATCCACGATTTTGCTTCAACACTTTCCTCAAGGAGTAATATAGTTCATCTCTAACTTTTAGGGTTGATTTCGTCCATTCACCATGGGCAATGACACAATAAAAACCACTTGTTCCATCAATCGAAGCTTAATAAAAATCTTACAACCTGTGTGTACTATATTGTTTTATATTGTCTGACTGGTAATATCTAGATAAAGGATCGAAATCGAAGTTCGATGAATATGAATATATTAAATAGTAATTGTTATTTTCTAGTGTATATGCAATTCTATTTTTCGTGTTCCCCTCAAGGGGTAATATTGTTCGTCCCTAACTTTAGGGTTGTTTTCGTCCCTTCACCATGAGCAATGACCAATAAAAACCACTTGTTCGATCAATCGAAGCGTAACAAAAATCTTACAACCTGTGTGTACTATATTGTCTGACTAGGGTAATATCTAGATACAAGACCGAGATCGATGTTCCAAAAACGTTCGAAACGATTGACAACGAGTGAAGCGCCCTTCGTCAGCTAGTTGACTAAAAAATCGTTCGTTCTATCGATGAACATATTAAATAGTGATTGTAATTTTCTAGTGCAAATACAATTTTATTCTTCATGTTCCCCTCAAGGGGTAATAAATACTGTTCGTCCCTAACTTTTAGGGTTGTTTTCGTCCCTTCACCATGGGCAATGACACAATCAAACCACTTGTTCAATCAACCCGCTTGTTCAATCAATCGACGTGTAACAAAAATCTTACAACCTGTGTGTACTATATTGTTTTACATTGTGTCACTGGTAATATCTAGATAAAGGACCGAAATCGAAGTTCGATGGATATGAATATATTAAATTGTAATTGTAATTTTCTAGAGTATATGTAATTGTAATTTTCTGGAGTATATGCAATTCTACTTTTTATGATCCCCTTAAGGGGTAATATTTTTCGTCCCTAATTTTTAGGGTTGTTTTTGTCCATTCACCATGGGCAATGACACAATAAAAACCACTTGTTCCATCAATCGAAGCTTAACAAAATTCTTACAACCTGTGTGTACTATATTGTCTGACTGGGGGTAATATCTAGATACAAGACCGAGATCGATGTTCCAAGAACGTTCGAAACGATTGGCAACGAGTGAAGCGCCCTTCGTCAGCTAGTTGACTAAAAAATCGTTCGTTCTACCGATGAACATATTAAATAGTGATTGTAATTTTCTAGTGTATATACAATTTTATTTTTCATGTTCCCCTCAAGGGGTAATATTGTTCGTCCCTAACTTTTAGGGTTGTTTTCGTCCCTTCACCGTGGGCAATGACACAATCAAACCACTTGTTCAATCAATCGAAGTGTAACAAAAATCTTACAACCTGTGTGTACTATATTGTTTTACATTGTCTCACTGGTAATATCTAGATAAAGGACCGAAACCGAAGTTCGATGAATATGAATATATTAAATTGTAATTGTAATTTTCTAGAGTATATGTAATTGTAATTTTCTAGAGTATATGCAATTCTACTTTTTATGGTCCCCTTAAGAAGTAATATTTTTCGTCCCTAATTTTTAGGGTTGTTTTCGTCCCTTCACCATGAGCAATGACCAATAAAAACCACTTGTTCAATCAATCGAAGCGTAACAAAAATCTTACAACCTGCGTGTACTATATTGTCTGACTAGGGTAATATCTAGATACAAGACCGAGATTGATGTTCCAAGAACGTTCAAAACGATTGACAACGTTTGAAGCGCCCCCTCGTTAGCTAGTCGACTAAAGAATCGTTCATTGAAAAGATCGGGTTCCAAACAAGGGTCTAAACTAACGGCAGAAATTCCTGAAAGTTGCAAGAAAGATCGTCGCGTGTAGTAAATCACTCGACTGTATAAAGCCGGCCGCTAGCATCGATTTTGCTTAACGATACAAAGTTCCAGCGAAAGCCCCGGTTGAATGGGAAATAAGTGTCGTCGGTGTAGCCCGTTTCGAAATGTATATTCGCTCGTAATTCAGACGCCTCGAGGCTTGGCCACCGCCCGCCAAGCGGTTAAGTGTTTCCGCGGGACCAATTTTAATAATGCCAAGCGTCTCGAGCGGCGCAACAAAAGAGCCCCTGCCAGCCTTCAACCACTTTGACACCGACGTGTACTCACTCTCGGAGTTCTTCATTTCTCCACGCCGTTCCACGCTTCCTGTTCTTTCAACGCGGGCTTCCCCGATTCGATTCTTACCTCTTTGATGTCGTTCAACTGTTTCTCTCTTCGGCTACTTACTTAAAACCATTATACCGGGCCGTTAGGGCACGGCTTAAAGTGTTACCAGAGTAAATAGCCCGCGAGGAGATCGATGAAACGCACTTCGAACCGTCGGATCGAACAATTTATAAGAACCCAACTCCGCCAAGATACATACAATTGAATTGATGCTCCTTTGGAAATGAAAGATTCCACGGACCGCGAAGTTTGTTAAAACTTCCCTCCCTGTTTCGAGAAGTTGAAGAAATGAAAAATGACTTGGGTAGACATTTCTCATCGCGGGTTTAATGAATACTATCCATCCCCTGGAACGCTCCGAATAACTTTCCCTTATGTACGTAAGTTATCTTTGCTACTTTTCAAGCTACATATAACAGGAGGATCTTGATAGTACTAGTTCATAAGATTGTCGGCTTCGCCGGTTACTAAATCGTTCTCTCACCTCGACGAAAGATCCAGCAATTCGTGAATTTTGTGTAATATACTGCGCAAAGTAATACACTCCCAGTTAGTGTTCATTTGTCAGTGATAATGTATAATTTTGTGTTTGTAACGAATCAGACGGTGAGATTACGAGCTCGGAATATGCGATCCAGTAAACAAAATACAAAAAAATTTAAATAGCGGGAGTAATAAAGATATTTTCAATATAAATTATGCATTTCATAATAGTAGAAAATGTGGGCACAGCTTAAGGGTTCACGTTGGCCTTTTTACATTTGCCTACGTGTTTATTTGTAACAAATGAAAGAAGAAGGCAAGAAAAGGTAAAAGATTTTCGTGATACTGCTTCAGTGTGGAATTCTAATTTTTCTAAAAGATATATATATATATAAAGTTGTGGTTTAAAGATTTAAATGAATCTAGCAACGATTCCCATAATTATGTAGAATAATTACAGTATCGAAATATTTCAAGAAAAATTTTGTAAATAATTGAATATTCGAGAAATAATTAAATTTGCACGGGAATCGTCGGAGTAACGAAACCTATAACGATAATGGGTTACGAAGTTATGAGCGGTAATGTAGAACCGGGCTATACATCCAGCATCATTAATCCATCCGGACACCGTGTTGTGATTCAATGTAATTATGCTGTGTATAAAGGCAACTGGCACGATGAATGGATCGTACTGTGCACGCAGCTGAACTCGTCTTCCTCCTCCTTCGTTTCCTCCCCTGGTTGCTCGTCCTCGTGTTCCTTTCACATTTTCCTCTTCATCCATCGAATCCTAGCGTTCGATTCACCGTGGCTGGCCAGTTCCTACTTTTTCCCCTCGTTCTTTCCTTGATTGCTTCTTCGCTGTCCGCGTCTCTGACTCCGGGAGAAAGGGGTTGGTCCCGGACCCGAAGGAAAGCTTCGCTGTCGACGAGTAATTAGGAGGAGCAGTTGTGGAAGGAAACAATTGGTTCGAGTCAACGTCGTAACTTCCAGCCAGATAACTAATCACGAGTCGCGGCACGAAAAAGAGAGAACGACACAGCTCCGGCGAAATCGTATTATGACCGTGACTGTTACCACCGGTTCGTCGGCGACGATTGCTTGCTACCCGAAATCCACACTTGTTGGAAGAAGTATAGTGGATTAATTCGGCCGCAATCGAGCAATTCTGTTATCCTTTAACCTGTTTCCCGGGTAAACTGGTTAACTCGACGGTCGAAATTAATACGCTCGTGACATCGATTGTTTCGAGAATCGGCCTCGTTGTTGAAATTTACTGTAATTGGATAAATGTGTGCTTTGCTGGAAACGTGGAGAACACGCGACAAAGAAATCTCGGTGTCTCTCTCAATTTAGTAATGTAGAAGAGCCATTGCAATTATGAAAACACTCATATCCGTGCAACCTTCAATTTTTACTAAAATAATTCTTAAAATGATTTACTTTATACAAAATTTCAATGTGTTCGAAACTTTAACGCTTCGTTGTAACATTTATTTTATTGTATTCCTAGAATTATTCTGCAAAGTGTTCGAACAAATTGTCTCAGACAATGCACATATCTATGCAATCTCTTATTTGTTGGAAACGTGGAGAACACTCGACGAAGAAATCTCGGTGTTTCACTCTCAATTTAGTAATGTAGAAGAGCCATTGCAATTATGAAACCACACATATCCGTGCAACTTTCAATTTTTACTAAAATAATGACTAAAATGATTTACTTTGTATAAAATTTCAATATGTTCGAAACTTTAACACTTCGTTGTAACATTTATTTCATTGTATTCCTAGAATTATTCTGCAAAGCGTTCGAACAAATTTTCTCAGACAATGCACATATTTATGCAATCTCTTATTTGCTGGAAACGTGGAGAACACGCGACGAAGAAATCTCGGTGTTTCTCTCTCAATTTAGTAATGTAGATGAGCCACTGCAATTATGAAACCACACATATTCGTGCAACCTTCACTTTATACAAAATTTCAATGTGTTCGAAACTTTAACACTTCGTTGTAACATTTATTTCATTGTATTCCTAGAATTATTCTGCAAAGCGTTCGAACATTTCGAACATCAGACAATGCACATATTTATGCAGTCTTTTATTTCTAGCAATCCAAAGATCAATATCAGATCTACAATTTCTTATTTTATAAAAACTATTCATATTCTCGGAAGCATTCTAACAAATTTGCTAAGACAATGTTACACATACAAGGAAATACAATACGGGCGTTTTTGAAAATTCACATCAATCCTACCTGATTGTTTTAAATAAGTTCACTGGACACAAACCACCACGTTGTCATAAAAAGACTAATACTATATTCCATAAAAACAATAATGAAATCGTTCACAGAGATTTAGATGTACCTGGCAGCTTTCTCCTAACCCAAATCAAATAACCACGGCTCGAAGATTCAACCGTGGCGGATATTGCGCGAAGGGACATCGATATCACTTGTATGGGCACGCAAGGACGTTTATAGGTCCGTATAAGAATTCTCGTTCCACGGGTGGGAACTATCGATGTTATGGCACGCGGCCGTCCATTCTTGGAAGCAGTAAGCAATCCCGAAGACGCTTTCCATTGGTTTATCGGTGCGTTCACGGGCGTATGACTGTTCGCCGTCATCCGGCTGTATCGAGTGTTCGGGCTTGACTTGATTGCCGCAATACCGGGAAAAAGCTTAACGAACGGATTGTTGCTTCGTCGACAGACGAAACGTGCGGCCGTTCCGACGCCGGATGAATGTCTAACAAGTCAGGAGGCGTTCGTTAGTCGCACGCACGGCCGTCTCATCCGAGACTGAATGTCTTCGTTCGTCGGGAATATTTTTTGACACCGCGCCGCGTCGGCTAATTAAATTGTAAATTATATTCCGGGCACGGCCGTCTTTATCCGCGGAATCTGGCGATGATCGTCGTAATGCCGATAAAATAGGGAGAGGGGGCGTAACGAGCCGATTGTCACGACGATGAATAGCTCTGGACGCGAGATCGTTGCGACGAAGAATGACTGTCTGATGTCTGACGCTCGTCGACGCTCGTCGGACAGAAACGAATCGTCGTCGGCTGAAACCAACCGGGAAAACGTTTCCGATGGCTCTGTCACTTGGAACGCTTTATCCTCCGCTCCGATCAATGAGACCAATGTTAGTTTTTCGCCTGATCGTACCCCGAGTGATGTCATTGTTGCAGACGACAGTAATACTGGATGGATCGCAAGGAACCACTCGCCGTGTAATATCGGGGTGGACTTCTGATGGAGATTTCAAATGGAGTCTATCCCCGGCAAGTTTTCTTCGAAATGAAAATGGGAAATACCTGTTCGATATCATTTATTTCGCACCGTTAATTTCGAACGGTGCCGAGCACGTTCGAAATAAAATGTGTATTGGAAATAGTAATTAAAATACTTTAATTGAAACGTGTATGTTACGTCGTATTGGGTTGGCTAGAAAGTAATTTCGGTATTTTCAGGTGTAATGAAACCGAATTTCTCTATTCAAACGATGAACTTTAATCAATAAAATATTTTCTTATTTATTCTTTTTGGCAAAAGATCATAGAACAGAAGGGAAAATATCTTATTCGTTAACGATCATTGCTTGAATAAAAAAATTCGGCTCTATTTCACCTTAAAATACCGAATATCTTTCTTGCCAACCAAATACATGCGTTGGAATTATTAACAATGAAGAAATTACAGCTGTGGGGATCTTAACGAGATATGATTTTGATATTCTTCAGGAATTAAATTCTGGCTTCATCTACCATTATTACTATTAATAGAAAATAATAACGAAAAAATTATTAAATCATTGAATTGTGAAATCACATTGAAAGGTATAATTCAGCAGCTTTTCTCTGAATAAACGTCACTATAATTCAGAAAGTATGGACGTAGCGATTACGAGAATTGCGCGTAAGAATGATATCGACTAAAAAAGTCATAAATTTTTCATCTCCAGAACTGATTGTACGTATAATAAAGTTGCGTACACATATCAGCGTGTCATCCATCACAAAATGTAAAAGAAAGTTTGACTGGTCGTACATTAGACAGAATTTTTCCATCTCTCTCGAATACGAGCACACCGACGCGGAGCATGAGTCGTGAAAAAGCCTGATGGATGATTATCGTGATCTAATGGGAAACGCGCCATGAATTTTGGCTTGTCGAACGAATGTCGAGTGAAACGAAGTTTAAAGGAAGCCCGTATGGAGATGGGAACACGTGTTGGTGCACGTAGAGGGAGAACGAAAATTGTCAGTTAGGATTAACGTTGTCCGTAGGCTCCGCCGTGCATTACGTCCCGGGAAATATTGGCAATAATTCAAACGTACGTTCCCTCGTACCTCCTCGGTCATAGTCAATCGCATCGGACAATATTTCGCTGGATGTCTCTCGAACGACGAATTTCGCGTATTAAATATCCAAGCGAATGGAAAAGGAAAAGAAAGGAATAAAGGAGCGAACAAGGGGAGAGAGAGAGATACAAGCAAAATGATTTGAGACATACACAGGACACAGGAGAACGAGCAACGAGCAACGTGCGCGACACACACGATTAATATTAATATTAATTTCAAAGCGTAACGACGTCGCACGAACACGCGTGCGCGGATTTGTTCTCTATTGAAATTTATCTTCTGATTAATTGAAGATATTAATTACCGCTCAAAGGCTTTGCAGTTACCGCCGATTGAATGTTGATAAATTCCGTGCAATTAAAATCACATCGTGTTACGTGACGGGCATTTTGTTGCCGTCCGATTGTTGTCCGCCGGTCTCTTTAATTATAGAACGCGAAGGAAGGTCGCGGAAACGGTATGCGATGGATCAATAGAAATTTTCGTTCCACATTCCAGAATTATCCGTCGCTCTCCGTATAGTTCGGTAAACATGTAACGAGGCCGGCAATCGAAGAATCCGAAAAATTTCATAATTCCCGCGGCGCGATGAAATTTCAATATCAATGTCGAGCCCTCCCCCCCCCCCCCCCCCCCCCGTTGTAATTAAGGAGAATTCTTAGGGCAGCGTTGTTTCCGTGCAACACCGATCGGCCCGACGATCTTTGACGCAAATAGGCTGGAACCCTTTTGAGGCGAACGCTCGCGCACCATTTCCGCGGAAATGCCTGCCGATATTGAACATCCGCTCATCTAACCACGCATCTCGCGGTTAGACGAGAAATTGCTTAACGAACAGGATATAGAACGGAACGAGCTACACTAATTTCGTGGCGGGGAACACTTTGCTGCTTCAACCGGGTCACCGGTGTTCCGTAACACGCACCGAAACCGTGCCGCACCGATTCCGATTATTGGCGGATTTTGATCACGGCTCACGGAAATTCATTGTACACTGGCTGCTCAATTTATTACGGCGGCTAAGCTAAAAATCTATTTTCTACGTCTCTTTGTTTCCATGTTTAACCCTTCGTTTCTCAGGGCGTGGTGTACCCACTGCAACGTTCCAGAAGAATATAGAAACAATGTAATTCTTCGTACATGAATATTTAAAATTTCATTGATTCCGTTGTGAAAATCTATCAAATAAATTTGAGCACTGTATAACTCGAGCAACCGGAACGACGAAGCAATTAAAAAATGCAAGATGTAAAATTGTTCCGAATGTATTGTATTCTTGGAAGACATTTTCGTAATTATGTATTTGAAGTGCGCCAATTAATAAAATGGAAGCGTTTTTTTTTTTCCATACCGTAAAATTTGGTGTTATTCTCCGTAGAAGGAGGAGTGAAATGACAAAGAAGTGGTTCAATTTGTTACAAGGCTGTAACAGACAGCAACGGAGGTCCTGTAGTGTATTTAAACCTAATCAAATGCTTGAATATAAAATTTAACTTTCCGCTGTTGTAGCTTATTCAGAAGTTTCACCGCACACCGGAGGTTATGCAATTTCGCTAGTTGGCTGTTCGCGGCATAAATATTCCGTGTGTTTGCAAATTCAATCGAACGGCGGTGTAATACCGCGAAGTCGCGATACAGCTCGACGCGGCGAGGCGGTGCGGTGCGGTGCGGTATCGCGTGGATATTGTCTCTTGCTCAATGTCGCGTTACTATCTCGCATCTGCGGCCTCTTCCGTATCCGGCCATCTGGGTCTTCCCATTCGCCGTGGCCATCGAGATCTCGATTTGATTCCGGCCTACTTTATTCGACCGCAGACTCGTCGGCGAAGAGTCGACCGTTTCCGCGATCATGCGCCCGACCACTCGCAGTCGGGTTCGCAGTCGGGTTCGCAGCACCCGCGGTTCAATCCGTGAAAATAGACTTCCGTTATTTGTGGCTCAAACACCGGCCATCTAGTTATACGGGCGGAATTTGTACGGGGCCGCGTTTATTCAACGTACAAATTGACGCGATAAGCGGCGCCCAGCTCCCCCGGTATTAGTTTGCGTTTCGCAGGTATTTCGCGGGGCCAAATTGCGCGTAATTGCCCGCACCTCGCTCATCCGTCTACCCTCCATTATCAGCCGGCAAATTTCTTTTACCGTTCGCGGGGTTTTTCGCGTTATTTTTAGCCTCGATCGATTTCCACCCGCCTATTGGGCTGCCGCGCGTTATTTTCTTTTTTTTTCTTTTTTTTTTTTGACGCGCATTGTACGTCGGTAAAACGGAGCGTATGACGGTTACGTCTGTGACCGTCGATATATCGGGTCCACAGTCGGCGGTTTTTGGTCAATATCGCTGCCGCGCAGCCGTCTGTTTTCTCCCTTTCTCCCTCTTTCTCCAGCCACTCTCCACCCCCACTCTCTTTCTCCTTCTCTTTCGGCCCGGCTGGAGTCCTCCATCAGTATGTGCGTTGTTTTTTATTCATCTTGGTGTTTGCGCAAACTGGATATCCACGGTACTTTTCCGGGCTTGGTCCTTTGTAACTTGCAATAACCGCTTTTTCGTTCTTTTGTGTTGGTAGTTTTCCATTGCCCGTATTTGCTTTCATTGTTTCTGCCGGACCCGGCCGCAGCTCCCCCGCATTTTCATCCTTTTGATCTGACAGCATGCGTGCCTCCGCCCTGGACACGTGGACCGCCGATAAAAAATAGGCAAGGAAAGACGGGTGCACGCCGGGAACAAAAAGTAACTACATCCCGAACGGATACTACACTAGTCCACAAAATTATAGCACAGGTGTACTGTCTCTGATTGCTCCAAGCCCACATGAAATTTCGTGAATTCGTAATTGTACTTGTCGACGTTGTAATTGTGACAGGTCCGTAGAACACGTCAAACACTTCGGATGTTTGCAGCTTGCTGCTTGAGCAACTTCTTGTAACGTCAGTGTTGAATTTGAGCGTGCACGAATAATTTCCCGCTTTCCCGTCCGATGATGTCGACGGTTTGCCAGAATTTCTTTTCTCCCATCATTTGTAGAAGCTTTTATCGAATTATATTAACAGACTGCGGATTTTATGCTTTTTTCGAACGATTTAATGATATTGTGGCATTATTTTCGATTTTTTAAAATCATTAAAAGAGAAAATATAATGTTGTTTAACTTGTCTCTTGCGATAGACTCGGACGCATTTTATTTTGCATAAAAAAGTGTACATATTAACTTGCGACGTTTCGTACAGTATTTAAAATTTCGGGCTATGTTCAACATTAACGTTGCGACGAGCTACAAACGTTTATGGCGAAAATTGCAGTTTTCCGTGATTTTCGGCCTCCAACCGCAGGATCCCGTAAAAGTATGTGCCACTATTTAAAAAGTTGTCGTCTTTTTTAGTGTACCGAATATTATTGCGAATGATTGTACTTAAAGGTATCTGAATATATTTATATAGAATTTTAGAAAATACCACTCTTAAGAGTTAACTGTAAAACTATTAATTGCATGGCAACTCACAGACTGGTGAACAATATTACTACGAAGCTCGAGTGTGCGGTTATTTCGCCTGTTTTCCTTCTGGCATGTTAAAAAGCCAGCGAATTTCATTCGCGAACAGGATCCTTCCCTATCCGTCCTTAAAAATATGATATTGTGTCTCATTTAGAAATTATTTTTACGAGAAATTAAAGATAGCACGCATGTCCCGTTGTCCATGAGTGTATGCAGTATCGGCGACCTTTTATGCACGAACGACCCCGCAGAAAACTCCACCGAGCTCTCGTCTCGTTCTTTGCCCCCGGTGTCGTTCGAGGGCTATAATTTTGCGTGGCGAGCGCTCGCGAAACTTTCGCGAAATAAATTTCCGTTCCCCCAACCTCCGCGCCGTATATTTTATGTTACCTCCGAGGGAGATTAATATGATTCTTTCGCTTAATTTAGGAAGGAGTTAAACAATGGGCCCGCGGTAACAAGCTTCTCTGTTAATTACGATGAAAGGACCCGGGGAAACGAAGAGAGCGATAAAGCAGATTTTTGGTGATACGATGGGACCACTTACCCGGTATTATGATTTCCCTCGGTCGGACACAATGGGGCGCTTTTTGAATTGTATTTGAAACTCGCCGAGAGATAATGGGCGCGGAACTTCCGCTAGAACGTAATGAGCTTGGAACTTTGGCAACTGACGTTATAAATATTCATCGATCGCAGATTCAGAATGTTTATGTATCTGTGCTGTTTGCAAATTGACGGAATGCTGAGGAACGTTGTGGTTATCCATTATTTCTGATATTTACTTCTTCGGTCTGCGAAATAAGTTATTTCAGTTTTCATAAAATAATTTACAAAACGAGGAACCGCGTAGAAATGTACGATGCAATTATAATGAAACGTACAACAGTAAAAGCAATACAAGATCGTACCAGTGCATTGAATGAAAATAATTAAAATTATTAACGGAAGAAGTACATTTCTATCCAATTCTTTTTCCTTGCATACGATGCAGAAACAGTGCACGAAAAACTGCGATTTTTAAATTACATATAGCTTCGTCGACTAATATCGATAAAATTTTCACTCGACCAATTACGATTTTTTCAAAATGTCTTTCAGGCAACTAACTAAACTAACCTGTACAACTTCTCGGAGAAAATACCATATCGTTGGATGCAATTTTAAAAAAGCTATTCCCTTTTAAAGGGAGGCTGAATATTAATGAGAGTTGTACGAGTTGAATCTCGTTCCGGAACTACGATTCATTATGCCGGAGATTCGGGAGGTTTTTTCTGGTGCTGGTAGTGAAAAAGCATAACAGGAGTGCCACGAAAATGACACGACAACCAGTCTGGCCGCAGCAGCCCCCTCGCGTTGGCAGCGCGCACTCGGCGGTGGTGTGATTGCACCCTCCGGCATCCCTTGGTGCACTTAACCGTAGAAGTGCTTGGAAGCACACAGGACACCATCCACTTATGTCGCGGTTTCCCCATTGGCATCATACTAAACTAAGTGAACGGGAGGACGAGTATCGTCATTAAGCAATTCCGCTTGTAAGCGTGTTAAAGGAGGAAATCGGACCCCGTGAATTCGACACGAATCGCGCCCCCCCCCCCCACCATCGGTTTCTCGCACGCCAGTCGTTAAACCGCTAAGCGTGCGATCGCTTATTACGAGCTGGCGAGAGGAGCTGTTCTTCCTCTTCGCGAAAATGGAAGCAACGGTTTCTTTTCTTCAGCCTTTATTTTATCCAACCCCCTCTACCCACAACGTTCTTGCCGGGCTTACCCGAACACCGAGGAGGCATCGAGTTTCTCACGCTCCGCCCGAGACGAAGTGGATTAAGCCACTTTCACGCAATCGTTTCCCGAGAAATCTGACACACACCACGAACACGAGTGTGTCGCGATCATTTATCATCCACTTACGGAGGAAAGTAGTACTTGACACGGAGGCCAATTACATTTAATATCACAGAATCCGCGGAGGCTGGGCCGCGCGAGAGCACCCTGGCGATTTCGATCGAGCAACCGGGAAACCGATCGTCCCGGACAACCACAGGCCTCCGCAGCTTGCGAGAATAAAACGATCCCGGCCATCGAGATGCAACTTGAACTGGTTTTGCGCGATCGGGATTCTCCTCCGGACTTTTTGCTAACATTTGTGAGATCTTTGATGAGGATCTATTATGGCCGACTGGATAGCCAGCCGGATAGCAATTTGCTGATCACGCGTCGGCCGACGAGTCCGACTTAACGCACCGCTTTTTTCTGCTTGAGAAAACTGAAGTAACGTATCACGATCGATCTCTCACATTATCAAATTCCTCTGAAAAATCAGAAAAATAGGTTCAGATTTCTCTACATCTCGTGTTTCAGTCATATATTGTTTGCCACTCAACCCTAACCTAGAGTTTGAATTTCAAGGTCCGAAATTCTTTTCGATTGCAATGTATTCTATTCGTCGCGAGGATAAAAATCGTAAAAGGAACCATCTGTAGAAACTGATAAATATAAATAAAATCAGATTGACAATGAAAAAAACATTCTCATAATCTTTTAAGAGAACGTTTGAGTTTTGCACTAGACCTCCACTTGTCAGTCACGAGGATAAACAGTGCAAAAGGAACCATCTGTAGAAACTGATAAATATAAATAAAATCAGATTGACAGTGAAAAAACTTTTTCATAATCTTTTAAGAGAACGTTTGAGTATTGCACTAGATCTACACTCATTCACAAGGATAAACAGTGCAAAATTAATCATCTGTAAAAACTGATAAATATAAATAAAATAAGATTGACAATGAAAAAACATTCTCAGAATCTTTTAAGAGAACGTTTGAGTTTTGCACTAGACCTACACTTGTCAGTCACAAGGATAAATAGTGCAAAAGGAACCATCTGTAGAAACTGATAAATATAAATAAAATCAGATTGCCTATCAAAAAAAATTTCTCATAATTTTTTAAGAGAACGTTTGAGTATTGCACTAGATCTCCACTTGTCAGTCCACGAGGATAAACAGTGCAAAATTAACTATCTGTAGAAACTGATAAATATAAATAAAATCAGATTGACAATGAAAAAACTTTCTCATAATTTTTGAAGAGAACAGTTGAGTTTTGCACTAGATCTACACTCATTCACAAGGATAAACAGTGCAAAATTAATCATCTGTAAAAACTGATAAATATAAATAAAATAAGATTGACAATGAAAAAACATTCTCATAATCTTTTAAGAGAACGTTTGAGTATTGCGCTAGACCTACACTGAGTCCCGTCAAATTAACAGATTAATCGAAGTTATGCTTCAACATCATCGACAGTGTTCTTTTTCTGAAACGTTTCAATTGCCTGTTTGATTAGAACGTTACGTTTTCTCCCAAAGTGTCTGCTTAATTTTCTCGACCCCGCGAAAGTTATGCACACGTGAATGCGGTTTCTTTGCACTAGCGTCGCGTTGAAAACCCCGCCGCAAGTAATTACAGCAATCTAACGTGGATCTGGATGCAGCGGTTTTCGGCGCGATCTGATTTACGCGTCTCGCGGGTCTCGGCATGCGAAAAGATTAATTAATCGGAGGAAGAGATGAGATTCGACGGTGCTCGGTGGGCTTGTCAGTGTGCAAAAATCAGCGTGCACCACGGAAAGCTCGTAGCAGCCGGTCTCGAGGTTCTCACGCTTGTCAGTGTTTATGAGCGACCCCCTCGTGGCCGGCTCGTGCAAGCATTACATTTGAACAATGAGAACCATTCTATTGAAATGCAACAATGGCGCATTGTGGAACATCGTGCGGGATGAATATTCAAGAACCGACCGGCTCGAACTTGTATTAACGAACGTGTTTCCTTCAAAACCGTTGACAATTTCATTTACAACATCTTCTTCCCCGTTCTCGCCAAACACCAACCGTTGCATCTAACGACGATTAGAGGTCTTTACATCTGGTAAATGTTCTTGCAAAAAGCCATTAAAGTTACAATTGTTTGCTGTCTGTCTACAAAGTCTCGAATGAAAATTCCAGTTACACTTGAAATTCGTTTATAAAACACCTGCTAGTCACTGGCCAGCGGTTTTAATCAATTAATTAGAGTTATAGGTGGTTGTCTCGGGTATGGAATTGAAACACACTCCATCGTAATTGTGGAATAAATATGTGCATATATATATATATATGAAGATGGAATATCATAACGAGGTACTACTTCATTTAGCGTGTTATAAGATACTGACCCCTTTTAAAATAATGAATTTAATTATCCGCTGAAATTGCATTCATATTTATTGACGATCGCAAGCAGTATCGTGGAGTCAACGTTCTACGGTTTCAGCATAATTTTAATTACATTTTAATTATCTGCCACGTGCATTGAGCGAGCCACCTGCAAGGAGACATAACAAAACGAATGACTAATTAACGTGATATCCTCGAACGTCTTTATTGTGCACCGCTTGATTCATTAAAAGAGACTCCACCCGTCCCCTAAGGCACAAGACACATCAATTCTTCTGAGATACACCCTTGAATGAACCTGTTTGAAAAAAGTCCATTACATTTTAAAAAAATTTCTAAAAGTCTCGCCGACTCCCATTGTTACGGATAGAAATGCATTTCTGTTATTTTTTTTGCGTTTAGACACACGTATGCGAAATAAACACGAAGTATGATATGTGAAATTGTAAGAGACTAGTGGAAGACGGCTATTGTTAGTCGATTGTTATGAAATTGTGCATATTTCAAAGTTTAAGCATCCGAATCTCGTTGACACTGGCGACTGCGCGACAGCGTTTGTTGCATTCAAGCCAATAGCGTGTAAAGGTAGATACAATGTGTCTACCTTAGGCCGCAAAAAACCTCGATTTCGGAGATTTTCTCGCATGAAAAACCGAAAGGTATATCCGGGGCCGCCAGGCTACAATGGGTCGCGAGGTTCGGAAAAAGAGAAAAAAGTGTGATTGTAAAATTAATAGAAATTAACCGTCTAGCGAAAGTCATTACGCATGTTGGTGGCATGCAAGGACGAGCTCAGGAATTTATATGCCTGGGACGACGGTTAAAGTAAATAATACTAAGCAACTGTTCTAGCCTTTTTTCCACGAATCTCAGGTAGTTGATAAGAGTAGGAGAACTGTATAAATAGCGGCGAAGCGAATATTTCGGTGTCTTCTTCTTCTATACGTTATAATAAGGTGTACTTCGCGAATCGACAAGTTGTTAACGGGTGAAAATAAAGTTTGTGTCTATAACACCCATATCGATAGTTAGTCGTAACCCCTTTAGAAAGAAGAAAGGCTTGTAAACGGCACAGTATTTTCATAAATTCTTTTTCGAAAGTGTGCCACCCTGGTACAGAAAACGGAAGAGGCTTAAATGTCGGATTAAAAGTTTCCGTAAAAAGTAAGAACGAACAGTGCAACATTGTAATTACGGTTCGATCAGAATTTCTTTCCTTCGGTCCCGTTGTCGAAGGAATACTTGTTGCAGTGGAGAGGGCAGAACGAAACGACGAAATCGAATCGGCTTTAATGCAATTCATTCTGGCGCGACCGATTCAATTCCTGCTCACGCAACGACGTAAGCGTAAAGTGCCACGCAAAAGCGTGTACAGTCGTGCTAGTCGCCGTGCGTTTCCGTACGCGGCAAAGGCACCGAAGTAATTGCGAAAAAGAGTTATTTCGCTGTCCAGTTGCCTTTCACCGAAAGCACAGCACGTTTCCTCGGGGAGGTCGCCATCGAACAGATAATAAAACGCAGAGCAATGCTCTCCGCCGAGATGAGGATCTACAATCTTGTGATCAAACCTTTTTTGATCCTCACAAGACCACACACATTTACAGAAATTATAAAAATCGTGACTGGTTTCTGTATAAAATTTTTGCACAATTAATCAAATGAATGATCAAACAATATAATATAAAAATACATTATTGAATTTACAAACTGTTTCATTACAAATAGAAAAATGAACTATTAATACATTTTTCAAAAGTTCGATAAAACAATAACGTTTAAGAGCTATAAGGAAAATTAATGGACTCGTTTGTTTTAAACGAGTGCGTAATTCTTTTGCACTGACCGTTTTATAATTGCAAAATTTAAATGCACGAGGTTAGGAGGAAAAATTGTATAGCTTTTTGTATATAATAATGGTGCAATGCATGCGCATGTATTGTATTTATACGGTCGAAATGCGCAGAGTTTAATAAACATGAATATTAATCAGTCCGAATTAATCAGATGGAAATCATTATTTTGAGCTTATGAATATTATACCTGTACAGTAAACACGCGCTCGCATTAAATATATAATTTGTTTCCCAGCTAAGAAATTATTTACAATAAACTACCTCCAGCGAATATAACGATACAAGAAACATTCTAAATCCAGCGAAAATAGATGTACACTCTCCATTCAGTTCCATCCACACGAAACTTAATAATACTTTTTCCTCTCCATCGAAGGAAACTTGAAACCTTTATTACGATTACCATTTTCTCTCGAGTATCGATCATTTCCGTGTTCCACAAACGTCCATCATTCTTTGTCTAGCGATCGGAAAAGCGCAGGAATTCCGGAAACACGATCGTCGCACGGGAAAAGCCCATAAAATTTGGAAAATAATTAACGTCTGGAACGAAACCGTTTCGACGAGTCTCCCGCTGCGGAATTTAATTAATTAAAACGAGGTGTAGAATGTCGGGCGGGATGAAGCATCGAATATGTAGGCCGAGTAATTCATTATTTCGATTACACGACGGCACGAGCTTCCACTCAGCGCGGCGTTCCATGGTCCCATAATCATTATGATTTTTCGAGTGGGCGTACAATGGCCGAAATTTCTATAAGGGCACTATGATTCACGAAAAAATATTAATATATTTCATGATCTTTTCTGGGTGTAGACCTGGAACTTCAGGTACGCTACAATGCCTTTATTGTGGAACGATTTGCGTCATCAGTAGTCTGCGGATTTTATGCATTTATTTTGGATTCAAATGGATCTGGATATAAATCGTCTTGGGAGAAAATTACAGCATTGAAACCTTCAAAACATTTTTAAAGAACCCTTTAAAATCGAATGGTGACTCCAAGGCACCACTAAAAATTGTCATATTACTATTTAACAGAATTTTCACATTACCATGTTTGTATTTAAAAAGTTCCGAAAAATTTACGCATTGTAAGTGCGAGTGGTAGTAGGGGAAGAGAGGTTGGGTTATGAGACGGGTTTTGTTTTTGGTCTGTAACTTTTTGCTCGATGAAGATATCAAAGAGTCTTATATACCGTTGGAAAGGTGAAGGAAACGCGCAACTTTTATATGTAAAAAGTTTCGTGATTTGATCAACAAGTAAAATTTTATGGTCAATTTTACGAGGACATGTTTTTTGGCTTCCTGGAAAAAGTGGTTGGGTTGTGAGACACTCGGAAAAATCAACTAAAAGTGGTAAAATATAAAGTAAAACCCATGTAAAACTTTATAAAAATGAATTTTTATTTATTTTAATGACATTAAGCGACCAAAGGAGTTAAAAAGAATGGCAAAAAATTGAAAAAAGCAAAGAATGGCGAAGAAAAGTAAAAAAAAGATATAATGAATGGAAGGATTCAATAATGATCTTCCTGTTCGTCATCCAAGTCGCTGTCACAATGTTTGCATGTGAAATACGAACGTCTGCCCATATCGGCACACTTCAAATGAACAGGGCGCTGGCATGTGTTGCATTCGATAGAGTTGGCAGCGGTCAATTTTTTCGGCAAAAACCTTAAACAGTTCTCTCAAAAATAGCTTTGTCTAGTCACGCACACCATAAATCGTGTTCAGCTGTTTTTTTACGCTTAGGTCATTTCGAGGACTTCGAGTTTCCTCGACTGGTCTCTACAATGACTATACATTCAAAAAATAAACCAAAACAAACGTTAAATGACAAATAAACACTTAATTCTATCAGAAACAACGATATTTGACAGTTCTAGTTCGTTTCTAGTAAAAAAAACTAGTGTCTTACAACCCAACACTATGGTGTCTCATAACCCAACCATGATGCCATTCCGAATATCACAGAGAAAACAATGTTTTTCTCGTATATGCGCAAAACTCAATATTGCATCGTAAAATGTAAGGAAAACGCTAAATGACAATGCATCGCACTCACCTTTTTCAATTGATTCGCTCAACAAAATACTGTTTTTAAAAGAATGAGTAAAAGTTTTATACGATGTGTTTACACACGATGTCCGTATCTGATATAAGCAACACGTCTATACGCCTCGGTGCTAGCACAAAAACTAGCAGACGTCAAAACAAAAATTTGACAGCAGACAGATTGGAATTATCGCGATTGCGCGATGGATAAAAACGACTGTCTCACAACCCAACCCGTCTCGCAACCCAAGCTCTTCCCCTAATAAATTCCATATGCATAAAAGTACATGACGTAGAAATATTCTAGGTCAGGAAAATGTCTTGATCGCGTAGTTAAAACTGCTTCGGGTGCAATGGGTTCCAAGAAAGAATTGGTTTCGTAGTATAATGAGTCGCGGATAGGGGTGCACTCGCGAAAACAGTGAGCATTTGCATTCCCGTCTTAATTTGCGATGCCGCGTCGAAGAGCGACAGACGGTCCTTCTAATTGAACGGGCCGACAACGATACACCATGAGAGAGCAAGGGTTCCATGGCATCGATACCTTGCCACGCCGGAACACTCGTTTTTCGAGTGCCTCGTACACTTTGAATTCTCTGTCCTCGCGTCCATTATAGTCGAACCACTTGCACGCGGCTCGTATTGCCGGTAATAATTCGTACGTCTGTCTCTGAAGGGGGAAAAAGTGTCGGGGTCCGAAGGAAGAACAAACGACAAGTGGGAACACGTACTACGATCCCGTGTTTGATATCGGGAGTGGCGAGCAACCGGGCGTTTCTGCTCTCCCGTTCCCTCTGTTGCCTTCAATTTATTTCATCTTTCGTTTCTAAACAAAAGATCATTATTGCCGCCGCAGTCGTTTCGACTGCCGCCATGCCATACCGAATCGAATCGACTCGCCCCCTCCTGCACACAGGACGCTTAACGTTTTCGCTTCTCACACACAAAAGTTAGGCTGCTGGTTACGGTGGACGAGTTTCCTGTCGAACGTACCGTGGCTGGTTAACCTCTTAACTGCGGAATTTAGTTTTACAAATCTCTGACTGAGTGCGGAATTAAAATCAAACAATGACAAGTATACACGTCGAACGCAGAGCAAATGGTCCTATTATAAATTTTACGAAAAACGAGGATGGATTACATTTTTATTTGATAAAACATTAACAAGTCGTTCTTGAAAAGGTTATTGTTATTGCACCGCAATAGAGTTCTGGATTGACGTGTATACACGTCGAACGCAGTTGACTGGTTAAAATGCTAGAACCTCTTACACAAGTTGTCGATTTTACAATCAATTTTTAAACGAAACTCTGGGCTCACCGAGTTCTTATCATTTTTGCGCAAAGTGTTGGCGTCTCTTCAAATTATTGGGTTTGAAGTCTTTTCCCATAGCAATTTAAAAGAAAAATTATTTATGCATTACCTAGGAATTTTTAAAAATTTATTCGTTCTTAGAGGGTGTACGAATAGTTTTTACACTGACCGTATGTCATAATTTTCCTTCTTTTGTATATAATATTTAAGCATTAAAGCGAACGTAGACATACGATAAATGTAAATTTTCTGCCCTCTTCTGTGATATTATTATAGATTAAGAAGTTCCAGTCATTGTAGCCTCGATGAAAATTGTAAGAGAAAAAAGTACACAAAAAAGTCCAAATAGTTCTTCAAAAACTCCATAGAAACATGTGTTTTTGAAACTCTGTTAAAAGAGTTTCGCAAGTCTCCTCTAACAAGCGATCCCAATAAATTGCAACTAAAATAAAACAGTTTTAAATAGCATCAAACAATTTATATTCTTTCGAATTTACGCGCAGAAAGTTTCGCAGTCTAATAATCACCGGCGAGGCACTCCCATATTCATCGTGTCCTTTTAAAATAATTATCCGAACGTTTCATTAATATTGCCGCTTCGTCAAAGGGTCGAACGTCACACCTGTGATGTTGTGTGTCGGCCGATGACTCACTATTAAAAGGTCGTAATTGTTTTAATTTGTCTTAATAAGTCGACTGGCCAATTAAAATCTCTGGTCGGCGGCTATCGATCCGGAATATGAACAGGGTGCAATTTAATAGTGAACCACCACCCGACCCGTAACAGTATCAGCGTGCTATTTGATCCGCTGCTGAAAGTTAGCTGTACTAGCAAACTTTTTCCTCGAACGATACTTGCACCTGAATCCCTTTACAGCGAGAATTATTCGATCCCAGCCTGGCGATATTGTAAATCAATTACTAATTTATGAAATATAAAATTCCGCTAATTTAATTAATTTCTGACAGAACGATTTTCTATTTTTTCAAATTCGTTTCAAAGATAATCGATATTCTGTAACTATAGTTAATCTCGTCGGACGAGTATCAAACACTTTTGACACTTTCAAGACGAATGTCGATACGTTGACATCAGAACTATACACCCAAGCCGTGAAGAGACAAATAAATAATTTAATTATGTACAAAGATCAGTAGGGGAAGAGGTTGGGTTGCGAGACGGGTTGGATTGTGAGACAGTCGTTTTTAACCATCGCGCAATCGCGATAATTCCAATCTGTCTGCTGTCAAATTTTTGTTTTGACGTCTGCTAGTTTTTGTGCTAGCACCGAAGGTGTATAGACGTGTTGCTTATATCAGATACGGACATCGTGTGTAAACACATCGTATAAAACTTTTACTCATTCTTTTAAAAACAGTATTTTGTTGAGCGAATCAATTGAAAAAGGTGAGTGCGATGCATTTTCATTTAGCGTTTTCCTTACATTTTACGATGCAATATTGAGTTTTGCGCACATACGAGAAAAACATTGTTTTTTCTGTCACATTCGGAATGGCATCATGGTTGGGTTATGAGACACCATAGTGTTGGGTTGTGAGACACTAGTTTTTTTTACTAGAAACGAACTAGAACTGTCAAATATCGTTGTTTGTGTTAGAATTAAGTGTTTATTTGTCATTTAACGTTTGTTTTTGTTTACTTTTTGAATTTATAGTCATTGTAGGGACTAGTCGAGGAAACTCGAAGTCCTCGAAATTACCTTTGCGTAAAAAAACAGCTGAACACGATTTATGGTGTGTGTGACTAGACAAAGCTATTTTTGAGAGAACTGATTAAGGTTTTTGCCGAAAACATTGGCAACACATGCCAGCGCCCTGTTCATTTGAAGTGTGCCGATATGGGCAGACGTTCGTTTTTCACATGCAAACATTGTGACCATCATTAGTGACCTATCATTGATCTTAGGAAGATCATTATTGAATCCTTCCATTCATTATATTTTTTTTTACTTTTCTTCGCCATTCTTTGCTTTTTTCAATTTTTTGCCATTCTTTTTAACTCCTCTGGTCACTTAATGTCATTAAAATATGTCATTAAAATAAATAAAAATTCATTTTTGCCTAAAGTTACATGGGTTTTACTTTATATTTTATCACTTTTAGTTGATTTTTCCGAGTGTCTCACAACCCAGCCACTTTTTTCAGGAAGCCAAAAAACATGTCCTCGTAAAATTGGCCATAAAATTTTACTTGTTCATCAAATAACGAAACTTTTTACATATAAAAGTTGTGCATTTTCTTCACCTTTCCAACGGTATATAAGACTCTTTGATATCTTCATCGAGCAAAAAGTTACAGACCAAAAACAAAACCCGTCTCATAACCTAACCTCTCTTCCCCTACATATTTTTCCCATTTTCTAATTAATATCGTTATTGTTAGTGTTCTAAATAAATATTCATTAGTAAAATGTTAAATATATACAATCTGTATATTTGTCTTAATAATTAGGCAAATAATATCAATTGTCATTAGTGATTATGAAACGTCATAACTTATAACTTTTGCTATTTACATAGAGAAAGATAGCCTAAAATAATTGTAGAACGCGCAACACTACCCGCGTTAGTTGAGATGCAATGGTGACCCACAGTTTTCGTGTGTAATTCGCGCGGTAATTGAAGAGAATTTTGAATACAGTACGATACGTTCGCGCCGATCAATATTCGCTGGGATTGATTCCCGGCCGCACTGATTCACAGAAACAACAAGCGCCGAGTCCAATTACCATATTCCCATTAAAAAGTGCATTAACAAATTAGAGCGGCGATATAAAGGGATTCAATTTACTTATTACCGATAATTAACTCCTCGGAATATCAGTCAAACTTCAAAGAGCCACGGCGTTCGGTGTATCGATCAGGTTGTCCTCGTCTCGGCATTTACAAGTTAAAATAACCTGCGCGCCGAGCGTGGTTACAAGACTAACACACATATTAAAAATATACGGCGAACGTAACGACGTAGCGTTTGAAAAAATATGACGGCCAAGTCTTGGCGCAGGAAGAGAGATCGAAGAACATCTTCCTAGATAATTACACGCACCGGCGGAACGATACTCATTCCGGTGAATTAAAAAGGTATAACCGGCGGCGGTGGCGGCGGCTAGAGGTTCGATTACGAGCATCGAACTCTAAGAAATTACCCGGCCACGGAACCGTAAGTGACTACGCGGGCAGCTCGTTTTCCCACTGTTTAAGCAAATTGAACGGGGCTAATGAGACCAGGTGCGTAACGGGTTCGAGCCAATCGACGGAATGGCTGGAAGAAGGGTAATCAAGCGAATACCGTCGATTCGTTTCGCCGCTCATATACGAAATTGCTGTCGTTTCGTATCCGTTGTGCCTGGCCGAGATCGAGCACATTAATTCATGCACGCGTGCGCCGAGGAAACGCTGCGAAATCATCTCGGCTGCGGGTGGAATCGGTTGACAGCGTATCTGTGAAAAAGAGACGGCTCTAAAAGAAGAGAACTGAACGCACAGGGGTTGCGTGGAGCGCTGGAAAGAAAGAGAGAGAGAGAGAGAGAGAGAGAGAGAGAGAAACCGCGTCATGATTGCATTCAGTAGGGCACATCTGCCGCGGTGCATTGTGCAGCGCTGCGCTCATCCCCATCCTCCGATCTCCGCGCGGTGCAACCGCGAAAAAAGAGTAAGGGTGCAGCGGAGGAACAGGGAGAATCGGAGAGTGTCGAAACGGCAAGGGGGGAACGAGAGCATCGAGCGAAAAAAAGGACGGAGAACCCTCTCTCTCTCTCCTCTCCTCTCCTCTCCGCTGGTCTCTCCGCCTCCCTTTCAGGCTCGTGCCAGACCTTTATCGAGTTATATCGTCATATCGTCATACCTGCCAACCAATAAATCCTGAGCGAGCCCTTTCACCGAGGCATCCGCTCTGATTTATTGCGGAATTAATATTAGATCCACCGAAAATATCGTCGATATATCGGGTTACCCGATTACCCTACGAAACTTAGGGACGGTGAAAAAAGGTGCGCTGCGGATATATACTCCGCTGCTCATGGCCTAACCCCGTGAAATATGCCGCGAATCCTGGCCAAGGGTGAGTCTGATTTATCCCCCACCCCTCCCACAGATCGTTCTTAAGTATTTTCAGGATTTGTAGGCTGCGCTGCATGGTGAAGTCGGGTCGTAAAATCCGTCGCAGGGAGAAGCACGTTCGACCATCTTCGAATATTAGGCTTTTAGGGGGGAAGGGGGATGCTGTCTAGGGGTGTTAATGGATATGTGCAGCACTTTTCGGGGACCGGTCCGACACGATTATTTTATTCGGACATATGCCTGTACTTGGCCGAGGTGGCACATTTTGCGTGGAGAATATTAGTATTGTCGGGGAAATAAGGGTGGTTTTTACGTAGGAAAATATTGGTGCATCGGGGAAACGGTGACGGAATTGGTATTGTACTCCAGAGGGTGCATCATACTCGTGGTTGAAAACGTGCAATTTCTTTCTATCCAATTTTCTTAAAGTTTCTAATATTTTATTTGAATTTAGAGAAAATATTCTGCACGACATGCAAAGTATCGATGTTTTAGAAACGTTTCAAAAATTGATTAGTCTTGAAATTGTTTTCATTTCTGTAGTGAATATAATTTTTGAAAATCCGTCTAGCTACATTTTAGATAATACGTTGATATTTACGAATTAAAAGTGATTTTCTCGACCATCGACGTCCTAGAAAATAAAAATTTCCTATCTTCATTTTTTATCGCAACTTCTAAAAAATTTTAATATTGAAGCGCTTAAAATTAAATTATTTGAAAATCCTAAATTACATTGTTATAAAATAATCGAAGAGGCACGGACAAAGAATAAATAAAATGCAAACGAAAATTGGATTTAGATTTCATATTTCATTTGAAGTAAAGGATAAATCCCGTAAACGATATTTAACTTTTCGAATTTTTCAACCAAACTCTTCGTGCATTACAATCCAATTACAGATCAATAAATTTTCCAATTATATCGCAATCGGCACAGTTTCCGAAATCGATACGAACGCGGCAATTAGACGCGCTTAATACGAGAATTAATGGAGTATACAAACATCAATTTGATTCGAGTTTTCATAAATTACCGCACGAAAATTGATATCTGCAGATCGACGGTTTACACGTGCCGCCTGGGACTACGATAAAATCGAATGTTATCGTAGATCAACGATATCTCTAAAAACGTGGATTAACAACATAATTATGTGGACGATTGTCAAATGGAACGGTTATAAATAACCTTCCGTGGATGATAGAATATTCAAAGTGAATCGGCGGAAACAAAGAAAATCCTGGCGTTTAAATCACAGCGGTTGGTTCCCGGTTACGATACGGTTAAATCAATTACCGAGCAAAGGAGAAATTCGATTTGGAATTCCGAAGTAGCTGGATCTGCCAATCCGGGGTGTATCTGGGCTGAGAGTCGGGCTCGTGGAGCAACGCAAAGGGGGAAACACCAGGTTGACGTGCGAAATAATGTCAAGACGAGCATTGGAAACTGCTACCCATGGTGCAACGGGTGTTTCGTTCGCCGGTCGCCTCTATTCGCTTATAATCTCGAGTACATTTTTCATGGCAGCGCGTTACGTTACATATTTATGTCACGCCCGGCTCCGTTCACGTCGCTGGATATGCAGAAGCTGCACGAACACAGGACGAGGGCTCGCGTGGCTCTTACAACGTGGCGCCCATTAATAATTTAGCGAGCTGAACAAAAGGGCGGTACTTGAATTTGATGTTGCCGTTGCCCCTCTCGCTCTCTCTCTCTCTCTCTCTCCCTGCCTCACTCCTTTCTCTCTTTCTCTCTGCTCTTATCCATCGCACGTCCGTTTGCTACCTTCGTTCTCCTTTCTGTTATCCGTGACTCGGGCCTGGCCCCCATGTATCCCTTGTATCACGATATATAAATCCTTTTCAGCCGGGCGTCCACCCTCTTCGCAGCGAATCCGGACGGACGGGGATGAAAATGGGAGCTTACACGCGATTACAGACCCTCCTGCCGGACCCTCCGGCCAGTTAGCCTACTTTCCGCTAACTTTTGACATCGCGGCGCGCCGAGCAAAGCGGCCCGACAACCGCCCATTGTTCAATTCGCGATGAATTAATGATCCGTCGTCGCGCCGCAACTCGCCCTTGAAGAACAACGTCGGGCCGCCGCCAACCACTTTGATCTCAACACGGCTCGTTGCTGTCTCGAACAATCGCGTTTCGAAAGGAAATATAGCGGCTAATTACTATTTTTCATTCGAAGCTGCAACCGAGTTAGCCCGACGGTTTCTGTGACGACACAAAGCGCGTTCTCCTTTGTTTCCCCGTCGCCCACGGACTTTTCAATCGCTCGGTAACACGGCGCTACGAATTGCCAATCGAACCGGACAAAGTCATTTTTGTGGCCGTCGCGAAATGTTCTGTTACGAATTACTGAACAAGGAACAATTAAAGAAAACATCTACTGTAACCCTCGTACGCAGAAAGTAAAAATTTATATTTTAACCAATTGTTGTCTGGATGCAGAAATACTACGTAGATGCAGTAAAATTTGGGATTTTGTCTCTCTAGATCCACGATTTGAAACACTGTGCGACGCACGGATGATGGATCGTCGAGTCGGTCATTGAATTTCTACAGCCACGTCGCTTTTGTCGCCGTCTCGTCGCGCGAGAAGGGCGTGCTGGCTCGCGACGAAAGATCCTCATCCTCGAGAACCATGATCGCACGCCTTTCACGTGTTGCCGATTTACATACGCGCGGGATTATCGTCCTGTTCGCGCCGCGGATGAAATAATCTCGTTATGCAAATCGACGACGAGTGACACCGCGCGACGGCCGATCTCCGACGAACCGAGGCGTGTTCTACACTTGTGTTAGAGCGCATCTTCTGGTCGGTGACGAAAGACAAGTGGAAACGTCGATTCATCTTCTGTCTTTCGGTCTCGGAAATTGTCTTGTGATATCGCGACGAAATGCAGTCCGACAACAATTTCCACTATTCTATTTAAGACATTTATCGTGTCGTGCCAACAATCTTTCTATCCCATAATTAAAAACGATTCAACTTTTAGGATAACCACTCTTAGATCGCATACCGAGCTTCTTTGAATTTGATTTTGAATTTGATTTTGAATTTGATTTTGAATTTGATTTTGAATTTGAATTTGAATTTGGATTTCAATTTCCATCTCAATCTCAATTTTAATTTCGAATTAGAATTTGGATTTCAATATCAATCTCAATTTCAATTTCAATTTCAATTTTAATTTCGAATTTGTCGTGCCAACAATTTTTCTATCCCATAATTAAAAACGGTTAAACTTTTACGGTAACCACTCTTGAATCGCATACTGGGTCTCTTTGAATTTGATTTTGAATTTGATTTTGAATTCGAATTTGGATTTCAATTTCCATCCCAATTTCAATTTTAATTTCGAATTTGAATTTGGATTTCCATATCAATCTCAATTCCAATTTTAAATTCAATATGAATTTCGAATTTGAATTTAGATTTCCATATCAATCTCAATTCCAATTTTAGTATCAATATGAATTTCGAATTTGAATTTAATATGTGATTCTCAAAAAAGAAAATCCGTAACTGTAATACATTTTTTTTTAGAAAATAAGAGGAAACATTATCGATTGAACCTTCAATCACGAACAATCAACACCGAAGAAACATACCGAATAAAGGAAGAAGAAGGCATCAATAGGCGACAGAAAGTTACTCGATACTGGTTCAGCGTGGACACAGCTTTACACGCATTGTCTCCCATTCAATTTCCCGTAGCCGCAAAGAAACAGTTGAAGGGAAGGTGTTTCCGAGTTCGATCCAGGAAGAGAAAGTGCGAGAGAACGTGTTACACCGAATGTCTTTTTGCGATCGACAGAATAAAAAGTGGCAGAATTAATTTCCACAGGTAATGTACTTTTCAATCGCCATTGATCAGCCGCCACGTTCGCAATCACCGACAGGCTATGGTCTGAACGGAGGATTTCATCGAGGCTGCGTATCTCGAACGCGTGTTTTACTGCCCCCGTTGACCGGATAATAAACGTTCGCGACAGACCGAGGCCGGGGGCGGGCGAAGAAGTAAATAGGAATTTCTCGAGTTAATTAAGAAATGATAATAACTCACTCGCCATGCCGGCGTTCATTATTTACGCGTACTCTCGGCTCTCGCTCTTTCTCTTTCACTCTCTCTCGTGTGATCATGGCTTCCTTCTGTTGCTGCTCGCGGTAGCACACGCAGCGCGATTATGACACCCGGGCTCGTTACTCGAATGTAGGCTTACGAGCATTCCGCACGAGAGACGGCGTCCCGCGTCCAGCCTTATTACGCGTGCAACGCGCGCGATTCATCGTAAATTAAAGGAACGAACGGAGCAATCAGCGATCTCGCCAATAGACCGGCGAGATAAGGCTCCTCGTTGAATCTCGTTTAAAGCAACTTGCGACTAAACGAAGCCGAGGGTGCCACTCGCTCGGTCCCTTATTTCCCTCCTCGCCGGGGAAATTCCGAGACCATTGTCGAGGGTCAGTGACGGCGTCGTCTCGGCTGCTAACATAACGCCAGTTTTTCCTCCGGAGAGTATTCTATTTTTGCTCGGTCGTGACCAGACGCATACTGATTTGTCTGCCCTACCAGATCTTCGAGTGCACGCACATTTCACTTCCGTAGGGTGCACTATTCCTGCAATTGAGCCGCTCGCGAACCAAATCCATTAACCTCCGAGTTTATTGACATTTCACGGACAAAGTATTTTGATCCTTTCATTGATCCTTAAGCGATCGGGCCTGATGTGGTCCCACTCAAATTTATGTTAATAATCATTTAATATGTGACTATTAATTATTACCGGATCTAGTTACCATTTCAACACAGATAAATATTAAATATGATTTAATCGGGTCCACGCATTTTTAACAGTTTGGAGGTCCACTTAAGGGTCAATGCCGAACTTTTTACATTCAGAATAAGTTTCTTTGAATGCAAGGGTCGAAACTGTTAACTTTTTTAAACGGAAGTTGTTCATCGAACATTTTACTTTTCAAAGGATTTCTTTCCTGTTCCGAGTTAATTTTGTACATTGAAGGTTCAACTCTGTCGTAGGAGATTAATTTAAACAGTTGTTTCATGATTAATTCAAGATCATATAGCTTCGAACAAATATTTCAGAGTAAATACAAAAGTTAGAAATATTTTTTAATTTACAGCATTCAACGCGTTGAATGTATGCACTTCAGTTTGAGGTACTGCAATGGTTTGCGCAATGTATGTGCAACGTGTCAACGGTAAAACAATTTTACAAAGAAGAAACTATGTGGGAGAAGAGCCCCCTCGTTCATTTACTTTCAATGAGCACAACAGTTCGACCGACACGCAACTACAAAGACGTTAACCTTACCGAGAACGCGTCTTCGTGCACGAGAGATGCATATGCATCCGACAATCGTCGAAGGGACGTTATCGTTCGTCCCGCGAATCCAGATGTTTTGCTGTTCTTCCACGTCACTTCGGTGCTTCTTTCCTCCATTGCCACGCGACCCGGTAATTCGTAATAATTGGCGATAACTGTCCGATAGGGAATTATTATTCGCAGTTTAGATTGCGTTATCTAAATATGCATCGGCTCGATGCAAACGTGACGCGATTGCTTAATGCATCGGGCGAATGAATGCCATCCCTATCTTAACTGGGAATGCTAAGTGTTTCGGAACGTCGTGTTCGTTAAATAAAAAGCTTTACGGGGAGTTCTTACATAATAAAACGATAAAGTGATATGGTCTGCGATGCAGTATTAATTTGTACGCGCCAGTCAAAAGCGCCGGAGCAGATTTCATAATTAACGATCGGCGCAAACCTTGATCCGACAACGATTCATTAAACTTTACGAAGCAGATATACTCGGTCATCTTTAATCATGGAAAATTTGCGAAATAGGTACGAATGTGATAAAATCATGATAGGATATAATTGAAATTCGTGGATAAACACGAACTTGATAATTAATACATTGCCTGCAGTTATGGATCATTCTTTGACGAAGAAATTGATATTAAAATTAATTTTACTGTTTCTGTAATATAAACTGTGGTATGTAAATACCAGCGGTTTAAAAATTGTAAAAGATAGTAGAATTAATAAGATGGTAGTACTTTAATTAAAAATAGTTCATTTTCGCAGCTAATAGAATGGCGGATGGAGCTGGATCAAGCGCGACGAGCGTCCGTTGATCGCACACGGAAACAATGAATAACAGACCGGCTGATTATCGAATTACGCGCCGGCGGTTCTTGAATTTTGAAATTCGATTTTCTCGGACCGGAAGCAGCATAGGTAAACTATCCCGTGGGTTTACATCGGACCGGGATTTTCTCTCCGGCTTAATTATACCGCGTTAGCCGGGCGTTCCGTATTTGTTTTCGTTACGCGAACTCCAATTTGCATCAGTTTTAATATTCATCGCGCTCTCGGTGATTTCTCGCCGCGCAATTGCAAATATTTCTTCGACGGTCCGGTTTTCGCAGGCCTCGATCGCGGGCATGAACGAACCGAGCGCGAAAGTGCGCTCAGCGATGGAAACCCGGAAGGGGAATCGTGCGCGCGGTTAACCTTAACGCCTGCCATTAATTTCTATTGGCCGTCATTAATGCGAGTGGATTGATAAGCGGGCCGATGGTTAAGTGACCGGGGCAGATGGGACTCGGACGATAATTCCAATGACACGGGATCGCATTACGGCTGCACGGGATTCTCGATTAGCCTGCAATTAATAAAAGCGATAACCGTTCCGCGGCAAGTCGGCTGGCGCCAATCGCTCAACGATAAATGGCGAAAGTAGGAAGGACGTTTCACGGAAATCGATAACCACGTTTCTTTACCCATTCATCCGCTATCCGCGCGAGCATGAACACCCTGCACCCCCCCCCCCCCCCCCCCCCCCCCCTTTCGTCGAAGGAACAGCCGCGCAACACGCTGCTCTGACGCTTTTCACGCTCTCGCTACATTTGTTTGCCGGCTATCGCTTCCGCAGTCCGCGAACACGATATTCGTGCTCCAAATTGCTTTCCACTCGTAATAAGCAGGCTTCACCTGATCGCGCGAATTTATCATATTCGAAAACAATTCTGCACGGCGGCGTTACGCTTAATTGAAGTCTGTCCCTCGCCTATCAAAATCAGAATTAAAAATCGGGGTCGGTTTTTATGTGATCTTTGAACTTTCTTGTTCTTTCGTCAGAATTCAACGTAGCGTACACATAACTCTTTAAAACTCACAGTTATAATATAATATTTAGAATTCACTATATTCATTTAATTCATTTAATTCATTATATTTTTTATATTTTTTATATTTTCAATTCACACTAAGATGATTGAAGAAGGAAAGACGCAAACTTCAAAATTAAATGAAATACAACTTACAAAAAAAAGGATGGATTTTTTAATTCGTGTAGATAGGAGAGTCGATATTATATTAAATTAAGTCTTTCTTACTCACAGTGCAATTTTAAAGATTCACATTTCAATTCACGTTTTGGTTTCTTCGGCTGTTTCATTTTATAGTTTGTATATTTTCAATTCACTAAGATTATTAAAGCAGAAAAATTCATTAATTCATTTAATTCATTATATTTTCAATTCACACTAAGATGATTGAAGAAGGAAAGACGCAAACTTCAAAATTAAATGAAATACAAATTACAACAAAATATGGTGGATTTTTTAATTCATGTAGATACGAGAGTCGATATTATATTAAATTAACTCTTCATAACTCACAGTGCAATTTTGAAGATTCACATTTGGATTCACGTTTTGGTTTCTTCGGCTGTTTCATTTTATAGTTTGTATATTTTCAATTCGCTAAGATTATTAAAGCAGAAAAGACACAAATTTCAAAATTAAAGGAAATACAAATTACAACAAAACATGGTGGATTTTTTAATTCGTGTAGATAGGAGAGTCGATATTATATTAAATTAAGTCTTTCTTACTCACAGTGCAATTTTAAAGATTCACATTTCAATTCACGTTTTGGTTTCTTCGGCTGTTTCATTTTATATTTTGTATATTTTCAATTCACTAACATTATTAAAGCAGAAAAATTCATTAATTCATTTAATTCATTATATTTTCAATTCACACTAAGATGATTGAAGAAGGAAAGACGCAAACTTCAAAATTAAATGAAATACAAATTACAACAAAATATGGTGGATTTTTTAATTCATGTAGATACGAGAGTCGATATTATATTAAATTAACTCTTCATAACTCACAGTGCAATTTTGAAGATTCACATTTGGATTCACGTTTTGGTTTCTTCGGTTGTTTCATTTTATATTTTGTATATTTTGAATTCACTAAGATTATTAAAGAAGAAAAGGCATAAATTTCAAAATTAAAGGAAATACAAATTACAAAAAAACATGGTGGATTTTTTAATTCGTGTAGATACGAGAGTCGATATTATATTAAATTAACTCTTCATAACTCACAGTGCAATTTTGAAGATTCACATTTGGTTTCACGTTTTAGTTTCTTTGGTTGTTTCATTTTATATTTTGTATATTTTCAATTCACTAAGAATATTGAAGAAGGAGAGACACAAATTTCAAAATTAAAGGAAATACAAATTACAAAAAAAACATGGTGGATTTTTTCATTCGCGTAGATACGAGAGTGTACATTACAAACCTGTTTCTGATCTTTTTGGAAAATTTAAGCTGCCCTGCGGATTTTAAAAACCGTTGCCCCGCACACGACATTTCTGCATGAAGTTGAAACATGAACAATATTTCGGTCATAATTTACTGATCCTTTAATTTTGGTGGAGTAACGCAGCTCTCTTGAATAAACCTGCACGGGATTGTATTAAAGTTTTCATTACATTCAGTTTCAAAGGAAATGAGGCTGTAAATTGAAGCTTCAAGGGAAAATATTTTCAAGACCGCCGACGCATTAAGGAAAGATCTTCAAACAAGAATTTAAGGTTATTCGCAGACACAAAATTCGCGCTTAATACGGGTATTTTCCGGGAGAATCCAATCTCAACGAGACTGTTTCGCTCAGACAATTCTATATTTTACATTTATAAAATCAAACGGGTTCACCCTTGACATACTACTCGAAATCTGTTGGGAAGGTGCTGAGAAATACGATCGTCGAGGTGAGAGGAAAGAAAGAGGGAAACGAGGTCAAGGAAGGGTTGCGATACTGTTCTGCGAGCTCTCCGAGCATCTTTTCGCAGGAAAATCGAGTAATAATATGATACCGCGTGCCCGTATATTATGTTCCATTAGCGAAATCTCATCGTGTCAGGCTTTAATTATCATTAACGATAGCGAAATCGATAGTGCACTCGCCTCGGCGCGGGCTCGTCAGGTTCCGACGGAGAGGGCGTCGATAAGCTATACGAAGCTGTACGGAATAATTCGCAATAAGGCGGAACCCGTGCGCCGTTCTCGGCCATTCATGAGAGTTCATCCTTTTTCACAGACGGGCATCGCACACATGTGAAACGCGCATGTAAATTCTCCGACGTCTCGGCGAAGATTCCTTTCGCGGAAACGAGAAAACGTGGTTGTACAGAAATTGCTTTGCCGTGTTTCGCCCGTGTATACGATCTTCCCCACCCTTGCGAGTCTCACCCTCCGCCCCCGCAACCATACCTCGCCACACTCTAGCTCCGCGTTTTCCTCTCCATTTTCTTACTTCGGTCACCCACACCGTTTCTTTCCACGCCGTGCATGAATGGAATTCGACGGTGAAACATAACGCGACTGTATCTCGCTTTCGATGGACCTAGCCGAATACCGACTCCCGCGGTTAGGCCAATGAACGCGCGATTACCGTTCTTTTATTCAGCGCGCTCGCTGCTCCAGAAATTTCGATTGTACTGATTTAATGCGAAACTTCACAGCCACAGTCTAGCTTCGAGCTTTTCCTCCTTCCTCCAAGATTTGCATACAGGGTGTCCTGAAAATTTTGTCTTCCTCGAAGGGGACGATTCCTGAGATCATTTGAAGTAACTTTTTCCTTCGCGGAAAAGTTCTTCGCGGTTTTGTTAGAGTTATCAACGAAAAACACGGACTAATCAGAGTTGTAGACGCTCTCCGATTGGTCTGTGTTTTTCGTTAATAACTTCTTAACGAAGCCATAGAAGATTTTTGCACAGGAAAAAGTTACTTCGATCACCTCCGAAAGCACAACATTTTTGGGACACCCTGTATAATTGCGTAAAGGAAACTGTTGTATGCGAACACATTCTTTTGAATCCAGAACGTCGCACGTGGCTCATGGAGCTGTGAACGAACAACTGGAAATGTATATATTTAATTTTATATCAGAAAAGTGTCTTCCTACTAATTTTGATACCGATGCTGAATTTTATTTCTATTAGGTACTGCAGCATCATGAATAATTTATCGTATAAAACAGAAGTGTTTATAATTTTGTCAACAATTTTGTATCTTGGTTAATTTAGAAACATTCTTTTTAATTTTTTTTCTTGTCCTTATTCTTTTCGTTTTTGATCAGCAAAGGGACTGGACATATTCTTTTATCGCTCATGTAATTTTACTGTAAATGCCTTTAAATGTGTGTGAAAAATCCTAATTTAAAAAGTGTAGCGGTTCTCCAGAATAAAAAAGTCCTAAAAATTGGTAAAAAAAAGTAGCACTCCCAAACAGAATCCCTTAAGAAAGTATTTTTACGCATTTTGAGCTAACATAATTGGTATAAACAAGACTGGGGAGTGTCCTCTACGTAAAACAGTGAACTTTATTTTTCCATTTCGTGCGAACAACTCCAGACAGTTTTGCGAAAGTTTCGCTGCACAGTGTGCGCGCCTGGGGAAGTTTTAAGTACGCATGAACTTTGAAAAATAAATGATTTCAGGTTATCTGAATTTACAAGTGAGATGCCTTTGTTTCCGAACTCTTGTATTGGGTGAAGTATCTTCAGAATTACAAGCATTGTAACACGCTTTGGATGAAAAAAGTATTCGACTGGATGTTTCAAGCTGTTTTAAAGGAATTTGTTAATCGACGAATAAGCGACGGCAGACACTTCGAAAACTTGTTGCATTAAATAGCGATAACTCTTTACGCGCAGTCGATGGTGATTTGAACTTTCGTCTAAATTGATCTTTCAGCATTTTCATTGGAACACACTGTACGTAGGTGTAAGGGCATTTAATCGAGTTCGCCCTGAAGTAATTAACTGATTCTTCTCTGGAGTTACGTGATTACAAAAACCACGCCAACCCTCTTCAGAGTAGATGAAGATAATCCTGATAACGCGTGCTTTTTGCTCAAGACGGTATCTGAATCATCTCTTATAAAATCCCCGAAATTCTAATGGACCTAGAAGTCCTACGAACATCATTCTTCTCATCTCATTACAATAATAATTCTAAAATAGAATCTACGCTATCTAAACAATATTCTTGATCTATCTCGACAGTCCACTTCACCGGAATCATTGAATCTCTTTAACTCTACCCTTTTTTAAAGACATAGCTACTCTGCGGTCTCCATGCAAAATAAAAATTGAGTGCACCGATTAAAAGAAAAGGGAGTAACATAAAAATTGATTTCTTCTCGTTATCATTTTTCATTCATTTCATTCATTTTTCATAGTCTAAAACGGTCAAAAATATACTTAAAAATACTGATAAATGCAATGATGGACTCAGACTCGCCGTCCGAGGGTTAAGAAACATGCAGGCAGAACATCTGAATGGATAAAACGGTAGCGCAGACTGTGCGCGGAACGAATTTCCAGCGAAGTCTATTGTACGGTTGATTTTGCAAATTCGCGAAGTTGGAAATCTAATGGCAACATTCCGGTGGTAGACAGGTACTTAAGGGGGGAGAACCGAAGCGAAAGGAGCACTCGTAGCTATTCCAGATAGATGGATTTGCACGACCGATTAAACTCTTCTCGTCGCGGACGGTTCACCGGGAAACGCTTGAAAAGCGACAAGTTCGTCATCCGAAAATTCTTCTGCTCCGCCTTTGGCAGTCAGCGTCGCGTGTTACTCGTCGCGAGCGGGGGTGGTGCCCGCCCCGACAGTACGCTTCTGCTCTTTGCCTCTGTCGGGACGAATATTAATTACGACCACTTCACAAAAGACACCGACCGGAAGTTTTTGTCGGCTATCAAATGCAGAGCAGGTTAATTAAATTCTCACCGCTCGCGGCTCGCAAAGAGACTCCGCAACGTGGCCGGCACAATGCCGGGGTCAAGACACCTCGAGGCTCTGTTAATTAGACGCGCGATGAATAGCGTTACACACACCCAAAAACACGCACCAGCCTCGCGGTTCCACGTCATCTATCGCTCGCTCCAATTTATTACATGATAACGAGCATGGTCATTGTCTTGCCGCATTATTACCTCGGATAATTATATCGTCCTGGCAACGGCCGTAGTCAATGGCCGTTGTCAGTGGCCATGTTTGGGGTTACAGTCATGGTCAGTGTCAGTGGTAAATAGTCATTGGTTCATAGCATCGGACAACGATTAATGGACTTAGTAAATCAATGGTCAATGGTGAATAGTCCTGAGCAATAACGAACGATAAATGGTCAATGGCATTGGCCAATCATCAATGGTAAATGAATTCTCTAATACTACCGATCAACTGTTAATGGTTAATGATCTTGGTTAATCGCCAATGGTCTTACGATACTAGACAATGCTCGATCATCCCGGTTAATGATCGATGATTCACGGTCATTGATTACTCATCCGTAGTCCTGATCAATGATCCTGATTAATGAGCTTGGTTAATGATTCTGACGAATAGTCTTGGTTGAAAGTCTTTGTTCAATGATCCTGATTAATGATATCGATGATTAGCAATGGTTAGTGGTCTTGGTTAATCATCACTGACGGTAACCAATGGTTTTTAGTGAATGATGCTGCTCACAATCAGTGGTCACGGCTATGCCAACGATTACGATAACGATGTTGTCGCCATATGTTCGTAATGACATTTTGATCATTTGGTCATAAAACATCATCGCATATGTCATCATAGATCACCTTGCCACGATCAAACACGTGACGCACGCATGTTCGAGCATACTTTAGCTTTCCGATTTCGTCAGAAGCATGATCGGATCAATCAAAATTCCAGCTGCATTGATGCCACTTACCTGATAGCCAATTTATTTCTAAATGGTTTCTGCGATTCGCAATTCGACAAACCTCATTCTGTATTGTTTCCACGAGAGATGACTTTTTATACTGAATATATTCATTCTGAAATGATATATTATGTTTGAGATTGCGTGAAATGATTTTATTTCATATCAATATGGGATTTCAATGTTTTTTATTAACATATTTCCTATAAATTTTGACTGTTGTTGGAACCGCTTTAGCGTCATTAAAGGCAACGGATAAAAATACATATTTACATATTCGCATTTCGCCAGAGTAATTTTGATTATTGCTTTGGTTTTTGCTTGCGAAGCTGTTAAATCATTTATTCACGGATGTTTATGTAAATATATATTTTTACAGAATACTATAAAGGCATGGAATTATATTTATAAAGGCTTCTGTAAATTAAATACACATACTTTCAACATCCTGTAATTTTATTTCGTTTCAAATTTTTAAGCATCGTTCAACTTTCCCGCACTCTGACAAACCCGAAATATCGGAAATAAATGTTGCAAACTCTATTTCCAAAGTTCTACAGACTGATTCTGAATTTTCGATCCCTGGTACATTTAGGTACTGCAGAGTCATAGTTGATTACAGGAAATTTTCTCTCCGTCTTTTATTCGTCAACGTCTTCCGTGCTTGACGAGGATGAAACTAGCGTTCGAAGTAGAAGTAAAATCGAAAACAAAAGGCTTTTCGCACGTTTTCGAAAATACCGCAGGACAGCGACGCTCGTTCGATGATCAAGTAACTCCAGGAAGTCACGAGATAATCAAACTAATTAGGCGATACCATCAATGCGCGGCCAACGAGGATTGATTTCCACCGACGTAGAGACAGAATCCCATAAGCGTAATTGGATAGAGAATACCGACGCGCAGTTTATATTGATCGGAATGTTCACATCAACGATGTAATCATATTTGTCCAGGCATGCTTTGGAACCCGTTCCATTGTGTTTGCTTAATAATTATGGATCGATTCTGCTATTGGATAATATTGACCCCTGTTGCTGGCCACGTATCACTTGGTTGCGGTGCATAAACGGATAACGGGCCAACCGCAATCTAGTTGATAGACGAAAAATCATTCTGGTATGTTAAGCGCGGTGCTCGATCGTAGAAATTGATCATCCACGTTCCCCGCTACCGACACTACCACGGTATTCGTCTTCCATTAGACGTTTAATTGTCTCGATTTTTTTCGTGTTTTTCGAAACGTGGCTCGTTTACGATCGGAGGAAGCGAGGGGAGACTCGGAACGGAAATGAAGCGGAGAAAAGAACGAACACGCGGATTGTTATCGGGAAGGGTTTCCAATTATTTACTCAAAAATGATCAGCGAAATTTAACACGAACCGCTGCAGTTCTGTTTACTCATGCTCGCGTAGCAGGTTTTAATTAACGGGCGGCGCGGCACGAGAGGGTAACAGAAACCTCAACGCATTCCCCTCGACCTACCATAGCTGATCACTCCGGAGGTATGTAACTTCGTGTACATATATGCGACGACGCTGCCCTATAAACCCTTCTGGGATTACACGTGCATATTCGCGTAAACCCGGAGTTGGATAGTCACCGGACATCAGGCTTCAGTTACTTCGTTCATTATAAAACGTATGGGGGATCAGCCTTGTCATGGATCGCGCACCTCGACCCAGACACCCATTTGAGAAAACTGCACTTCGAGATTCCCAAAAATATTTGGGTTTATCCATTAGGCTATTAAATATATAATTTACTGATTTATTTGTTATTGCTTTAAACCAAGTGGTTCATGTAGCAAGTACAATATTATTACATTTGGCTTACGTTAAATAATTAAATTCTTACGGAACATTGTTTGTGAAAATTATATTATATATTATTATTTTCAGACCTTTTACATACGTATATCAGGATTACGTGAGAAGGAACTAATGCAAAGAGGGAAACAGTATGCATATGAAATATTGGATTTTTAACAGGAATGTTAAACGAACAATTTTTCCCTAAATAAAACATTGATGAAGGCACCACTGTACTCAACATATTCGGTCAATTAAATTTTTGATCCTATATACAGGGTGGGGCAATAACTATGACCACTTTAAATATTGCCGTTATTTGTAATAATACCCATAATATGAAAAATATTGTATACAAAACTTACACGGTATAGAGGAGGACATATTGACACAAACATTTTCTACGTGGGTGGATGCATAGAGGAGATTTCAAGGTGTACCTTTAATTTTTTAAATAGAAAGATCTACTTTCTGTATCATGGATCGATAGATTATCGAATTCTGTGTAAAAATGTATTGACCTCCATACGTCCTAAATCTAATAGTTAACGAGATATCATCGAAATAATTTTCATTCTTCTTCGGATAATATCTCTTTAACTGTTAGGTTTAGGGCATATGAAGGTCAATACATTTTTACTCAGAATTCGATAGTCTATCGATTCATGATACAGAAAGTAGATCTTTCTATTAAAAAAACTAAAGGTGACCTTGAAATCTCCTCTATGCATCCACCCACACAGAAAATGTTTGTGTCACAATATGCCCCCCTCTATACCGTGTAAGTTTTGCATACAACATTTTTTCATATTATTACAAATAACGGCAATATTTAAAGTGGTCATAGTTATTGCCCCACCCTGTATACTGTATTTACGAGATTGTCATCTCAATTTTGCAATTTTTAACCATCGAATAATGTGTTTATTTGGAAACGATTGAACAAGTTGAAAATCGAACAAAATCTGAAAATATATTCAATTTTCTCACAAACGCCAATAACTATGAAATGTAAAAAGGGAAACCAGATTTTAAAAAAATACAAAACCAGAATACCCCGTTAGAAGAAAATAGAATAAATTTTCGAATGACGTATTAGCTCACCGTCCTCATTTAAAAGATTAAAATTGCAAAGAAATAATTCAATTGTCTTAGCAGCAGAAGATCAGTGTATTTTTTTCTTAGATCCGAAAACTTTGATACAAGATTTCGCTATCGCGTTCGAAAGAATCGTCAGCCGCAAAGGGTTAATCCGCGCGGCGTATACCGACGGTCCTAAAGCTGTCTTGATCGTGCGTGTTCGTGAATGTGGAGCGGCGAAAAGTGTTGGACCACTCGCCGGGGAAGGTGTAACACGTATCCCAGGGGCAGCGGTGCATGTCGGGCTAATTGATTCCCAACGACGACGCGCACGTGTCACGCGTCATCAACCGCGGCGTCCATATGCATGTACGGGGACGCAGCGTGTTTTATGTATATGAAGGGCGATTCCGTCGGCGTCCGAAACGGTCGCCGCGACAAATTTTTGTTTTATTTAGACAAGCACGAGGAGAGATATCCCCCGGGCCGAATACGATTTTTAAGTACCTGGGGATCGGCGCTCCGGGACGCCGCCGTAGAAAATAAAACACGCGGCGCCGCGCCAGCCACATACAAATGAGACATGAATAGTAATGGGGGCATCGTATCGTAGCCGATACGCGTACCGCCATTAAAATATACGCGGACCATGGACGCGAATGCGATAATTTCCCGGAAACACCTGGTTCCCCCCGCGCTATATAGAACACATTCGATTTTCCTCGTCTGTTTCGTTGACTACACCGATGGATTAACCGATCCCGTGCGACAAGTGTTCCCCGCTCATGCGTGACTGCGTTCTACGAACGAGAAACCACCGACAACAGACCGGCCGTGTCCATTTTCTAACGTTATCTCGGATCGGAAGCGTGTTATTAATGAACTTACAATGCGAACGGGTTGCGCACGCATGACGCGTACACCTTGTAATAAGGCATTATCGTCGGTGTTCCATTGTCGGACCAAGACGCTGGTAACCTGCCGCCATGTTGTCCAGATTCGCCGACAGAGATAACGGCTTCCTACTGTTGCTCTCGCAAGTAACATGATGCTTTTTTTTTATGTCTGTTCGATTATCCGGTTGGAGCCTTGTAATAACCGCGATATTCAGCTTGTAAAACGATTATTGTACGTTGCACGCGAATTAACTTTTGGCAAATTGTATAGAACCGCGAGCTATAATCTGCGAGGCTACGAAGAAGAATCAAAATCTCAATTTTCAACGTTTAAAGAAGCAGGAACTTCCTCAAGGGCAGAACCGCGAAACTATCTGGAAGATGACAGGAAGTTATTCAATGTAAAGGACATTATATACTTTATAAATTTTAATATAATACAGGAAACGTCGTCGTTGAAGTTTCTCGACGCAAGCGAAATTACTTTTTGACCAAGATATTTTACGAACTTATATCTTTCCTTTTGGACATTGTGAACTTTGTTCATAAACTCGCTAAATTAAGTAAGAGCACTTCAGTTTTCTCACTTAAGAATGAACAGCTGTGTGTTTGCAAATAAGAAACTTCTTCTTTGCCTTGTAGACGAACTCCGGAAATAGTTGAGGAGTCAACATTCGCAAGTTGCGAGTAAACGTCAATAGCATAAGGCATAAGACGATCTCGAAAGGTTTACGGAACATCGTAGAACATTGTGGACGCAGCTGAGTCCGTAGAAGAGTCTATCGATGCAGTGTATTCGTAGAAACCGATGCATTGGATCCGGGAAACTTATGGCAAGCCTCATTGAATCTGTAAAACTTGGTAGGAACTTCGCTGGATCTATAAATCTCAATTTTATTGAATCCATATCGTGGAGGAAGAACATGACACAGACTCGACGATCGACAAAAAGGTGTCTATTATGTAGATCGAGGATAATAGTTCTAAAATGGACTATAATAAACCGGAGAAAACTAAAGTATATGTTTTACGACTTTCACAAGTGTTTCACAGTGTTCGTGGAATTCGAAGAATACGGAGTTACAAGTGCAGGTAACTGAGATTATAGTACCCATTCGCCTGAGACATTCAGAACCTGCGAAACTCCACCGCAAGTTCTGCAGATCCAGTGAAATTTGCATACAGTTCTGTGGATCCAACACGATCCCTATCAGGTTTCACTGAAGCTTACACTTGAACGGTAATCTTTGCTTTTCCAGCGAAAAAATACGAATGAAGCTTAACACGTGCTACCGAATAGCAATGGCGAACTATCAACCATAAAATAGTTCATTATAAAATCTAAACTATCATCAGCAGATCAGATCTTTGTGCAAAATAAACATTTTCTGCATCTGTTGTACGTACCAAGGGCTACATTGTTTCGAGTTGTATCTAATTACACTGTCCAACAGCCAAAAATGATTTCGATTCCCACTATGCGAATCTTATAGTTTTCCGCGCTGATTCCGAATCTGACCTTAATTTTCCTCCTATACGTACAGTTTTTGAGAAAATTGTGTTTGAAAAAATGACACATTTTTCAACTTTGAACAATTTTTGTGGATGTTATTATAAAAGATATTGAATTGTTCTTTACGGCAAAAGATTCTGTAGACTTTTCCGAATACAGTGATATCCAATAATAATACATTACGATTGTTTAAACATGTTTAAACAACGATTAAAGAGGTAGAGACACCATTTTTGCACCCATTTTTGAGGATATTTTTCAATTTATATAAAAAAATAAGGGTCCAGCGGAAAATCGAACTATACCACGCGATAGAGCAAACTTTCATCTTGAGAAACCACCGTTTCAAATTTCCAGTATCGACGTTTTTTTCGATCCAGAAAGCAAAATATCTTCGCCCGACATGAGTTGTCGCCAGTGGTGCTCTTCCACTAGAGCGGTCGTTCGACGAGATACGGTGCGGGACGGCGTAACGGCGATGCAGTCGCTTTAAGCGCCCAATTATGTCTGCCCAATTGTGAAACAAAGAACAATTCAATATCTTTTATAATAACATCGCAATAATTGTTCAAAGTTGAAAAATGTGTCTTTTTTTTAAACACAATTTTCTCAAAAACTGTACGTATAGGAGAAAAATTAAGGTCAGATTCGGAATCAGCGCGAAGAACTCTATAAAAATCGCATAGTGGGAATCGAAATAACCGAAAAAAGTTGAAATTTGTTGGACAGTGTTATCAGCTTAAATTTTGAAATTCTTTCCAGTGATCTACGGTTTTGGTTGAGTATTTCCTATAGAACGAACCTCGCGTCGATTAATTTTAGTTTGCTGGACTAATTGACGTGTATGGTCGCTTGTATTCAATACGCCGAGTTCTATAAATCTACAGAGATCATTGTTCAATCCGACAGGTCAAACGCGATTCATGTTGAATATCGATGTTCTTTCGCGTCAGTGTCGAACACGATGACTTCCACGTCAAATTCCATAAACCCACGGGGTCTATATCAACAATCTGCGCGCAAACTTTGCTCTATAGCGATGTAAATGTAATGGGGATCGGATTCTCGGCGCTTTTATTTGATGAGGTCTCCGCTAACTCTGATCCAATCTGGTTGGCTGGTGCTTCTGTGTGTACCCGCCGCAGGACAACTTTCGGAGGCCTGATTTAATAAAATTCTACGCACACGCTTTCGATTTGCACAGGCATACTTTCCGTCCAAACTGCAGCTCCTTTATAAGTACACGTTCGACATGCAACCGGCGTTTTATGAAAATAGTTTGCTCCAAGTTTTTCAATAGAATCCCACAGCACACGTGCTCTCTTCTGGTTTACCGGTGTGCACGGATATTTCTTTCTTCTTTTTTTACGTTACATAGCGTAAGTTACAAGTAAAGATTTGAACGTAGAGTGATATAATTTTCCCGGGCCAGTGTGTTCGAGGAAGTTGCATTGTGTCGGCGAACGTTCGCGATGGCACAAGAGACTCTTTTGTCGCGAACGAAGGGTAGAGAGAGCAGGACAGAGAGAAATTCAAATTCAATCGCAGAATAAATTTCCCGCTAAGGAGACCGTCGATGAATGTATATTTTCCAATGGACGAACAAAAAGTCGTCTCCGACAGAGAAACACAAACAGCGAATAACGATTCGAGCGACGCAACAAAGCTAAAGCACAACGGGCCACCCTTTGTGCCCAGGCAAAAGAAAACGACGAGGAATCTCTTTAAGCGGATCGCATTTTCTGCCTCTACAATGTTTCTTCCGTTCCGCGAACGGAAACAAAGCATCCGACCGGCGAAGTTGATCATCGAAGTTTCCAGCAGCGACGCTCGAAGTCTGCGCTCGATTCGTTTACCCTGCGCAAGCGTTTCCAATGCTAACGTTTCTTCTCGAATTCGCATGGTTTATCGGGTGTCAAATTGTGTATGATTTACACGAAAGAATGAATTTATTAACATATTTTTAACTGTTAAACTTTACACACGCGTCACAGTTAGTTCCTGTCAAAGACATTGAGTCGTATGTACAGAAATAAGGAAATGATTGTAAATGTACTTACAGTGAACCGGATTAATATTTGGACGCCCTAAAAAAGACGATAACGTTTTTAATATTGCACTATACGATTGTAGATCTTTTGAGGAGCTAGAGCAATTAGTTTACTACAGGATGTGAAAAGAAATTTTTTTTCAAAAATTGCAATTGATTGAAATTGTGAAAAAATACTAAAACTTCTATTTTACAACTTTTTTATGTGGGCCTATATTGAAAATTTAAAAAATACGTTTTGTAGATCTGTGTGAATTATATGCATTGTGAAAGTTTCATCGAAATCGGTTGATAGGGGGAAAAACGACAGGCATTGAATGATGTAAGAATCCTTAGATTTATTGCAGTTAGAGACCGAAAATCGTGAAAATCTGCAATTTTTATCATGTTTAAACGTTTGTAGCTCATTGCAACGTCGACAAATTTTGACGAAATATTCCGAATATGCTTAATTGACACAGATCTAGAAAACGTATTTTTTAAATTTTCAATTTAGGCCCACATAAAAAAGTTGTACAATACAACTTTGAATATTTTCTCTACAATTCCGATAAATAGCAATTTTTGAAAAACTTTCTTTTCACATCCTGTAGTAAACTAATTGCTCCAGCTTCCCAAAAAAGTTCAAATCGTATAGTACAATATTAAAAAGGTAATCGTCTCTTCTAGAACGTCCGAATATTAATCCGGTTCACTGTAAGTACAAGTAAAACAACAGACCAATACTGTCGGCTTCCTCGAGTTTACCCGAATAGCGTTTCACCTCAGAGCGTGACGGATCAGACTCATTCACCTCCGAGCAATTGTGTACGCGGCTTGCCTGAAGAAGCTCTCACTTCAAAAACAAATACAGTAGGACCTCGTTCACTGCAAACTAGTGATCCCCACCACGAGTTGTTAGATGTTCTAGAACCATGGCGTGGAAAAGTGGAAAAATAAATGGTGTAATCGGTTACCTCGATCATTACCCGCATTTTCGGTCCCGTTTCATGCCACGAGCGAGGTTCTACAGTATTATTCAACAGCACCGTTCTATTGGGTTGGAAAGAAAGTTCGTAGCGTTTTCAAATTGAGAATCGAAGATGAAATAAGGTATTTATTCATACGTTTATTCACTAACACGAGAAGTTACCTCGAAAATGGAAAAAAGTAATAGAACAAAATGGAAAATATGTTGTTGAATAAATATCTGAATTTTAGCTTTCAATTTTAATTTACAAACGCTACGAACTTCGTTCCGACCCGATATCAATACTAACATAAGTATATAGTGAAATCGAGTGAATGCTGTTTCTACTAAAGACTTTATCCCTAGTAACATGTACGAGGTGAAATCAAAAAGTAAAGTGACTTTTTATTTTTATCAAAAAATATTTATTTATTCATCAATATTTATGTTGTCCCCTTCAAAGTAATCCCCTTCAGATATAATACACTTGTACCAGCGCTTTTTCCAATCCTCGAAGCACTTCTGATAAACACTTTTTGGTATAGCTTTGAGCTCTTCCAGCGATGCAGTCTTTATCTCCTCGATCGTTGCAAATCTCCGTCCTTTCATGGGTCTCTTCAGTTTTGGGAACAGAAAAAAGTCGCAGGGGGCCAAATCCGGTGAATATGGTGGCTGAGGCATGATCATTGACGTCATTCAACAGCTCCTGAGCGATGCTCATGCGACGTTTCTTCTGGTCAAAATTAAGCAGTTTCGGAACAAACTTCGCTGACACACGTCTCATGCCCAAAACATCCATTAAAATTGGTTGGCACGAACCAAACGAGATGCCGACATCATCAGCAACTTCTCTAATGGTAATTCGACGATTCCCCAACACTATTTTCTTCGCTTCTTCAACGTTTTCATCGGTTGTTGACGTGCTGGGGCGTCCAGGGCGAGCTTCGTAATTACCATCTTCTCGGCCTTCTTGGAAGAGCTTGTACCACTTATAAACATATTTTTACTCAGAGTACACTCACCGTATGCCACTGTCAACATTTCAAGTGTTTTGGGGCACTTAATTCCATTTTTTACACAAAATTTGATGCAAATTCTTTGATCCATTTTTTTCGACAGCAGAAAATCGCCGAACACGCAAAACACTTCTAACCTTTATGCTTCTCGCAAACAAACAAAAAATGCTATACAGCTGAAACTGTGAACATATGTTCGGGACGAGCGTACCAGCATAAGAAAAAAAAGAAAACGAAAATCGACTGTAGGTATCCCGCGAAATTCAAAAAGTCACCTTACTTTTTGATCACACCTCGCATTCCTTGCTGTAGCAATAGTATGGAGTTGTAACGGTACAAACGGTGTCAACGAACACAACGTTTGTCATATTAAATAAAGAGTTTGACTACGAGCTGGTGCGTATAATGAATTATCATTACAGAAATTTCACTTGCCTGTATGAAAATGGCCCACTATTGTATTTCCCATTAACATAAATTTTCCGTCGAATTTCTCAAGACATCCGGCAACCGGGTGAATATGGACGATCGCGTGCTAAATTGCTGGCGATTCGACGTTGCAGGACTCATCAGCAGCAGTCCCCGTCCCCGCGCCCGCTGTCACGGTCCGTGTCCCGAGTTTTCGGCCCGCGATATTTTGCCCTTTCATTAAGCGCCGAAAGCCGTGTGATTAATGGAGTTCGGTTACCGCGCGGTTTCCATCGCGTCGCCCCGACAGCCACGTCAGTCAGAAGTTTCGTGGAGCGCGATACAAACGCGTGGAAACGGAATGGTTTAGCGTATGAAAAGCCCAGTCGTCGACAGATAGGGGCGCCGGGGAGAATCGTAGACAGCGCGTCGCATTTTTACGCGAAGTTCGTTAGCTTTCGAAAAATACGCGAAGAAAATCCGCTGTTGAAGCTCGTCGTTGGCTGCATTTACGCAGGGGAAAAGAGGCGTGGCGGCTAGGTGTCAATAGATACGCGGGTCTAATGAAGAGGCTGCGACAGGTGCGCGCAGAACGCGTCTTATAAGCGCGTCGACGCGGATTCGAAGGGTCTCCGGTCTCCTCTGTGAAACAGGAGACGAGCAGACTTCGAATTCCGCGTCGCATACACTGATTTTGCGTGCGAAACGACGCCGGAAACGGGGAGTTGTGCACGCGTGCACGCGTACCCGTGATACACAAAACACTTTTATGAGAGCCTGCATCGGCAGCTATATGATCCGCACGCGAGGCCACCCTTCCCGGACCTTTTCACCGGTGTACATAATGCGATCTCATTTTAGTTTACGCTACCCCGTTATCGTCTGCGTTTGCGAAACGCCGCCGGCTGGCTTGCCTCGCTCCAGGGCTGCTGCCCCCGAAGAGAAAGGGGAAAGAGTGCCCCGTTCCCCATTTCAACGTTTCTCCGTCTTTCTCACGCGAACCATAGTCAAGTGGATTTTCTCGTCGGCGTTCTTGCGCGATCTGCGACCGTTCCGTTAATTCGGCGGGAAACGAACGTTACGGATGTTTCTGTTATATGAAATTATTCTTCCACTCGCTGTCGAATGCGAAGCCTGGTTTTGGAAATAATGCGGAGATACGAACATTCAGTAATTGATTTCGAACTGGGAACGTGGGTCTTCGTTTTTCGGTTGAACATGTTTCGAGATGAACGGGCTGGGAGAAGGGAAAATGAAATATCAAATTGTAAAAATACCTCGTTAAAAATGATATGAAACGCGTTGCGTTGCATCAATTATCGGGGAGGATAGGTGCTCTTCTGTGTTTAGTTCGTGCATTTGTTAATGAACGTGTTAGAGAGAGGCAATATGGAGGCAGGGAGAATTATACGATAAAAGGAAGATATTTCATTAAAAATTCTGAAACGACGTGCTGTTAGCTATCTGTTCCAGAAGAATTTTTACAGAATCTGTTTGGATAATCGTGGTTCCACTGCATCGTGGATTAAACGAGCAAATACGAGAAAAAAGTAATGCGTACGTTGATGATAGAAATATTAAGAAATATGTACACTATATTGAATACATTTCGGTGCCGAGGTTCTCGCATGCATCGCTAGACTGCGGATTGTATTAATTTATTTAAAACATGGGTCAAGCAGTGGACACATTAAAAAGATTTAAAGAAATCAGCGTATTGGTTTCAGCTTAATCCGATGATTAAAAGCAGAAAGAAATTTTTATTTCACTACTGTCTCTTGCTATCGATGCAAACATTTTTTATTTTGCATAAAGGTCCGCAGTGTAATTACCGTATTCCCGAAGCAAACGTTAACAGCGATCGCGTTGAAACGACAGGAGAGAATCTAAGGTATTCGACGCGCAAACACGGAGCGTTCCATTATCGATGCGTGGTAGAGTGGAGGTGATAAGCGGCGTTGTCCGTGATCGTCTGAATCGCCGTCGATCGCGGTGCCGTCCGCAGCGATAATCGAAAGGTTAACGATCGCCGCGGACGTAGGTATCGCAGAAAACAACGAGTGACGCGTCGTTATTGATTGTTGCGTTCGCTCGAGGCTGTCACAGTGCAAGAGCAGGCCGAATGCGTGGACCAGAACAAGACGGACATAATGCGCGAGAGCGTATGCTGCAGGCCTCGACCCTCGACGTAACAAATTGTTTATTGCCACATGCTCGACTCTCACACCGTACGAAAATGGGGTTGGACGGGTACGGGCTCGCAAACACCCAATGCCAATCTTCGCCCATTCCACTCTTCCTTGTCGCGAGGCAGCAGAAACGCACAACCGTGCGTGTACTCGCACGAACAGAAGAGGGTGGCCAACGTTGGGGGATGAGAGTTGGTAACTGCGGTCCATTACAAAAAGTCGTCGAAAAGGATCCTTGTTTTCTTCCCCCCATTCTTTATTTTTTCTCTCTCTCTCTCCCTCGCTTTCTCTCCTTTTTTGTTTTATTATAAACGGATCACGCGCGAGCGCGACAGGCGAGTGTGCGAGAGTCGGTGCGCACACGTACACTATCGTTTCTTTTCTCCTTTTGTCCGTGCGTACCGGGACCAGGGGAGTCTGCAAAGATCGACCGGACCAAGAATATTCCCGGATATATTCTCCTTGTGCATCCAGATATCCATGTACGGAGTTTCGAACCAGAGAACGCTATTATGAGCACGTACGCGCGCCGGTATACGGGGTGAGCCGTTTGTCACCTGTGCTCGAAACTACTTGAACGAGATCCTTTCTAAATTGCTATGAATGGATTGTTTGATTCGACGGGGTTGATGCGACTAGACTATAAATATTTATGCACTTCTTGGATTATTCTGGGTTCAATTGAAATAAAGATTTGGGTTTAAGAATATTATTAGTAGACTATTATAAAAACCGATAAAGTGTCGTTTCTTTAAAGAATTTTTAGTTTTTCATTCGTAATGCAATGGAACTCCTGGCGCAACAAATAAAATTTTAATTTTTTTGTTCACAGTCCGAACCTCTAATTATGATGAACGATGTTTGCTCGGTGAATGTAATTTCTTCAACAAGAAGATCGTAATGGAAATTTACTAAGGTTTTGTTGTTCATTTTCTTATGCAAGCTGGAGCATTCATAATTACATCCTTCTTCGTAGTATTGTTTCATCGTAAACTAGAAACTATATTGTTACTTAATTAGCGATGCAGCCCTCATTTCCGACTACTTTTCGCATTATCGCATATACAAGAAATTGTTGGACAACGTTGCAAAGTTATTGTGCACTTGTTTTCTTTTACGCACTCGATAAATTGTTAGCGTCTCGAGTTTCCCTTCGACTTCGAACCTGATCAATTATTACGGCACTGCAGAGCCGTATCGGATCTGCCTCTAAAATTTGTTACGCAAAGAACGTAATCGTAAACAACTATGCGAACGCTGAACATACCAAGTATGAACTGCCTAACTGCGTATGTTCGATATATTCGTCATGAAAAATTGGCATTTTTTAGTCTAATAACGAGTGTACTCATCATTTAGGAAAAAGTTTGCATTTGAAGTTAAATAAAATTTAAGAGAATGCGCGGTAAAGTACGAGAGAAGCACAAAAATAATGCTTGAAACTAATTAAGCATACAACTGCACGTTTGCAGAATGAAGCAAAATAGTTAACAGGTTAAAAGTAACTGGTAACCGTAAACTCATAAAAGTTACGACACTGAATTAATTCAGATTCTATGGCAGCATTTTTAGAGCACCCATAATTCTCGAATAAAAACCTATTTTCAATGTGGCGAAAAAATGTGATTAAAATTTATACCGTTGGGTATTGAACGAGATCGGTGATTTTAAAATACAGGTAAAAATGGATTCGATAAAGATGTTCTATTAATCTCTGAATGAAATTGGATACGAGCCACCATGTATATCCAAGGCATTTGAAAGATTTCAATTCCCGTACGGTTCCCGCCGGCAGGAAGACAGAGTAATCGTCGGGGATCAAGTATTCGATATCGGGAGGAATACCGAAATAATCGCGACAACGCTTCGACACTCCAACTTTAATTCAATCAGCTCCCGGCTGCTTCTATCTCGATTGATCAACATTTGCCCGGCGATAGTTCTCCTTTCCGTTCTACCTTCCGAGGTTCAGAAATCATTATCATATCGGTCTTGAAACAATTTCAGAAACCAAAGCGATGGTGTGGCTAGACTGCAAATCCTCACGCAAATTCAAATAGATCGTTTGTATATTTTTCTATACAAATAACTTCGTACATTTACGAAGCCATTTCGTAAGTTTTTTGACGTGCACAATTTAATTTCTATGTTTAATTAATCCTTTCGTTCATGGCGTCCTCATATAAGAACATAAAAAGAATCATAATTTAATTCAATGAACTGCTTAGCAAAGCCACGATTCTTTTTTCCAGGAATAAATAATTCGTGACCGAAAGGGTTAATATACGATTAATATACGAACGTGGCACTTGATTGTTTTTAAATATGTTTGTATGGAGCTTTTACAAACACATTAGTACCATTGTTCTGGTTGAAATGAGCTTAAATATGAAATAATTTGAAACACGGTTGTTTGTTTAATTGACGATTATCATCTACATACAATTCAATGTACACATCGGTAAGGACATAATCTAGCACAGGTGGCTGTTCTGTTGTTGATACACTCATGTTCCACCGATTGGTTCGAATAATCGAGGTTCTATTGTACCTAGGATTAACGAGTAAACGTAATTCAAATTGTGCGATGTTCGGTATCGCTTCAATCGAAAAAATGCCAGGAATATATTAGTAAAAGTTTCATAGAAAAATTCCAAGATATCTGGATCTGGATCTGGATCAAGGAATAGTGTCTGTACAGGATGTAAGTGACACTTCGCTCTCGAAGTTTGCACATACGTCAAGACAATACTGTACTCTCGGAAGGAACATCCAAGTTGTTGACTAGATTTATGACATCCCCACAGAGGGAGCAATCAAATGCAAAGGGTTAAGTTACCGTTATTCGAACACCCCCAGTCAAAGGGTTAATAATTCCCACGGAAACCACGTCGGTAATGTCAAAGTTACATATGTAAGGATAACTGTAGTTCTCAGTTGCTCTAAACAATTTAGTACAGTTAACCCGGCGTTGATAAGGTGGGAAAATGTATCGAAAGTGGTAAGTTGGGGTCTCACAGTCCCACCGAAATAATATATTGTATTATAGAAATAAATACCTTTTTCATGAATACAAGATTAGGTATTGCGTAACCCCTTGCCGTATTTTGACGAGTCAGACTCGTCACGAAGATTTTTACAAAGTCTAACAAATACGAATGTTACGTGTTTCTTATCGGATGAAATAAAATTTGATTCGTTTGTAATCAACGTTCAAGCATTCGAATAAATGTAGCCATACAAAATGTATAAATTCTTTTCTCTTCTAAAACATTTTTGGGGATAAAGCCGTTTTAATCGCTGTAACTGTAAAGAAAATGATACGGCAAGGGGTTAAGAGGCTTGTCATTTTTCAGAGTAAAAACGCAGATCCGCGAAATGAAATTTTTAAATACACTCAGGCCCGACTAGCTGTCACGCGTTGTTACAATGTTACAATCGATCTAAAATCTCTGGGATCTGTGAGACCCCAGCTAACTAACGGCGGGTAAAATATGGGAACACAATTGTACGACGTCGAGGACAGAAACAAAAGAGTGGGACCGCTTCGGACCGCAAAGGATTAGCGATAAAACCAAGAGCCACGGTGGATCCAGGGCGGACACTTATTTTCGGAGTTAGGCGAGCCGTCGGTGGACATCGTCGGCTATCTGGAATGTTTCTGCGCGGAGAGGCACTTTGCGCAGGTTGGACAAAAATCCGCTCGATAGCCAGTCGATACTGTGGGGCACCGGTGGCGATGAATTAAGCTGGCTTTCGCTGGAGGGTCCTCGATAAGGAAGTTTGAACAAACGAGCGTGCGTCGGCTACACATTAGAGGCGCGGGTTAGGCATCGGCCGGCGAAACAGGCCGATCGGAGAAGCCGACGGAAAGAGAGAGACCCCCGTTACACTCACACGTGGAAGGTGAGAGGAAACCGGCGGGGCTCGCCGGACAGTTGTTATCTTATTACTGATATCGCATCGCCGCCGTTCGCGTTTCGTCCCGGTTTCGTCCCGGTTTCGTCCCCTGTCCTGAACAAATGTTTGCGCCGCGCTGCCGCGGACAGATAGCGGTGCAAACCGGTAGACCGGCCCTGCGAAGGATCCTGGGCTTCCTGTTTGCCCTCGAGGACCGCAGGAACAACGTGTGCTCCCACCGTGTGGAAGCCAGCAAACGTGGACAAACCTGCCCACGATCGGGACCAACTTTTTTCCACTTCTTTATCATTTTCACGATATTTTGAGTTGCATCTTAGTGGCTTCTTCTTGTCGTCGCGAAAGTGTCCAAAGTGATTAACAGACTGCGGAAGTTTATGCAATTTGCATTTTTTTTAGAGGAATTTTAAGAAGGGAAGACGAAATAAAATATTATATAGAAATAGAAATATATCAAAATTGTACGCAGTCTATGTAGCGATTAAAGCCCTTGATTAATCTCTGATCGACTGCGTACAATTAGATTATAACGCCCGGATCAACATCTGTTAATTTTTACGACAATTTTCGCCAAAAACGAAAGTCACATTCGGATCAAACACATTCAAAACGAGTAGAACGACGCGTAACAAGTGCCAAAAGCTTGAGGGTGGCAATTCGAAAGATTATAGTGCCTGGGGTCTACATGTATAAATTGTTACAGCAATCTCACGATTCAGATTTTTGTTGCGCGGTTTATTCTTTTCAGCATGAAAGGGCTCGAAGTAATTGACGCATTCAATTAATTCCTGCGTGACTGCGTCGTTGGTACTCTTTAACCCCGTTCCGTCTACGAGCCAGGGGTCATTTTGGCTGGAACGAGTTAACGTCTTTCGGAAGTTTGCGCCCAGTCGCGTCTTCTGAAACGTTTTCCGCGACGCCCACTCCACCCGCACTCTAATAACGCATTATCTCGCGGAAGCTAGCGTTTCAACGGCGCCGGCCTCTACGGGTCGAACACGATGTTTGCACTTCTAATTAGCTGCTACCGACGTTCCGAACCAGTGGAATGGATCGTACGCTGCGCTACTGGGACGGGAGTGGGCATTAATGGCCAGGGAATTCGGTGGAGTGGTGCAGTTTGATGGTACGTTAGGGGTTGGTGCTTACTTTTCTTTCTCTCCTCACTGGTACCTTGGATTCTGAGGCCTGGGTGGAATAATATGCCGAGACAGTTGGGTAAACATTGCGCAAATACTTTCGGTATTTATGATTATAATTAGACTGCGGATATTTAGCGGAACCTAAGCAGAATTTTATTACTTCTCTCAATAATATTAGGCAAATGCCATCATTAAATAAGAGGGAGCCTGTGCAACATGAAACATTAATGAACAAGTATTAAACGTGCATATCGCTGAAGAAACTTTTGAGACCACGGTAGTATCGGTAAATTGAATGTAACGTTAACACTAACGGTTATTGTAGCTGTGAAGAAGATCGTGCGATAAGGAGTTAATGCGAGATGAAAGAAACGTTATTCGGAAACTAGTGCCACGTTTTGAGGAAACGGGTCCCGCGTCGAACCATTCGGATGAAATTCAATTTAACGTATGTTTCGAGAAGTTTAATATATACATATTTAAAACTTGCATGGCTCTAGAGCTAAGCGAAAAAGCACTTTCCAACATTTCCACAAACCCTTTCATCGTTACTCTCCCATAGATACGGCACAGCTAAATAGAAATACCTCGAAATGAACCAGCACTATTCCCGGTACTCTTCAAATGAAATACTATGCTTAAATAATATTTTAGAACAGACTGTTTCACATTTAAACGAAAATAGACTGTTCGCTATTTGAAAGATTATTTTACTCGGGACAGCTATGCACACAGCTATGCGTGTTCACCGAAGTGAAATTATTTCACGCGTAATTCGCGAGCATTCCAGATTTCGCTCTCTCTCTCTCTCTCTCTCTCCCTGTGTCTCTCACTCTCCGAATCCATTTGTCATTTTCGTCTGACCGACATTCTTTATGCAGAACATAGTGGTCGATTTATGTTTCTGCGTTTGTCTCGATTCCTATAACTTTCTATTTAGCTCCTGGGTTTTGAAATTAGCACAGAAAATTTCAGTCTTATCTTCAGTGTAATCATACAGCTATGCTAAAAATGTGCTGCGGTCACACAGGGGTTAATATCAGTCTCACGATAAGCTGCAGCGTTGAGTAACACAAAGCACAAATATTATAACTGCAGACTTTGCGCAGTTATAAGAAAATTGAATGAAATGCAAAATAATGAAAATAATGAAAATAATGAACAAAATATGATTGTATTCGTTGTTTTATAAATATAGCGTGACTGAATTTATTACTTCACCGAAGAAATTCATTTGATAATTTCTAAAGGAAGTATTTTTGTAATTTCAATTCGATCTGTGGTGGTATGATCAATATCAATGGACTCTAATATCAATAAAAAAGTACGGTTACCGAGAGAGTAACTCGCTCGTGAAATCTTCCTCCGAATTTCGACCCGATCTATGCCAGTCTAAAATAATATCACAAATTTTTCCCGCAAGTTCCAGGAAGCTCTGCAATGCGGATCGACGATCTTAGCCCAGTTCACGAGCATTCCGAGAAGCACCTGTTCACGGGGGCATCAGCAGTTGTCCAAGTCAGTCTCGATCGGCGACTTAACGTCTCGGCGGCTTTCCAAATAATTTCGAGTGGCCCGTCGGTCGAGCTCGTCATTCTGTTCGCTATTTCGAGTTGCGGTTCTGGCCGGGAAAAGTCGAGAGCGCGCGGGGGCCTGGGCAGCGAAAGCGATTCGCAAGCCTAACCGCGTTGCATAAAGCCCGGTATCCGGCGAGAGAAGCCGCCGCCGCCGCGCCGAGACTCTCGAGCAGCAGCGAGAATCGATCTTCGGCGCTTGGCGTCTCGAGCGAAACTTCGCGGGAAGTTCGCGAGACGGTGTCACGTTAAATTTCCCTGCTGGTCGTACGTACGCGCCCTATCTTTCACGCCTGATATATTTCGCAAAGGGCGATGCGTCGTTTGTCTCGGTGGGCGAAATATGCTCCACCTCCTGAAGGCGATAGTTCGCGGCCGATCATCTCCGAAATGCCACGAGCCTTACCACTTTTGCCACCCACCCGAGTGCATTATAATTTATCGGGATACTAATACCGTTTCCGTGCCATAAACCTCCACCAGCAGATAAAAAGCGCACGCGACCCTGTTCTCCGTTAAGTGCGACCTACCCACGCGTTATCGCGGGCCAAACGCAACGGGAATGCGTGCACGCGGGTTCTGTATGCGCGTGCATTAACCCATTACGACAGCGTTCGTTTACCAACTACCGATCGGCGTTACGTTACAACCAGGAAACGTTTAACAGACCACCCCGGATTGTTTGAAACATTTATCCGATGGAAAAATACGGGCGCACAGAGTCTCGTTTCTAGTCCGCCATCAGCTGTTTTTGGTTAATTAAATTGACCCTTTCACGCCCCCGGGCTACCCGGATTGTCATTCTCAGGGGAATGGTACTGCGAATCGAGTGTCGACTGATTCTCTTTCCTAAATTGAATTTAAGATGGAACAGGCACGTCTGTGACCTGATTGTCAAAAATATTTAGACTTCCTTCGAATGGTCGAGTTATTAGAGCCACTTTGATCAATTTTTTAATCAACGTCTAGCTATACACAATTTTTTATTATTTTTATAATTGATTTTATGACGTGTTGACTAGCTGAACCCAAAATATTTCAAAAATATTTCACTCGCAGCGGGTGGTCAATGATTATTAGAAACACTTGCACAAATTAACAAGTTTACATTAAAATAAACTTTTAATCACACGTTCAGTTACATTGTACGCTTATTATTTTTCTTATGAAGTCGATGCTTAAAAATGATAAAAATACACGCCCTTCATACTGTAACTCGAATAATTTTATCAAACGCAGTTAGAGTGAAATAATTTCCCGTTTTCGGATTAATGGAATGGGAAAATTAAAAATGGAAATAGGGAAATTCTTCAAAAGGCGTGCGACGTTTAAAAATACGTGGAAATTAAAGACCGCAGAATTGTTAATTTCGAGAGGAAATAGAACGCATTTGCGACAATTATTTAACTTATTTGTGGAGCTGTGCTATTATTTAACGCCGCCGTTGCCATTTCGTTGCGCGATTTTACGGGGAAATTTCGCATCCAATTCATTCGAACAAAAAATATTGGCCTGCCTCAAAGAACGAAAAACTGGAATGAAATTTGTGTAGTGATTAATTCAAATTTCGAACAATACGAATTGTATATTGACAACAATTGCCCACATGTCGGAATGAATCATTGATTGAATTGTACGGTACGGTAACAACATTTCGTTCTGTTGTTGCAACCTGAAAATAAAGCTTTTGATAGAGTATGCGTTTGTATACGTAGCATTTATTCCTTCTATCTGTTGAATGCGCCGCGCTGTTGCACGCAATTTCCTGATGACAAATCCGACAAAAGATTATATCGCAAATAAAGCCTCCAATTATTTATGCGGAACTGTAAAGCGTATTAAATGCGCCACGGAAAAAATTCGTACAGCTTCCGGAGAGGTCGCATTAAATTCTTACAAATAAGTATTCTTCAAGTCCAATTAAAAATCTGGTTTAACCGAGTATGTAACCTATGAAAAATAATTAAATATTTTCCTCTCGTATTTGTACAATTTCTACTACTTCCATATTTACAATACCTAATAAATTCAGTTGATTAAATTTTTTTTTAAACGTATAATTATCTTAATATTTCCAATATTAAACTTTGAAAACACCATTATGACATCACAACCACACATTATTTAATCATTTATTTCTAGCCATCTGATTAAATCAATTTCTCCTATTTATATATGTAAAATGGCTACTCCGAGTGCTCCGTAGATCTGGTGTTAAAATAATAATCAAAGTATTACAGCATGCTCGATGAAGAATGCATTGCGATAACAACACCTGCACGGGGATCACGTTTCTAGCTACAACTTCCTCCCGGGGAATAATAACTCGCTTTATCTCTGTGTTTTCGTAATTAATAAGGGACTGTACATTTAAAAAAAAAAAAGAAAAAAGAAAAAATGATCGTTAAATATAGTCTGGACCATAGAATTTATCGTGGCCGTGACGTTCTAATTATTTTAAGGAGCTCGCGTCTCGGAGCAGACACTTTATTATATCGCCATGAAACAGCGTATTTTCGCGTGTACGCGAGGAAGAAAGAAAGAAGCCTGGCATATTAATGGTGGCGACGATTAACGCAAGAATTACTCGGGGGTAATAACAACGGGTCGCGATCCCCGGGGCCGATACAGCCTCGTTTATCGCGAAATCCCTATAAAAATGTTTACGAGAATGGGAGAGGGAACCGGACGAGAGAGAGAGAGAGAGAAAAAGAGAGAGAAAAAGAAAGAGAAAAAGTCGAGTCTCCGAGCGGTTGAAATCGACGTGTTAATCGCACGCGATGCTGACAGTACCGTGCAGAAAATGTGAGCGTAATCTCACGCGCGTAATCACTCGGCGAACAGGCCGATTATTCATTATGGTCGCCCGGCCTGTTTCAATGTGACGATGTCGTGCACGCAATTACTTCGCCTCTGCTCGCCCGGTGTACACTCGATAAATATTTCCTCCGAGCGAAATTAAGATTTTCGGCACAACACGGTGGAACACCGTACACGACAGTATTTGTGCGAAAACGATGGCCAAAATTATTTCCCTGACCCAACGGCTGCGACGAATGCGATTCCGAATAGCTGAAAGAATTAAGCATCTCCTTAACGATTACCGGAAGACTTGTTAAATAATTGAATACTTTATACTTCGCAGCTGAGAATTTTTTAAAAGCAGATAGAAGACGGAAGATCGAGATAGAAGATGGAAGAAGATAGAAGAATTCTATGCATTTACAATAAAAATGAACTGGTCAAATGCAGAATACCTGTTGTATTATTTACATAGATAATTTTTGTCTTGCATGAAAATATTGATTTTTATCACCCAGCCTCAGGAAATTAATACAGTTTCTTTCGAGGTGAGGTTTCTAAAGAAGATTGTTAATAGATAATTTGTTTGCTGAAAGAATTCTTTCTGTTTTCGAACGATAACGACGTTAAGCCCCGTCCACATTCTCGGAGCGAATACTGGTGCAAGCGTGGCAGCAAATTGCGAGCGACGGATACGTCTTTTCGCGATGACCTAGACGTCATCGTTCGTTACTTCGGACGACCTTATAATTGCTCCGACACGAGCAGCGCTGCCCTTTCTCTGGAAGCGCACCGCTAATAAAAGAAGCAATTCTCTTCTCGTAAGAGGACTATCCAATTACAACTGCCCCTCCAGTGTTATAGGATTCCGGATTCCTTGGGACTCGCAGAGTTTAATCTATAAGCGGCATAAACATCTCGGTTTAATCTGCGAGCTCCTCCGCTCTCGCCGAATTTCAAATGTATGAGATTTCTCAGTCTCTTTCATAAATGGTATACACGCTCTGATTTAATCTACGTATATCCATCCGTGAACTCTGCTTCTTGCGATGCTGCGCGTCGCTGAGGTCTTGTATTTTAATTTATAAACGATACAAGTGCACTGGAGCTAAACAAAAAGTTCTCAACACTAATTTTAATTTCTACCCGTTCAGTTTTGCCATTGATGTGCCATCCTCAAGCTAGATATAATTATTATAAATATTTAATACTCGTACGATCCTCAGAAGTAGCTGCACAATGGATTCTATGATAATTCTTAAAGAATTATTTTATATATATAAAAGAAATACGCCTTACGAACTGGAAGAAGATACAGATTTTACCGTCTTTCGAAAATGGGTTAATCTCCAGCTTTAGGAACGTATGAGAATTAAGAAGAATTATTAATGTTCAGAATGTATAAAAATATGTATATTCTACTCTACTGTATTCTACAATTTCTTTCATTTCCACTTGAATATCCGAGATAACCTGGTTTTCTTCCATCAAAAAATTATTACTACAATCATGTTAAAAAATGACTTATATTTAAAATGTCTGTCATTTCTCCCAGTAGAGTGTACAATATGTAACAATGTTTACAATAAGTTACTACTGCAATCTACCTAATTAAAAAATGTAATCAATCTACCTACTCAAACGAAAAAGACTAAATTCAGATATTTCTTGACAGAAACGATTCGCAAGCTACACTACTATAGTTTAGCACATAAAATGCAATATGAAGTCCCTCGAAGAATTTAATTTCGACGAAGTGATTGAAGGAAATTTTTGTTCGGCGACCGTTCGTGCGGGATGTTGACGAGGTAATTTCGCGATAAATGTTTCCCGAGGTGTATAATACTTATTGTTAGGTGCGCGAAGTCGAGCTGAATCGAATCCGCGAGCGGCGCATTCTCGTTGAACAGTAGCCGCTAGTCCGAGTTGTTTTCCATGAAATAACGTAGAAATTTCGTAGCGTTTCGCGTTTCGTTGTTTTCCCGTCGGCCGGTTCTAACTCTTAAATAATTGCGCTTTTAATTAGCTAACGTCGAAAACGCGATACTAATTTTCATTTAATTTCTAGATCGTAACAGAGGCGCGGCTCGGCTCCATTTGACACCGTATAGTAGCCGACGTGCTCTCGAGAATTTATTATCGCGAACGCTCGTAATTGAACGTTCGCGAATATTTCACGAGATACGCGAGCGATTTTCCCCGAATCCTTAATGAAAGCTTATTAACTATTATCGCGACCATAAATCCAGGCTCCCGGTTCCTCGAACATTGAGTCATAGGGGAAGCGCCTCGCTCAACGCACGCGGAGCTCGCAAAAAGTCGCGTATCTGTTTCCCCGCGCGTCCGCGGTACTTCCTTCTCGATTATCATTCTACCGAGAAATATCGTCTCGAATCCATCTTCTCGAATGTGAATCACTGATTCGTCGAAAGAAATTACCGCGGTGTGCGCCGATTAAGCACCGGATCACCCATCAAATCGTTGCCGTTAATTACCCTTAACTCGACCACATGTATGAACGGAATGTTGTTTTGTTTCGTGTGATCTATGCCAATGAAGCGTCGGATTTTTAGAGGCAATCGATATTCCATCGCGCGTTCATAAAAGTAAAATATGCCCGTGTCGTTATTATTTAAAACCTGAATAGTTGCACGTGAATCGTATTTAATTTTTACTGAAATAATAATACTGAAATTTTAACCTATTCGAGAACGCCCGCACGCATGTACGTTTAATTTTAATAACGCTTAATAGTCACTCACGTGGAAGTCATCCTTTTTTCAATGCGCAATTACCATTATTTTTTTCTAGTACAATTAATACCTATTTAGGTTTAAAAAAAACTGTACAATTACGAAGGAATTGGAGTTGTCCAATTTGTTTCTAAAAAATTCGTTTTTTAATATAAATTATATGACATTTTAATATGAAAAAATTCCATTTTTAATATAAAACTTTCCACTGAAATGGTTACGGAAAATGAAGGTTTCAGAGGTCGCTGTAAAACGGAGACTCTAATCTCCAAATTCATAGCGATGGTAGTAACAAAAAAAAATGTTTCAACGTCGATGGGAGTCGTTCGAATTTAAAATATAATCGAAAGGAAAAAGTATCTTCGCTTTTTCGTATATGAAAAAACTAAGGATTACTACCGTTTATTTAGGGATTCCGAAAGCGGAGGCTTTAAGCTCTGAAACGCGTCCGGAATGATTATTGTGCGGCTTTTACGTTCTATAACAGTTTAAAAATCAACGATATTTTCACGAACATTTAATGCTCCATTAATTTGGCAAGTGTGTTTCGTGAAATACGAAAATTATCAATTCAATCTTCGTGGCTAATCTTACGTTAATCGCATTAACAGCACTCTTTATTCTCTTTGTGCCTAATGGGTTCGCCGCGTTAAATAAATAAATAACAGCAAGAGGCAGCGTCCGGAGCGGGATATCGCATCGGCGAGAGATTTTGTAGGCCGAGTCTCGTTAATTCGCGAATGTACAAAGTGAATACCGAATCGTACTGGTGTACACGAATTCCTATCCTACTTGTGGCTCCATCCTTCCCGCGCATTACGATACACCCGGTGGAAATACATTTGTGAGGGTGGCGCAGATAGAAAAACAAAGAGAGCGAGAGAGAGAGAGAGAGAGAGAGAGAGAGAGAGAGAGAGAGAGAGAGAGATAGAGTGGTGGTCGGTGGATGGGAGTTGTTCCGAAAATACGCTGTTCGAGAATGCATCAAAGGTACGGCCGGACGTGCATATTCACTAGCCTACGTTAATTTGATTGTTCTGTTTATTTCTCGTAAATGAAATTAAAATAGCTCGACTCCTCCGACTGGGCGATTTCGGTGATGTTGAAGGGAGAGAACTGTGCGACAACGAGAACAAGTGAGCGAGAAGGAGAGAGAGGACTAGCAAGGGAGAGCAAGGGAGAGCTGAACGCGGGGGCGGTGGGAAGCTTATTGCGACTCCACCTTTTTAATTAAAGTTTGAAACTGAACTAGCGTATGCAAGAGGGTTTGCGTGGTCCCGAGCGAAGAGGAGCGCGCGGCACATAAAATAGTCAAGTGTTGCTTTCTTCTTCGCGGAGCACTGTCATCCTACTTGTTTGACATTCTTGCCATTATAAAATGGACGTCGCAGCGGCGCGGTCCCGGTTCCCTTTATTTAGAAATGAAATAACGGAAGTTTAATCATCTCGTAACACGTCGACGGACGCCGCCGCCGCTGCTGGCCCGGATTGATGTCGCTCCGGGTCGGTTTATCCATTTTTCGTTTGACGGTGGAAATCGGTTTCTCGGAGATTTAATCGCTAATTGTCGGCCGCCTCAAAGTCTCTGTTAATTGAATTTATGCACGGGACTGCGGACTCGTTATTATAAATGAAACCTTAATGAAATCAAGGATATATTTCGAGACAGACAGTGAATATTTAGTAAATGGCAGATACTCGCGGGGCATCTCGAGGTTCTTTACGCGAATTCGCAGATTTCCATTATACGAATGGTCGCAATTAGAAAGAAATTTACATTTCTTAAGAACTCTAATATAAATAACCTGTTTATGTTCATGAAATTTTGTTGAAATTTTCAGATTGTAGATCGGTCGGGCTACAATTAAGAAGCTAATTAAATTGAGAAACTCCTGGAAAGAAATGCCGGCGTGGAAAATAAAGAAAATGGAGAATCGTGATACGTAACGCTGATATAGTCCGAACGATTGTAGAAAGTAGAATGAACTGCGGCTGCCTTTTTAAAATGAAGACAGAGGGAAAGGTAGCGAAAAAATTTCGCCTGGTTCAACGAGATCTATCTTCCTGTGTCCAGTTTTTTATGCGGGATATTATGAATCTCGACCATGAATACTTCTAGAAATTAAACTGATTTTCGTTCGCGTCACTGAGATTACGGTTATTTAAATAATTGCGAAATCTCGTGCGTTCAACTTCGAAAATCAAATTTCATTTGCAAAACGTCGAGTATCGTCTGAGACTGAAAACGAAGTCTGCAATAAATTTCACATTTTCCACTAAACAATTCGAGTGAATTAAATACAATTCAAGTTAGCCAGAAAAAAGATTCACGTCTGAAAAAATTCAAATTTTAACGACGGCTGACTTTCCATTTCATTTGTGACGAAGACTATAAATCGCCGATTGATTCAGTCTACCAACAGCCTCGAAAAATATTAACCCTTTGCACTCGGAGCTATTTTAACTCGAAAATCAGACGTCTCTTCTGACGCAAAATATTTCCATTCTCTATGATTTTTCAAATTTGGTAGATGTGGAATTGATATCATACCTCATGCAATACTTAAATCTTTAATAATTGATTAAATACCGACATATCTAACGGTGTAAACAATATTTTAAATAATAGTACAGCAATTTTTAATAGCGCCTCAGAGGCGCCACTCGACTGCTAAGGGTTAATACTAACGGCGATCTAACGATTCGCGTAGATTCCTTTTACAGATTGCCAAGCACATTTCAATTTCGCACACGCCGCGCTCCTACTAATGCAATTCCTCGATCACATTTCCTAGCGAGCACGACCACCTCGGCAACCTAATACAACACGTATCGTTAGTGTAGACAATTACACGTACAAGTAGACATGTAATGGTGGTATGAGCTCGGTAGTTCGAGTGGGGAAGGCGGCGCCGTCACCCGACACGATTTCGCCAGTCCCTCCGTATCCATTTATATAGAATATAGAAAGACGTGTTCATTCGACTTCAAACATCTATGTACTCTATATTCTTTATTCGAATATTATATGTATGTACATACATACAACAGTTAGCATTCTAGACGAACCCGTTAGTTATGAAACCATTTCGTTCCGTAACGAGCGGGGATCGATCAATGAAAATTACCGGATAAATTAACGATCTTCTATTCGCCGTTGCGACGACGACGATTACTCAACGCGATGCATGAATAAGTGCAATTCGCGCAAGTGTCCCGTATCTAATTCACCTTCATAAGCTTTATAGCGGCATTGTATCGTGCCCGGGACCACCATTAATTTCGCTAATGGTTAATCAATAAACAAGCAAGTTGCGAGTACCATTCAGGTCTCTGTCCCTCTTCTCTCTCTCTCTGTCCGTTTCGACCCGTGTGTTTGTGCGGTTCGGGGGTGGGCTGATCCACGGGAGAGGCGCAAGAAATCCAACAATAAAGCTGTTGTGCACGAGTGGGGTGACTAGCTAGCAAGAAGATGGGCACCTGTTCGGCCTACTGTTACGCACACAATCCCGGAATAACAGGGAAGCTAGAGACGAGACTGGGCAGAGAAAAAATCGAGGATGGGAAGACGAAGGAACAAAAAGAGGAAGAGAAATTATCAGGGAACAACCTTTATTTGTTATCTGTCTGGAGAGATATAATAGCTCGTACAGCTGTTCATCGATTTGTACGCTGCTCATCTCTACTTCACTATTTTGGATTCCGATGTCTCCATCAAATATGTCTCTATATCTCGATCGTAATATTGTTAATAATAAATGTTGATGTTCTCGGCGCTACGGTTTCGATCAATTTCTACTGATAAGTCAAAAAAACAATTTTGCAGATTATCAAATAATCATCGACGTTTCGATTCTAGTTTGAATCATTTTCAAGATGTAATTATTTGCCTTGCGTCTGTAAAAGTATAAATTTATTGTACAATTTTCAAAATGCAATATTCAACTGCTTTAATGTAATAACAAAAACTTGTTTGCAATATTGTTCATAAAACCAACTTACTTGTTTTTTACGTGATTTAATACTTTAAAATGGGCATCGTGACACACGTGTGTCATCGATGTAAAGTATCGATAAGTATCATCAAGTATCATAAGTACATCGATGCATGTTGTCAAGACACTGAATACATTCGAAACGATCTAGGTTATCCCGATCAATATTAGGCGGTAAATTTGAAAAACATAATACGTCTTTTAGACCATTAATGTGAATATACAAAAAACGGTAAATTCAATTATTGACATTCAACTTTTATTGGAAGAATTTTATACACATAATTGTATGTAATATACAATTGTTTATTGATTCGAGAAAATAACTAACAAGCTATTGAGGTTGGAAAGAATTTGCAAATAATTACATCTTGAAAATGAGTCAAACTAGAATCGAAACGTCGATGATTATTTGATAATCTGCAAAATTGTTTTTTTGATTTATCAGTAGAAATTGATCGAAACCGTAGCGCCGAGAACATCAACATTTATTGTCTCCATCAACTTTCGTCACGATTGATTTCTCATTTGTAAAAATATGTAATCGATGGCACACCTTAAATCACACTAACAATTTTATAAATATAAAGAGTTGAGTTTTCCTGCCAAGCTAGATGGATTTTAGTTTACTAGATATTTTGAAGTTGCTGGTCGCAACATTTTTATTCGGACTCGTAACAAAATATATTGAAGCTGCTGTCCACAACATTTTTATTCGGGCTTGCAACAAAATATATTGACGATGCTGTTCACATTTTTATTTCGATTTGTAAGAAAAATTTTGAAAATGTATTTTCTAGATTAATATAGAATTACTCTTCTATACTTACTACTGTGCAAAAGAAACAAGCACCCAATATAATTATAGGATATAATGACGAACAATATCTTTGTGTAGAAATTGTATTGCACAATGATTGATTTATTGGATTTAAAGAATCAGATAATCGCGCATTCTCAGAACTATACAATTAAACAGTGGAATCCTTTTTCAAAACTTACTGTGTTCCACTTTGATTTTTCACGCTCTTCTATTCAATATGGCCGGGTGCTTCTTTCTTTTGCAGAGTACCGTATAACAAGATAAATCGAAGAAAATAAGTCCAGTCTTGTAACTATTGTACAACGCAATACGTATCAATCAAATTTAGTGCTCGATAGTTTCAGCGTTAAGCATTGTGCACTATCTCCGAGCAAACCGCACGGAACATTTCCCGAAAATAGCGCTTCCAATAACGCGTTTCTGACCGCTCCCCGTACGAGAAAAAGTAACAAATCCCCTCGAAACTCCGCCTAAACGTCGAAACAAACTTCCGGCAAATTACACGCATCCGAAATCCTCACACCGGCACCGGGTTTGCGGGGCGCGCGCGAGAATGAAACTTCCGAATCGTTTCTCATGCATACGAGCCGGGAAAGAGCTTGTCTAAACTTGAACGATTCGAAAACGCGTGGTCGGTGTTGCGCGATCCGCGACAGATAGAGACAATTTTCGCGTGCGGTGGTCGCGAAGCGGACGCAAACACGCTGATTGCGTGCGATTAATTATTTATGCGTCGGTCGGCTTTATCGGCGTCGGGGAAGTGGGGCGAAGTGCACGGTAACGGAGAAATCGCGCGAAACTGTATTTCCATGGAACGCGTATTATCTGAGAAAATTGGCTGAAATCTCTCGTACCGAAGCGTGGCGAGAGGCGACGATCGGCATAGTGAATGGATCGTGAGTGCCTTCTCAGGAGAAGTCGTTGACATCGAACGTCATGAGTAGAATGACGGCGTTCACACGCCCCGATACGGTACGAAATTTTTATAAAAACAATTCCACGAATCAATAATGCACTGTAGTTGTTTCCTGTTCACACTTTGCTAATTAGTGGAAGATATTTTATTGTAATATTATGTAATAATATTATTAGTTACTCGATAATGAAGCATCTCTTGCACTATAGTTTAGTTAGTTTTAGAACGAATAAATTGATTTTAGTGTCACCGATCTGATTACAATTGTTTTAAAGCAAACGAATAGCATCGACACTGATGACCACCATGGCCGTCAACGTGTTAAAGGTAATGGCAATAAATAATTTTTTACCGACGTACTTGTGACATTTTTCTGATTCGATTTACTCCAAACACGATACAATTTGCATCATATTTGCCTCGATTAACCAAACTGGTGATGTCTGGATTGAAAACAATCCAATTGATTAAATCTTCACTGATCTGTGCAATAAATCGTGTTTCATACGGTTCGCTTTATATATGAAAGAAAATTCTTTATCATTTTGACAATGGACAATTCCGTGAACACCGAGGTACACTTAGGGCTACAAGATGCAAACGTTCAAAAGAATCTAAAGAAACTTCATATTTGAAATTACCTAGCGATGCATCAGAGAAAAGCCGTGAACTTTTGCTGGGGTTACGAAAGACCCCAGGGTACTATTCGAGAGTTAACATCGTCTAAAGCTGTTTAACATTCGAGGACCACAAAGTCTCGAGTCTGCAAGACAGTTTGGGCCAACCGTGAGTTTAAACATGTTGGGGTATTCGCGAGTTTGGTCGTGTTCCTTCAATTTCGGACAAACTCGATGAGATCGCTGCTTAAATTTTTAACCAAAAAACAGAGATATTATAGGAACGTGCACGGTATTGTTAGAGAATCACTTATCGCGCGAAAGCAACCAGTGGTGCAGTCTCCACGTGGCCTCCTGACAGCTTACGTCTCTGAGCGATTATCACCGGACAGGCACGTAGGTATATACGTGCGAAACGCGGATCGTCCTCGTAATGCGCACAGATTTCGGCCACCGGGATGCACGCGGCCAACGATCATTACGGAATATTCCCACCGTGAAATTGTTGTAAACCTTGTTAACGCGGAAACCGGTCGGAATAACGATGTAGATTGTTTTTAGCATCGCGTCGCGTACCCGACTCCTTTTGTATCGTATCAATCGCGTTGTTGCTCGATCATTCCCATTGTCAAGAGTTACAACTCCGCGTTCCATTGTGCGCAACTCTGCTGACTTAAATTCATTTTGTTCCCGTGAATTTTGGACGCTCGGTTTGCGGAATTTTTGTTGTTCTCTGCTTCGGACTGTATGTTCGAATATGGAGCTCGCGCGATTGGAATAGTTGTAGCTAATAGTTACGAAATTGATGTATTGTTCTGCTAAAGTATACGTTCGTGGTAGACAGAAGTGCATTTTTTTCTGATTGCGTTCGCAAATATCTGAAAAATGTTTCGCAACAACGTGGAGCAATTAGCTTGAAAGGAGTTGCTCCTTTCAGATCAATTTAAATAATCCATTCGCTCGGGTCTATTCGTTCCTCGAAGGTTCTCGTATTCTTCCGATCTTTCACGGAATCGAAACAAAACACTCGAACCGATCTCTCGTCGACGTAGATTGCATTTTCAAATCGAAATCAAAGGAAAACAGGAGTTGTGTGTTTTTCTTTGGACACTGTTATTCGGTGCTGTTGTATGGAACATTGAACTTGAAATCAGCGCGAGCGTACGATTAACCAGACAACGATACCTGCTTTGAATACACGGTACGCCGATCAACAAACGGATTAAATGTTTAATACTAATCTCCCACAATGACGACTGTCGGTTTCAGTTTGGAACCAAACAATGTACACAGCTGGATCGTCTCCCACGAATACACGAACCAACCGAAACTATAAGTTTTCTTTGGACCCCTGTTTCGTAGACGGCGTCTTTAAATAGAGTTTGTTTAAACCAAGATTCATTTTCCAAATTAATCTCATCGGACGGACGTTCCGTGGAATCAATCGGTCCAAGTCCATCGAGATCTCACGAGAATTTCTAAAACGTAGTTCAGATTCTTTTGAACTTTAAGAGCATCCTCGCGAGCTCCCGGAAAAAAGACTCCGATACACACAGCGAAACGCAAGCGTCACAAGCAGTGCACCATATGCCGTCTACGTATGATCTGTATATTGAATATGTCACAGGGTACGAATGCGGATAACACGTTCCAACGTGGCAGATCGTAAACTAAGTCTCTGCATTTCTCACTGTACTTTTTATTCGAAACACGATTTTCTAGTTATCTTTTTTCTTTTGGTAATATGTCTTTCAAGAACGGGCCACCACTTGATTCATTCATTACAGTCGGTACGAAGCTATGTTCTACCCGAATTGCAACACACTGGAATAAAATAGATATTAATTTCCTTTCTCAATACGTTTAATAGTTTGAAAATTGTGTAATAGTATGTTTAAATTCTTTTAATGAATTTACCGTCTTAAATTACACCTACTCATTTTTGTCATAAATGCGTAAAATCCGCTGTCTACTCATAATTTGACACATGCAATCGCAAAAGTGACACGTACGTAATTTCCTTATAAAATAATTTCGTAGTAATAATCTTATACAAATGATTATATTACTAATTGCAAGATCATGGTATTAACCACAATGTAGAATATTAAATGGTTGTGAATAAATGAAGTTGCCGATCGAATATGTAAACTTTTTATACGATCTTCAAATTGTCAACTTGTGCGTTACAAAGCCATGGAAAATTAATACAAAAAGTCAATTCCATATGGTCGTCTTTTCATTTAAAAGAAGACCTTGCTGTCAGATTACTATATGTAGATAGCGGATTATATGCATTTCTGACAAAAATAATTGAAACTTAAACAGTAGAAACATTTAAAAAATGTAAAGATATAGAAACGTTATTTTCAATCAATTAACATTATTTGCATAAGAAATAAATCTTTGATTAGCTTGATTCCCATGGACACGCTGTCTAATAATATGAATGGAGATATAAAACATTTTCAAATTGCAAATGAATTATTACAAAACTATATGCAACACTTAATAAATAGTTTGCGATTTTTTTGAAAATTGCGTCACTTGAAAAATGTCTATACTTTTTATTTAACATTCATATAATTAGTGCTGTCCGTACTGTCACAATTTTTCTCCTTCAAATTCAGTTAAAAATATTCAAAAACCAAAGAAGTGTTTTCAGATTCCCCACTTTTTAAATAATGGTACCGAACGTTTCACGTATCAAATCGTCATTTTCATTAACATTAAACCTACCATCACCGATCGAAATGACCGTTTCCATATTTTTCATTTTACGATTACTGATATAATAAAAATAATTTCATAAGAAATGATTGTATAGATATCTTTAGCGGAGCATATAATACTATAGGAACTGCACAAAGTCTAAATAAAATCAATCCGTATTTTCAGATTCCCCACTTTTTGAATAATGGTACCGAATGTTTGACGTATCAAATCGTCATTTTCATTAACATTAAACCTACCATCACCGATCGAAATGACCGGTTCCAGATTTTTCATTTTACGATTACTGATATAATAAAAATAATTTCATAAGAAATGATTGTATAGATATCTTTAGCGGGGCACATAATACTATAGGAACTGCACAAAGTCTAAATAAAATCAATCCGTATTTTCAGATTCCCCACTTTTTGAATAATGGTACCGAATGTTTGACGTATCAAATCGTCATTTTCATTAACATTAAACCTACCATCACCGATCGAAATGACCGATTCCAGATTATTTATTTTACGATTATTGATAACATAAAAATAATTTCATAAGAAATGATTGTATAGATATCTTTAGCGGAGCACATATTACTATAGAAACTGCACAAAGTCTAAATAAAATCAATCGGTATTTCCAGATTCCCCACTTTTTGAATAATGGTACCGAACGTTTGACGTATCAAATCGTCATTTTCATGATCATTAAACCTACCATCACCGATCGAAATGACCGATTCCAGATTATTTATTTTACGATTATTGATATCTTTAGTGCAGCACATATTACAATACGAGCTGCACAAAGTCTAAATAAAACGAATCTTGTCATTTTTATAAGAGAACATGTACCAGTTACTTTTAAGCCTCGGTAGGTTCGGAGTTACTATACTCGGGTGTCCCCACAACGGTGAAATGAACGCAAATCGAAAATAATTTTCTAACCAGGTAAAGCCTAAAAAAAATCGGAAAAAGTGACACAACAACCGATAAACGAGACCTCGAAGAGTAAAAATCACCGCAAAACATTCCCCGAATCTGCACACACAGAAACCTCCTATCAACTAATTCCGATCCCCAATCACGTGTCTCAAATGAACCAAAGTTCCCGCATCAAGAACAACAACAACAACAACAACAGAATAATAAAAAGACATTTCACCAGATTGCAGCAGGCGATGAAACACAGTCAGCGTGGTCCGATCGGAAGTGGAAGTGTATCGCGGTAAGACTATCTATCGGCGTGCACGCGAGGAAAGCACGTCCCTCGATCAGGAATTCCGAGCCACGCGTCAAAAGCGTAGTCTGTCGAACCTGTCGGTAACGAGTCTGGGTACGTTTCCTCGGTGGGACGTGTTCGGACGCGTGCGTTCGGTCCCGGCAGCCGGTGTGGAAACGTTGCCGAAAACGTTGGCCGAAAGGATAACCGAGTCGAAGAAGAAGAAGAAGAAGGCAGAAGAAAGTCAAACAAGCCCGGGGAGGGCAAGGAATCACTCACGTTTCGTTGACAGCGCGAGGGGGAGCCTCTTTGTCGCAGGTACCGCAGTGTCCTTCGTTTGATCTTCCCTCTCTCACGGCACTGTCCCGTCCCGTGGCGAAAACGGTACCAAGGGATAAATCACGCTAGCAGCCGCCACCTGGCCGCATGGCACCGCACAGAAAAAAAAAGTATAATAAACCGATGTTTCAATGTGACAGCACTGATTCAAGAAACGATCACCGCCGACGGGATTTCAACGTTCGACTGAATGAGAAAACAAGACGAGCGCGCTCCCGTACGGTTTTCGCGCGTCACGAACAACGAACGTGGGTACGGCCAATCGACGAAGGCAATGCGTACCCCTCGCGACCCCGTGACGAACTGAGGATCGCGCTGGCGGCGCAGCGCCACCGTGACCCGTGGCGACACCGCCAACTAAACCAGCATCCGTGTACATACAGGGTGTTCGGCTACGTGGTTTCAAACTGTGCTGGTATGAAACTGTTCAAATTTTCAATTAGTTCCGATGTAATTTGTCGACTCTTCACATTTCTTATGTAAGAAGATACAGATAACCGGACCTGCGGATCTTTATTCATTTATAGCGAAATTGAGTAGGTGAAATTCAAAATTGTTGACACATTTTATAAATTGAAGATGTCGGTATACGATTTCTCCTGTATTAACACTAGATTTGCGGGAATTCTTAAGGGAATAGACTCGATGAGTTGTGTGGTACACCACACACCGCTAGACGCATGTACGTACACGAGAATTGCAAGGGTTCGGGATATGGAAAATTGCGCCTCGCTAATGCATATTGGGGATCTCTCCATAGTCGCAATCGCTAGATAAAAGATGCATCTAGCGCGCTTACTATCCCAGAAAGCCTAATTTTGCGGTTTTCAGGCGATATTCGCATTATTCGACAAAATTTAGCGGAGCCGCGAGAAGAAATGCTGGCGCGACAGTGGTGCATTTTCATTTGTTCTAATCTTCTTAATTTGCGATTATTAAGGGTGTAGGAACGTATTTGGCCTTGAAGAATCGACGAGTTGTGTGGTACACCACACACCGTTAGACGCATGTACGTACACGAGAATTGCACGGGGCCGGGATATGGAAATAGCGCCTCGCTAATGCATATTGGGGACCTCTCCATAGTCGCAATCGCTAGATAAAAGATGCATCTAGCGCGCTTACTATCCCAGAAAGCCTAATTTTGCGGTTTTCAGGCGATATTCGCATTATTCGACAGAATTTAGCGGAGCCGCGAGAAGAAATGCTGGCGCGACAGTGCTGCATTTTCATTTGTTCTAATATTCTTAATTTGCGATTATTAAGATTGTAAAGGCGCTTCCCTGAGGAATCATTTACCAAATTTATTTCTTTGGGTATATATTATTGGAAAAATAACCAAAACTTTGGATAGACACATCCTTCTTATGTTTATAAAATAATGTGAAATAGTTATTTCTACAGCTCCGTAAACCTAGTGGTTTTTTTTATTATTAAGCTATGAAACCCCACATGGGATTATTAGCAGCATGCACATGGCTGTGCATGCTAACATTACAAGGATAGCTTATGAACTAGAACCAAGGAATATGTAGAACATTTTCGAATACAATATTAACATTAAAGAAATAAACTGTGAGATTTAAGAAATGTATCTATAAAAAACAGGGGACAGGGAGAGGGTGGTAAACCTAGTGTTAAAATCGTTGAAATAAAATTGAATGTAGTTTCTATTTTTTGCAATCGATGCATAAAATTTTTTATTTTGTATAAAGATCCGCAGTCTAAAGATAACTGTTGTAAAATAATGTGTATATTTATTGGAACTTTCATTCCATAATTCTATTTCTAACTCTTTGAATACCGTTGAATGAGAAAATAAACTTTTACATGTTGCTTCAAAATATCTGTTTAATAATTAGACTGTGGATCTTCATGCAAAATCAAAATTTTCTTCGTTAATTCCGTGACGAAGGACGTATATAAGTATTTCTTTATATCTTGAACAATTTTAATAACTTGAAAGTTACATAATGCTTGCAAAAATGAGCATATGCAATGTGACCGGTTCACCTAAAAAGACCGAAGTATCTCCAAAAATAGGAATCATATGATAAAATTTTTAAACAAACGGTTTCAGTTACTTGACCTTGCAATAACCTAAAGGAAGGAAATTAGGAACGTAATTTAATATTTCTTCTGCAACAGTGTTTCTTCTTGCAGCGTCCTCGGGAGATATTAAAATTGTAGCAATTGATCTCCTACATTTTCTAATTTGCTGAACTACACCTTGATGGTACAATGGGGTTTCCATAAATTTTATTTAGCCGAAGCGAATTGCTTAATCGAGATAAAAAATTTATAAACAATTGTAACACACAGCAGAAATGTTCATAGCTGTCTCTAACACCTTGCTTAAATTGAAACAGAAGAAAACACCAGAAAAGCAAAATTTTTATTGACTTTGACGATCAAATTGTTTTGATTCGAAACAAAAAAGAACTTTGAACCAAAATTAAAAAATTCAAGATGAATAAAACTTTAAAATTATGAGATCCATAGAGAACAAAAATTTTTATTCGTTATGAATTCATCGTGAACTCAAATCGAAGTCTAACGAATAGCATTCAATAAATGAATTAACATACGGAGTTATCTTCTACGAGGTAACAAACTGAATATTTTAACAGTTAGATTATTCTTTTAAGTAAACAATTTTGCAACGGAAAAAATGATTGTTGAAACGTTTCAAAACATTGTTGATCCTAACATTCAAAAATCTGTTTTTAAAAAGTCTAATACTTCGAGAACAAAATCTCTCTTGATTATTCCCTTATTTTGACTAGTAAACCCACCCTCTAAAATATTTACAACGCCTCGTCGAACACCCTGTACATCCGACCCGCACACGCGACCAACCGAGAACGGTCTTCCGAGTTCTCCAGAATTTTGCCTCTTCGTCCTTTGCGTTTTCGTCACACCTGACGAGAGCCGTCGCGTCGCCTCGTAACACGATCCTCCGAGTAATCTGATCTTGATGATTTTGCATGCAGGACTGTGATTTTGCATCCGTGATGAGATCTTGGGGGATGCCGGGATTGAATGGTGAAGGGTAAGTGTCGAATCTTTAGGTTAAACGATGCATAGATTATGCACGATTCTTCGTAACTATTCCATTTTCTTTTGTTATGCCTGTACATGGTGTATAAAAAGTAATGGTCATCCATCGTAAGGGTAAATCTACACCTCTGTTTGTGCCAAAGGAAATTCTTGTTAAGGTTACTTTTTATTTTTCGAGAATCATCTGTGTTCCAAGGACCCGACTATTGGCGATATACCTAAAAAGGATGTTATAGCAGACAAAAAACGCACACGGATCAGCTCCGAACTGGCCGATTGTTTTACAACAACCTCGCTCCGACAGATTTAACCACGACAGATGGGCAACACGTGCGACAGACTCACCGAATCTACAAGCGGACATATAAATATAAAATTACACCGTTAACGGCCGAAAACAATAAGAAAAGGAATTTCCTTGATAGTTTCCCACTCCTCAACCTAAAGTCCTTTCGACACACCCGCGTCCAATTCACATACGCTACATTTCTCCACCTGAATCCACCTTAACCATTTACGAAAAAAACCGAGGTGAGATTCGCATAACTATTTTGATCGTGGCCGGAGTAACTTCTTCGCGTTCGCTGACACGATTTCGGAGTGTGTTGTGTAGTGTTTAGTGATTGTGTAGAAGTGTGCTGTTCCGTGCTTCATAGTTATTATGCCTTATTCGCGTAAATGGCAGTATGCTGTGGATCCAACCGATAAACAGAAGATTCTGAAAAATTTGTAAGAGTACCTATACTTTACATTAGTACTTTATAATGTAGGATTAGTACTCTTATGTATAACAATGAGTATAAGGTTTTCTCTCATATTTTGCAACTTCAAATTTATTATCTGAATCAACAGCTTTTACAAATGTCCACTGATCCAGAGGTTTATTATAGATCTACATTTTTGTAAATGGGATAATTTTACTTGCGAGAACAAATGGAAAGTAGTACAGATAGTCGCCAATGGGAGTTTGTTATTTGGAATGAAGAATAAGCAAATTTTTAACGTCGATTGTTATTTCAAAGGAATTTTATGAAAATGTCATTCTACATTTTTCACTCATTTATTCATGTTGATTTCTCGCATTGTAAATTGTGTTACGAGTTCAGGAACGTACAGTATATACAGTTTTTATTTCTAAAATATACGAAACATATTTTTGAGAACGTGTTATTGTATTGTTATTACAGTATGTTGTTCTAGAGCAATTCACGGTTCACAACTGTAAAATTGTCATGTATGAATAGTGCACTGCGAGCACAAGGACTGCACGACATTTATTGGCTTTCTATATTTTGTAATAAGTATTTACCTGCACGAGCGCCGGATATTTACAATGTTTGCTCTCCGCGTTTTAAATACAAAAAGTGTCACCCGTACACTGTACATACTCATCTACTAAAAAACTTTCATAAAATATAAAATCCTATGAATACAATACCTCCTTTAATTTAAAAAAAACACTCGCATTAATAAATTTCTAATATTTTCGAATCTGTTGTCAAAAGTGATCAAACATTTACATTAATTGACAAACTAGTGTATACATCGTAACGTGACAATGCAAAATTAATTTTACCGAAACACAGGTATGCAGTAGTATTTGTATACCAATCACTCGACGAGGAATAGCTTTTATGTAAGCAATCTCGTCTTTTCATTTCACCCATCGCCATCAATGGGTTTCCGAAATTCGAGTACGGTGCTCGTAGCTGAATACAATTTTTACCCCGTTGGTTTTTGTTTTGCAACATTCAACAAACGCATTTTTACGAAATACAATTTTGCGATCGGCCCGTGCTTTTTTCTGGTGTTTTCCTAGCCCTCCCGAATGTTTCTTTTTTCGTCCACAATGAATTCGAGTTTCACCAGCCCAGGCAGGGCCCGATATTACTACGTTTTCATGACTGTAACCCCGTGTACGAGAGACCACGTCGCACGCAGGCCTCCTTCCTGCGCAATTCGCGTTTTACGATTCACGGTAGACCCCGAGGTCTGATTCGGTTCGTCTGGCGCGACGAATGTCAAACGTCGACGCGAACATTCAGCCGCTCTGTGGAGGAGCGAACGGACCGTGTAAGAGGATTCCTTTCAAAAATGTAACCTTGGGACAGCTCGGCGTGAAGGATGTTTTGACACGATAAAATGGACGAAATATTAAACTTTGACATGCAGTTTTCGGTGCGCGAATCGATTGTTGCGCGCACATGAAGCAAAAATGTACCCGCGCGCTCGTGTGCACGATAAACCTGTGAAACAGATCGAACATGCACGATTCGGAACATTTGTGCCAATGAGAAAACAGGTTAATTCAAAAACAAGTGTAAAAGTAGGAATAACATTTTTTCGTTTGACAGCCAGTTTTCGAGTAAATCATGTTTGAAAATTTCGCTAATGCACCCGCTATTATACAGGGTATCCCAAAAATATTGTACTTCCATGAAGGGGGTGATTCCCGGAGGTATTTGAAGAAACTTTTCAATTATTTACGAAGCAGTGAATAATCCTAAACGTGAATAGTCGTAAACATTCTTAACATATTACCGACCGGTGATTATTGCATAATTTTGAAAAATTTATTGTACATGGCTAAACACTTTTTAATGGCACCTTCGACAGCAGTTTTCATTGTGAACTAACAAGTCACCCTCAATAACGTCATCTGATAGTTTCATTTAATATTGCAATGTAAAAGAAATTTTCTATGCTTTCTTTTGGTACAACACAATTATTTAAAATTCTATTAACACATTACCGACCGGTGATTATTGCATAATTTTGAAAAATCTATGGTATATGGGATAAACACGTATTAATGGCACTTTTAACAGCAATTTTCATTCTGAACTAACAAGTCACCCTCAATAACGTCATCTGATAGTTTCATTTAATATTACAATGTAAAAGAAAATTTCTATGCTTTCTTTTGGTACAACACAATTATTTAAAATTCTATTAACACATTACCGACCGGTGATTATTGCATAATTTTGAAAAATCTATGGTACATGGCTAAACACTTTTTAATGGCACTTCTAACAGCAGTTTTCATTGTGAACTAACAAGTCACCCTCAATAACGTCATTTAATAGTTTAATTTAAGATTGCAATGTAAAAGAAAATTTCTATGCTTTCTTTTGGTACAGCACAATTATTGAAAATCCTATTAATAGACTTCCGGTACGTAAAGTGTTAATAATCTGAACGTAAATGATTGCAGAAATTGTCAGTATATAATAGATGAATTTTTTAATTTTGCAACTCTGTTCAATGGTGGAACGTTTTCAGTGTCCGATGCTCAATGGTCAATGGCGGATGTCTGCACATGACCTAGTCTGTTTCTACTTCGAAAACCTATAGTCCGTTTAAGCCGATTACAGCGATGAATTTATTAATGCTCAACTGGAACCGTGCTAATCTCGTAACATAAATACTGGGGTAGGATTACTATGAGTCCGTTACAAGAAAAGATTCAATATATAAAAGATACAATATTTTAGCTTATCGATAAAACGTACAGAATAAACTTTTACATAGTGTCGCGGGTTGAACGACTATGATTTTATTAATTCTTATCGAATGACAGAATTATTTTCGTAGACTCAAAAACGAAATTTTGTGCTAATATGAAATAACAATGAAATTCAGAAAATATATTCATCGTCAATCAGAATAAGTGATGTTTGCGTTCCTCCTATTAAATTGGCAATTAAATAACCAATGCATAGTGTCACGGGCTTCAGAAATTTTTGCAATGAAATAAACGATTTCGGCGTATTCCAGACAGTTATTGAATGAAGCAATTTACCAGTAAATTAAAAAAGCAATTGCATCGCATCGTTTATTTTTAGTTTAACTATCAAGAGCGCGGAGCAGGTCGTTAAGAGAAGCACGGCCGCAAACGGGAATGTACGCTCTGATTAGAAAAAAAAAAGTTCAAGCTGTAGCAATTACCATCGGCAAGTCGGAAACATTAATAATTCGATTACCAATTTCGAAATGAGAATTTACGACGACGTTCGGGTCCGGGACGTCAATTTTCGCGTCTCTGATTGCATGGCCGGTTCTGAAACGTCGGCGTGCGTCGCGGTGGCGCGATAGAGAACAATATTGCCTGGCCATGAATCAACCGTACCCACTCGAGGTATTGCGCTGAACTGGCTTGTGTATGATAATGCGAGTCGATAGTGCGAAATCACTTCAGAGAATCAATCAGCGAACGCGTCGCAAACGTCTAAGGGGCTTGTAAGACGTGCGAGTTTGTGTACGCGCGACACGCGCAACGCCTCTTTGTTGCGTGTATATGGAACGCATCGTTGAAGCACTTTAAGCGTACGCTGACCTTACGACGTATAAACCTCTAATCCCATTTGACTCGACGTCTTTGACAGTTCCTGTAACTCGTTCCGAGAAGCTTCCCTGCCACCGTACGCCACCGTGAAATCGACAGCTTACGTGAACGGCGCCTCGCGCCCTGGGATCACTGGGTCACGATCCATTTTTACGTTTGTCCCTTCAACTGCACTTCTCCTCTCTTCCTAGGTGTCAGCGACTCCGCTAACTCGCATTCGAGACACAACCTGGCTGCAAACGTGACGCGATTCAAAAATCCGATTTTCGAGTTTATGCGAATGTCATAGGCACACTCCTTAACCAATTACAATACAGTAGGACCTCGATCAATCGGATCCCGATCATAAATAAATATGCGTTTAAATATGTTTGTATCGTGAAGGGAAATAAATGTTCAAAAATGAAACATTTATATTAGAATACAATGTACATTTTAATTATGTCCCTCGGGTCTCGATTATCCACCGGGTCTTAATTTATCCGGGCTGTTTATCTCCCTATCAAGCCGGTTAATCGATGTCCTACTGTACATTCATTTATCTTCACATTTTTAATTAAAATCGTAAATATATGATACAAAGTGACTTGACCCACATTCGACCGGATAACTTGAAGAATTCTGTGCAAGGTTTAAGCGTTTCTTACGAGATTTTTAAAAATTTCATATTTTCTTTTGTCGAGAAAAAATTAGGAATCGATCGCTTATCGATTATCGCCTTTTCTATGTTTTATTAACATTTGGAGGTTCATGTCAAACAGATTTTGAAAACAAACTTATTTCAAGCTAAACTCTGTAGGATAGGTTAATAATAAGTTCGAGCTCTAGGTGATAAAATTAAAAAATTGTTAAAAATATCTCTGAGAAACTGATTTACTTTCTTTTCGTGTGCGGATTTATTCAGAGGTTAACGATACATTTATCTCGAGAAGCTACTGAATTAACCGTTTGGACTCGAAGCAATTTTAATTTCGAAATCAAGATATATCTTTCAACCTACAAGATTTTTATTGAATAGAATATTGTTTGCACTATGCACATGAAATTGAACCTGTTTTCTCGTGCGACATTTGAATTTCCAGCAATTTCTAGAATACAGAAGAATTTAATCATTTAAAAACTGTTATAAATAATGATATGGCAATTTTGACTGGCGCCTCAGAATCGCCATTCGATTTAATCTGCAAAGGTTTAATCTATACACTTACTATTTTAATGAAATTGTGTAAAGCTGTATTAACATCGTATATGAAATTTCCGCTTTATTTGCACACTACAATAATAATTAAATGCTGTCGGTTCGCGACGCAAATAATCTCGCTTTCATCATCATAAATTCCGATACCTTCGTTTCAGGAGCGGGTTTTCAGCGGAGCGACTTTTTCCGCGCAGGATGTAAACAGAAAGGCGAAATAAGATTTTCACGGAGTAATTTCTCCCTGATAAGTGGCTGGCGAGTTCAGCTTATCCGGCTGCTGGAAGAGGAGAAGCCGGAATTGTTCCTGCGAAGTACGCCGTCATTACACTCCCTCCTTTCTTTCTGGAGCTTAGATTTAGTGGCGAGCGCAAATAAATGTTTTCGGTATAGCGAACAACAAGAATCATTTCTTACCGTTCCCGGGGGCTTATTCAGCCATAACAGGGTGCACAGCTTTCAGATTCCCCCTCAAAACTGTCCGCTTTGAATTAAAACGCGCGTCGTTTCCCGAAGTTTCGTCGAAGTTACGCGGCAAGAACAACGGAAGCATTAAAAGTGAGTACGAAAATATGGTTCCGGATAGTCCGAACGTTGTTCGTTGTTCTATACAAATGTTAATACATATTAGCTCGTCGTTAGCTAATACTCGTCGCGCCGATGTTTCACCGCCGGTACGTTAAATAATCATTTCGCCGGAGACACTCGCTCTCTCACCGCTTGTACATCAGAAACTTCGCTAGGAGGCGGGAAAGAGGAAAAAAGAGCGAGACGTGACCGGTCCCGTTTAAAAAATAAAGAGCACCCGCCGCTGCTTTGCTGTGATTTAAAGGCGGCAAGTTTCGTCCGATACGATTCTCTACGATGTTAATAATTTACGAAGGATTTCAGATTCCAGCGCGACCGGCCGGGTATATACAACGCGGACAATAATTCTTGTCACGATAAATTGATAATAAAAATTAATCTGTGCGGCAGAAATTTGTATTCTTGAAAAAACGGAAGCCATTAATCAACGGCCGCTCGTTGTTCCTTCGCGCGGTCCGTCCTGGCCCGACCCCGAAACTTATCGTCCTTTAAAATTGTGGGAGTCGCGAAGGTGGGCCCCGGAGGTGCGCGTTCGATATTTTGTTATCCCATTAATAACCACTGTCTCGTTTCTCGGTAACAGGCTTTCTCAATTAATCTATGTTACGAGTGTACCGAATGGCGTGGGGGGATGTAAAAGCTCGAAAATTAATATTAACGCGTCGACCAGAGAAAGCGACGTACGTATGCACGTGTACGTGTGTCCGCGCACCTATCTGCAGGCTGCGAATCGATATTTTCCGTGGCCGATGTCAATGGCTAATGAAAACGTCGAATAATCCGATGCCGATGTAGATATACCACGTATTGCTGCGACCTCGATATTTTTGTGTCAGATACTTATATTCTACGTGCTGATTCCGCTGACCGTACACGTTAGGTCAACAGAAATTGACTATGCTCTCTGCCTTGGCACATTCCGAACGGATCTCGCGAAATTTCGTCTCGCTTATACTCTCGTTTCGCACACCTACCACCAGTCCAAGTATTATACGCGTCTCCGATCACTCTGTCCCCGCAAACATCGATGATCGTTGCTTTACCATTTTTCTATAATCACGCGGATTTGTTGCAAATATTGACTCATCTTTCGGTGAAAAAAACCTGCACATTTATTCAGGGATGGTTCCGTTCGAAATGTTAGCTTAAAAGTACTTTTTCGGTATTTTTGATTGAGAATTCATTGTGAGAGGAAAATGTTCCGGGATGGATGACGTCAATTCCGGCTAAAATTTTTTACAAATTGAAATACTGTTTGAAACGAAAATCAAATTAATGCAATTTTTACATTTACAACGTACAAGATTAATCGAACAGTAATTAAAATGTTTAATGTAGAGAGATGTTTTCGAATTAAAAATACAGTTTTTGCTTGAATCGTAAACGTCAATTTGGAAAATTCATTTAGATGAAGTCACTCGCGTCGCAAAAAGAATGACATTCGCTACGAAATTGCATAGTTAGGAATCGTGAATATTTTTGAATCGATCGATAGGAAAAATTCTCGATTTTCTTGTAAACTGCAAAATTCTTCTTTAAAAGACACTTACGGAAGAATTCTAAACGGCACATTGCGCATTCGAAACGTTTCAGGCACAGCATCTAACAGATAAAAATTCCGGAAACACGGAATAAATTCATGTCATCATGTCCGCGATAATTATTCCGCGTGCTGCATGCATACGGGCCACGGGAAAGCACGCGAAAGCACGCGAAACGCAATAACGCGAAAATTCCAATAAACTTTTAACAAGTTTTATTCTTGAATGAGATTCATTTCATATTTAGCTTGATGGGAATCGCCGCGAAGAATTTGTTCATTAAAATGTAATTCCCGCGCAAACAGCCACTCAGCGACGAGAATAAATCGTACGTGCTCGATAATTCGAATCGGCGGAAGTGAAACACTTTAACACGGAACATCGTGCGACAGTGTCGCGAGTAATCGGCTGGATCTTTGTCCACAACCACTCTACGTAACAGCCCCTCGATATTTAATAACCGTTTCGCATTATCAATCCTCTCTTAAAGTCCTCTAATAACCAAATCCGCGGAACGGTCCCATCCGGAGCTTTACGATTGATCATAAGCGACGTTCTCCTCTCGTTCGCCGGAGCCAATATTCAGGTGGGATCGATCGGAGCCGTTCATATCGGTTCGAGCCCGAAAGTAGCATGAATTAATCGTAACCAATCCCGGTCGATTTGCTCCGGCACAGAGACTCGACGATCTCTGGCGGTTGGATGGAGCGGTTTGCGCCCGAAAATCGTTATCGGTCGTTTTTCTGGCTTCTGGAATCGGCTCTGTTGTGCCGTATCCGTCCGCGAATTACAGTACTTGGACCACGACGAATTGGAATACAGAGACCAGAAACCCAGACTCGGGAGAACAAGTTTATTAGGCAGAAATTACAAGTCTCTAAGACTCGGCTGTGCTTCGACCAGTTCAATGTTCCGATCTCGCAACAATTTTGATCTGGTGGTGTTGTGTAACGGTTTAAAAAAAACTTGGATGTAGGCGTGGTCTAAGTATATTCAATAGTGGGAATGGAGTACAATAGGACCTCGGTAGTTGCTCGAAACGGGGCTGAAAAGTCTGCAAGTATCGAGGTACCCAATCAACTGTATGAAATCTCCCATGTTCTTTTACTATCTCGAGCCACGTGTTTTCCGCAACTAGCTGACTATCCACACGGCGGATGAGATTCGCATGCAAGCATTGAGAGTGCAACGACCAAGGTTCTACCGTAGTTGTAAAATTTTTAGATCTCTGCAACTATCGAGGTCTCCAATCGACTGTATAAAATTTCCCACTTCCACTAAGTCGCTACTATGTCGAATCCACGGTTCTCTCACTGTCGCGTGCCACGTTCTTCCCGCTACTAGCTAACTATCTCCAGCGCGTGTTGACGAAATGGAACTGATGAGATTCGTATGCAAGCATCGAGAGTGCAACGACCGAGGTTCTACCGTAGTTGTAGAATTTCGAGATCTGTGCAAATATCGAGGTACCCACTCAACTGTATAAAATCTCCCACTTCCAATAAGTCTAATATCAATATGTTAGCTAACTATCTCCACCGCGTGTTGACAAAATGGAACTGATGAGATTCGTATGCAAGCATCGAGAGTGCAACGACCAAAGTTCTACCGTAGTTGTAGAATTTCGAGATCCCTGCAACTATCGAGGTCCCCAATCAACTGTATAAAATCTCCCACTTCCACTATGTCGCTACTATGTCGAATCCACGGTTCTCTTACTGTCGTGTGCCACGTTCTTCCCGCTACTAGCTAACTATCGCTACTAGCTAACGATCACTTTCACCATGTCGCTATTATGTGGAATCCACGGTTCTTTTACTGTTGCGTGCCACGTTCTTTCCGCAACTAGCTAACTATCTCCACCGCGTGTTGACGAAATGGAACTGGTGAGATTCGTATGCAAGCATCGAGAGTGCAACGACCAAGGTTCTACCGTAGTTGTAGAATTTTTAGATCTCTGCAACTATCGAGGTCCCCAATCAACTGTATAAAATCTCCCACTTCCACTATGTCGCTACTATGTCGAATCCACGGTTCTCTTACTGTCGTGTGCCACGTTCTTCCCGCTACTAGCTAACTATCTCCAGCGCGTGTTGACGAAATGGAACTGATGAGATTCGCATGCAAGCATCGAGAGTGCAGCGACCGAGGTTCTACCGTAGTTGTAGAATTTCGAGATCTGTGCAACTATCGAGGTACCCACTCAACTGTATGAAATCTTCCACATCTACTATGTCGCTATCATGTGGAATCCAAGGTTCTTTTACTATCGCGTGCCACGTGTTTTTCGCAACTACCTAACTATCTCCACCGCGTGTTGACCAAATGGAACTGATGAGATTCGTATGCAAGCATTCAGAGTGCAACGACCAAAGTTCTACCGTAGTTGTAGAATTTCGAGATCCCTGCAACTGTCCACTCAACTGTATGAAATCTCCCACTTCCACTATGTCGCTATTATGTGGAATCCACGGTTCTTTTACTGTTGCGTGCCACGTTCTTTCCGCAACTAGCTAACTATCTCCACCGCGTGTTGACGAAATGGATCTGGTGAGATTCGCATGCAAGCATCGAGAGTGCAACGACCAAGGTTCGACCGTAGTTGTAGAATTTCGAGATCTGTGCAACTATCGAGGTGCCCACTCAACTGTATGAAATCTCCCACGTCTACTATGTCGCTATTATGTGGAATCCAAGGTTCTTTTACTATCGCGTGCCACGTGTTTTCCGCAACTAGCTGACTATCCACACGGCGTGTTGACCGAATGAAACTGATGAGATTCGCATGGAAGCATCGAGAGTGCAACGACCAAGGTTCTACCGTAGTAGTAAAATCTCGCAAAAACGTGGCAATCCGCTGTGGGTGTTTCGTGTCCTAAAATCTGTGAAATTACAGTTGGTACATCTGGACGTGGACCTTCTCGTTGCCAGGTAATTTACCTGACCCCGCGCTTCTCCCTGCGCACGGAGAGTTTCAGAATGTAATAGGACCCGTCTAATTCCAGCCGATTTCCAGAAGGTATCCAAAGGTGTGCCGGTGTGTGCCGCGCGGTTAATAACGTCGCGATATAAACGCAAAATACCTCGCGGACGGACGGGCACAGGGAGAGTGAGCCGCGGCGAGGGTTGACCTGGCAGCCGGATCGATCCACTCTACGTAGAACCTAGCCTCCTCTTTCACGTTTGTACCCCTGCGCCGCGCCTGCTTGCGCTGATGCCAGCCACAAGGTATCCACGCTTTCCTTTCCGACGTTTCGTCTATTCGGCCTGAAGAGACCGGATCCTCCGTGCTTCAGGAGCCTGATGTAGCCGGTCCAAAAAATCGACCTTTCACATACATCGGTGGCATAAATTGAAAATATTCCTCTAAAAGAGTCCAACGAAATTCGAACGAACGAGGTATCTCTTGCCAGTTTTACTACTGAACGTCCCACAGGTGTGGGAACCCTCCGAGGATCTACAGTCTACATGCTGTTCCATGTAACTTGAGCATCCTAAACAGAATTTATATATTATTTTTGATGATAGAAAATAATTTGATTTTATGCATTTATGACAAGAATGAGGCAATCAATGTATTAATATGTTCAATGTTTAATTCAATGTTTAATTCAATGTTTAATTCAATGTTTAATATCATGATATGTGTTCTATAATGCTTCGCGTGACCTTGCATACAAAAGACTCGTAATAATCAAACCAACGCGAACAAGCCACAATGCATCGAAACAAGACACTATTTAAGTCATTTGTGACCTGATTGAGCAACCGTTTGAACACATGAAAAAATGAGGTAACTGTATCGGAGTATTCCCGAACATCCCCTTCACTGTCCAAGCGTATCACTGATCTTTCTGATCATCGTCACTCAAACAGACATTAGGCGGATATCATGTGAATAGTAACAACGAGGTGAAGCAGTCCGCGTGCAATTGGCTGTGGGCCAAAAGCCCTCTCTATGATACTGGAATTAAAAAATGACCACTCCGATGGCACGAGGGTGTAGATTGCAGCGGAACAAACATAGAAAAATAACGCGTCGGCATTTTACGAAAAAATCCGCTCTACATTTGACTGACCCTCGTATGTAACCCGTTGGATCGTCGAGATCAGGGACCCTCCTTAAGCCGAGCATTTCCGTCGCCTCGATCGCGTGTCACAGATACAGATCCCACCCCCGAAGTATCGTAAATTTCTCGATCGGTCGCGAACACGCGAAGAATGGGTCCGGCGGGTACACCGGTTTCGGTGTGAAAATTCCTTAAATCGGTTAGAGGAAGTTGCCGGAGGCAGAAGAAACGGAACAAAAGTTTCCTCTGCGCCAGAAAATGTTCTGGATTCGAGGCAGTTGACGTTTCCGTGTCGGCCGGCGCGGCGCGGCGTTCTCGGGCCGATACATATTTTAAAAAAGAATTCGTTGTAGGCGGCCAGACGCGGCGCGGGTCGATCGGCTCTCGGTGCCGTTCGCAGGCCACACAGGGATGTCCGTGATGTCAGTGATCGGCCGATAGCGTCGCAGTGTGCATTCTGTCGTCGGCGAGTATAGTGCTCCAGATATTCCGGCCAAACATTCCAATTAGCTCGACCGCCTGCCGACGAACCGCAGAAAAGGATCGAATTCCTTGGCGCGGCGGGTTCAGAGGGCGTACCCGTTGTAACCGTGACGGAACAAGGCAAGAGGGATTCGCTCGGTTACGTCCGCTGCGTATTATTTAATGAACGCGCGGGGATAGGGACGCGAGAAGCCGCTCGACCCGGTTTCGTCGGCGAATCGCGTCCGTGAAAATGAAAAAAAAAAGAAAGAAAATGAAAGCAAGGAAAGAGGATGAGAGGACAGGGTAGGACAGAGAAAGCAAAGCACCGATCAAAGAGCTACGGTTATTGGATTAAACTTAAATTAGATTTGAAAACGGGGGTAAATCGTGGCGGCGTCGTCGTGCCGTCTACGACGAGTCGGAAACAAGCGACCGTAGTTAGAATTCATTACGGCCACTCGACTGGTATAAACGGCACGCCCGGAATCGCACGATCTAAAAGAAACGCTCGAGAGCCAATGTGCGCCCCACCGGGTCATGTAATACATGGTTGTCGTTATTCGTTATCCCTTGACCGAGTTCCCGGGCACCAACGGATCCCGCGTCTTTCGTCCCCTTTTTCAATTCGCAGATTCTAATGAATTTGTCCAACCAACCCCCTTCTTTTAAAACCCCCGAGCCGATTCACTGCCGCGGTCAGAGGGGCGCGAGGATGTTTAAACGGTCGCTTCAATTAACGCGTTTTCTGTTCGACGGTGTAATTGTGAAAGCCTTTGACGGGCTAGTTTTACTGGGTCGCGGGGCAATCTGGAATCCGACGGATCCCTTGTTCATTGCTTCGAGGAGATTCTCTTAAGCGGGCGGAACTACTTTGGGATCGAAACTCCTGCCGGCTTCTGAATTGTTTAATGTCTGGAAGCAGAAACCCGACCTACATTTCGCGGGCCGGGCATTAAATATAGAGTGCGCGCGAGCGCAAAGAGTGCCGATTCGACGCGTGTCTATGTCTATGTGTGTCGCTTCGTTGTTTCAGCCACGGGGTTACATGCACAACCCGTCCGTCTATTATTGCTCACCTTGCGCGGTTACGTGTCACCGGTGCGCCGAGATTCCGCGGGAACGACGACGTATCGGCAGGTTATTTCTGTGGGTTTAAGGCGAATCGAAGTCGCAGGCCCTTTCAACTTCCAATTTCTACCTCGACGTACAGGCGGCATTTATGGTCTGGGAACGAAGAAAATTTATTCGACGAACCGCAAGTCCAAACACTTTAGTTTGACTGGTTTATTAAGGTCGTTGCCGATTTAACCTCACGCACTTGGATTCATTTTGCGATTGCTCGTTCATAATCTCTTAGAAGAATATATATACATATATATTTTATATATACATCCAGTATACATATACTCAGTCAGCGATGCCTGGGTCCGTTTGAATCCAAGTAAAATTTTTTTCCTTTATCGTGATTGATTTCATTTATTATTACAAGTAACACAAATACTATTGTGTAACCCCACACACTTGGATTCATTTTGCGATTGCAGTGATTAGAACGTCGTCCATAATCTCTTAGCAGAAGACACATTTATATTTATTGTATGCCCATATACTTATTTTATATATGCATTCAATATACATATACTCAGTCAGCGATGCCTGGGTTCGTTTAAACACAAACAAAAATTTGTTTCCTTTATCGTGATTGATTTCACTTACTAGTACAAGTCACATCCACATGTAGAATGTGTTTTACAAATATGTTTGTGTAAATGCTGGGAAATAAAAATTTTTCTTAAAACAAACTACTAGTCTATAGGATTGAATTACGGATGTGATGTATGTGTGCGAGTTGACAGACGACCCTATATATTACTGAATTTGTAATAACAGAGAATCGAAAATAACAGTGGAGTGGTAGAATTACGATCGCCAACGTATCGGAAGAAGAAGATTAGATCGAAACGAACGGCCCTGACAAAACAACACGTCTGTCACCATCGATTGGTTATCCGTATGTCTTTACGGCTATACCTTACAAATCTGAGTGTTAGAGTCTTATCAGACTGAAACGAAGGACAAAATGTGTTGAACAAAACGTCGTTTGACGGTATTCGAGTCGAATAATCTGTTTACTGCCAATATCTAAAATAGCACACGGCGAATCTTCGTCTTTGGTACGAGGGTTGATGGAAGACCCTCCATCTTCCAAACAATTGCAGTGTGCCAATACACGTCCGTTTCGCCCATCCCTCCCTATTTGGTAGCGAAGACAAATTGATGTTTTAAAAACACGCAACCCGTGCCGCGCTGCCTTACAAGCCCCGCTTTAGGAAAGGGTGTCTCTGTAGCTGTTCCGACGATGATGGGCTTTGGTATCCGCATTACGGCCGTGCGGGCTGCGATTACTGTGCCTGGCATGACTATAGCGTCCGCATAATGCCTGCTAGATGGACGATCGTGCCTTGTTACCGGGGTACAATCAACTCTACGTCAATAGTGGAGGACATCGACGAGCAGGAACGGTGCTCCCGGTTAATTTTGCCGAGCCGTTCTTTCCGAGAGCGCGAGCGCGCGCGCACGTTATCGGGACAGCGAGATTTTCCAGCGGCGCCGATAAACGGGAGAATATTTAAACGAATCGGCCGCAAAACCGACGCGATAATCGTGTTTCCTTAACACCGGATTCGGAATTAATCGCGTTACAACGACACGCGTAAATAACATCGAACCGAGCAAACAGAAACAGGACGGTCTCTCGCGCTCTCTCGCTAGCCGGTGTTTGCGCTGCTTTTAAACGTTAAACTTAGCGCCAGTTGGAGGAACGCCAGTCGGGCAACCTTTCGTGCTGCTCGTAGTTCATTCCATCGGCCGATTCCCAATAAGTTGGGGTCCGCCGCGATTTAATTACATAATTAAATCACGCGACTGCGTGACACGTGCGGCCCGGCTCCGCCCTACCCCCGATAATCTCGTTCTCCGTGGCCGATAATTAAAACCCTGGGCTCGTATATTAATTACGGCCGCGCCGCGCCAGGACTTCTTCCGCGTCGAGCTCTATTCGCGAGAAGAGAGGGCGTAGAATCGTCTGGGGGAGGGTACCAGAGCGAAGACAGACGTCGCCGTGACGAGATAGACGACGAGGCTTCGCGTCGGACTTTTACCCGGTAATATTTCGAAGGGTTTTCCCAACGGGATCACGAGTGACGGTTTCCGGAAGGAGGCGGGCACGGGTAACAGAGGCAAGAAACGATCCATCGGTTCCACGGGCGTCGAAAAGGGACGTCTCTTGTTTCGCGCTTGGCGCATCCTTAAAGCCTCGTGTATCCTGGCAAGGCACGAGCTGGCTGCCACCAACTAAGGTGCCGCGAAACGACGAGGTGTTCCTCCCCGTTGTAGTAGGTGTAGCAGGGTGAGACGTACACAACAAGGGGTCGGGAACATTACACCCACCTATCCCCGAAGAACCCATACCAACCCCTCGACCCCCCCGCACTACACCACCCCCGTCGCGTAAGCGCTGTTTATGGAGACCACAGGCGGCATCTCCCGTCGAGCTTAGCGTTACTACTGCGCCCAGCCAGCCTCAGTTACGAGCAAAGGGATTTTCTGCCGGATGAGGATACCATCTCCGACAGCCGTGCGGGCTTTCCTAGCACCCCCTTTTGCGCCCGGATCTCGGTTTAATGTATAAAAATAAGCTCGTTCGACGTGCATCCGACCCGGCACACGCGACCATCCTACACCCGCCCGGCCACCTACCCACCAAGGTTACCAATGAATTTGAATGCCCGCGCGACACCTATCTCGCCGGCACCTGGTATCGATTTCGATGTTTCAGACTATTCGAACTGTCAACCCGTAATTGCAAATTTCAAATAGTTCATCATTTGGATTCATACGTTTCAGTTCTCGCAGGTCTACCTTAGGCCTTCGGAATGGTTGTACAGTTAAGTCGCGTTATTTTGCAAACGGCTCTGTGTTCTGCACGGAAAAATATCGTGTATGAACACTATTTTTTTATGACTGAGTCTACCGCGCCGAAAGTACAAACGAAGCCGAACGTAGAAAGGGACAGCATGCAAACACGGATCGCGCCCCAAACTTTCATCGTCGATTAAATCACTATATACAGTTGAAATTATGTAGCGTTTAGTGTTATTTTAATAAGAAAAATGCCACAAATAAGTTGGTGAAAGTCGCATAAAAAAATAATGAAAAATAAAGAAGTTTTGTAATTGGATTTGTAGAGGTTCACTGCTCGGAGTCCGAGGCAGCTCGAGCTTCACGGTCTTTGCGGCGTTGCCCCTCAGTGGAGGGGGTAGGCACTTGACAAATTCTAAGTAGGCGGTCGCCGAAAAATAACGCGACTTTACTGTAATCAGAATAAAATTAAATATGAAGCGTTGGAACTATATTCAAATCTTACATTTACCTTCTGGTCTCGAAGTTTCGAAGTCTCGAAAAAAGTGATCTTGAGAATATTTTTTTGCCTGTCATCACATTTGCTCCTTCGAACCGAATTCTGAACTACCGACTACTATTGAAGATGGTCGAGTTAGGTGAAAAACAATTCTTCTAGAACAATGGCTTACACTCGAGCTATACGACGTCAAGCAGCGAAAGCCTTAAATCTCTGGAATTACATACATGTACATTGTTTGACGATGTCGATGACGCAGGAATTTTGAGATTTTAAACCTTACACTTCCTTGTAGAACACCTACATTGTATTTATAACCATGGTTACCAATGAATATCAATGCCCGCGCGACAGCTGTCTCTCAAATACCTGTTATCGATTTGGATGTTTTATTTCGAGTTCTGGTACGTTAAACTTACACCTGCGATAAAATTATATCCAAAACGGCATAGAATCGTATTGCATTAATAGTATATTATTCGAAAGATGAGAATTTTGAAAGTTTAAATATTCCGATTAAAAAGACGAGGGTTTACGTGCACTTTTGGTATCACTTGTGTGTATTGTTAATTGAATTACGTGACACTGTTCGCGATACAAAATGTGATTAAATGCAAACATTGCTTTAATGCTTGTAATCTATATGTATAACGTTTTCCATTTGATTTTTATCGTATGGCAGATGATTGCTCGACGGGATCGAAACACAGAATTTTAATTCAGAGTTTAGAATTGAAACTGCTTTCCAATTGCGGAGCTAGTTGTTTGCCAATTTTGATGTCCCAAAAAATACGAGTTGATAAACGCTATGTGCTCGATAGAATATTGAAATTATAGATTATTGGAATTATAGTTCAAAATTGTAGTCTTCACTTCTACACTTAAAATCTACAGAAATATCCACAATTTAATTTTTTTAAAGATAAACATATCCTTTTAAAATTCACGATCTTCGTTTCAATCGTTTAAAAAGAATGTAAATAATCCAAAAACACATTTTACGAAAGTCTACAATTATAATTCGTAACTGTAACTACTGTTATATCTGTTGGCAGGTACAATAATGTTTACCAGTGTCCATGCTCAATTCAAACTAATCAAGTAGTTTCTATGCAAAATTAAGGTTCTCTTTCCCTAAATATTTTGAAACTACTCTGTACAGGTAATATTTAAATCTAATCTACACATGTACCCTCGTCGCGAAAAGCCTCTAACGCTTATGGCACCTCCGAGCAAGGCTAATTTCGCCACAGAGGAAAGAATATCAGTTTTCGCGATGCTAATCCAATGAACCTGGAATCCTCTCCAGTTCCATATATTAACATCTCCAGCCAGATTAATTACGTTTATGTTCTTGCAGGTTTCGCAGCGCGTCCTTGTTGCGAGACTAACGCCGGCGGGGGGTAACCGGCGAAGTAAATGTGAACGCACCGCTCGCAAAGAAACTCACCGGGCGGAATAATGAAATTACAAGGATAGGACTGCTTTATTCGATGGCGGCGGCGAAGAAGAACAGGTTATCCACGGAATGAATTTTGAGGCAGTGTTCTAAAAAAATGATTGAGGCATTCGTGGAGCGGTTCGCCGGTCCGCATTGTGGCCCCTGACGTTTACGTACGAGCGTGCTTGAACCGGACGGTTGCATTACGGCGAAACGCGTGCCCTTTACTCGACGATTTAATGCAGCCATCTCGAAAAAACCTGGCTGCAGAAAAATGGCCGGTCGGAGGTCCAGAAAGCGGTAACGAAGGAACGGGAAAAAATAGCTGGGGTTTATCGGGGGGCGAGGAGACCGAGGAGGGCAAAGAAGGGCCGCCGATGGATTAAAACAGTTTCTTTTTATTCCTCTTCTTTCGTTTCTCTCTCTCTATCTCTCTTCCTTCTTCCGACCAGAGACCGTCGCTTAAGGGGTATTGTTTCATGGCCACTCGCGCAGAGGCCGGAGGCGGAATCGCGTGGACTCTTCTTCGCGCCTTTCGTAGTTACCGGCCGCTGCCTCTCGAGAAATTATTTTTCTCCACGGACAGGTGAGACGCGTGCAGTGAGCGAAATTGGACAGACGTCGGCTCTCTCGCGAAATACAAGCCACTTGACGGAAAATACAGTAGATGAAATTTTTATAAGAGCACTACTGTTTTCGATAAAAATTTAAGCAGCAATTTCGTCGTTCAAATTCGCAAGAACTCGTCCAAACTCATGAATGTCGAACATGTTTAAACTCATGGTAGACTCAAGATGTCTTAACGATGCACATCATCGTGTAGGCTTAAAATTATTGGTAAAATAAGAAAAAAGTTCGGTAATTGTTAAATAAAATGAAAATACGTCTTCAGGGGATATTAGGAACACCTTGACTTGGCCTGGAATTGTCCCTTTCAAGGAAGTACAACATTTTTGGAACAGTCTGTGGAAAGACTGACGTGTTTGCAAGAAGTAGTTCAAAAAATACGATTTAAAAAAATTGATAAATCAAGCAGTGAACAGTCCTAAGCATCATCGATAGACTGCGGATCTTTATGCGTTTACGAGGAAATTGATTGGGTGAAATATATAGCAGCAAGAGATTAAAAAAATTCAAGAATGCTGTAATGTTGCTTTTAATGTAACAAAGTCGTTAAGGGATGAAATCAATTTTTATGTTATTCCTGCTTCTCACGATTCATGCAAAACATTTTTATTTTTCATAAAGATCCGCAGTCTAATCATCGATTATGAAATTGTAATATTGATCCGTCGTTCGAGGGTTAATATTTCTTCGTGCATCATAGACTCATAAAAATTTCGACCACTATAAAAGAACAAAGAAACCGACCGGAGGGGAACCTTGCATTTTACCTACCGAGGGTCCAGCCGAAACTATCCGAAGCGAATAAATTTCCCTTTGGACGCTCCTTTCGCCGCGACGACGATCGAGACTCGCGACTACCCCTTTTCGCAACAGTCGTCCCCCCAGGTTTCCGTCTCATTTGCCGACGCGAAAACAAGCTCGGGCTTTAAAGGACCCATCCCCGAGCGAACGTCGCCACGACATTTGCTCCAATTAGTGCCCCCTTGTTGGGCTTAATACTTTTCGCGTAGCTGAAGCCGGCCGAGTGACTCTTCTTAAATCGTCGCGGAATCGAGTTCAAAAGCTCGACCGAAGGTTTTCAAGCTCGGTCACCCACCGGGGGTAGATTAAATGCTCCGCGAAAGCTCCCAACCATCTCCGACGGTTCCTTCTGCCGCGTCGCGGAGTGCCCTCCTTGCCCAGTCGGCCCTGCTCCTCTTTTTTCTCCATCCCCTCGTTCGTTTTTCGTTTCGACAACCACGATATCTAACTGGAGGTAAGAGGCTTTCGCCTTTGAAGTCTCTCACTTTTGCAACTTGTAATTCTTTCATTAAAGTACTTCCCTCCCCGTATTTTCACGTTCACCGCACGGCAAAGCCGGACAAGACGGGCACGCGAATAGGACCGTTGGAAAACCCGTCGGTTTGCTCTTTCCGCAATTTGTTGTTGTCGTCTCTGGTAATTATTGTTTCAGCAAGGACCCTCCAACTTTTGTTTGACCCCCGTCAACTCTTCGAGTACATTTTACACTTTCTTCCCTACTTCTTGGAAAGCACGAGTACGCTGCTTTCTTATTTATGAACAATTCTGCTATTTATTTATGAAAACTTTAAAATCCGTCATATTCTTTTATCATTCTGTCATATCATATTGAAAGATATGATTCAAATCTAATGGATATTTATATTTCATAAAGTATTGAATACATTTTTGTCAGGAATCTAGATCCTTTATCAAAGGCTTCGTTTCTGCGAAAAAATAAAAATATGTACCGATCTTTCCTTACTACAATAATTGAATTATTTCTTTGCAGGTTTAATAGTTAAATGTGCATGGACCTGATGTCGTCGATACAGTAAACTCCCGTGCAACGCGATGGGAAAAAACTGTTTACGAAGACTGCATATTTATATATTTGTTACGTGACAGTAAATTTACATATACAACAACTGTTTAAAAAGCCTGTACGCTTACTGACACAAGATCTACGGCGAAATTTATCGACGTAAGTTAAATGCATAAAAATTCGCAATGCGCTCATGATCGAGTCTACCACGGATTCGTCAATAATTATGAAACTGTAGCAGCCGCGTCAATAAATGTGTCGACAATTGTTCCAGAAGGTTTGAGCAGCGAGAACGGTCAAAATTAGTATATTTCGACCAGTATGGCGACCGGTGGTAGCTCGAATGTCTGGCTACGGTGAGTCAACTGACGGCTAGGGGTTGCGGGAGGTTGAGCAGGGGGTAGCCGGTGGGCTCAGGTGTTTTCACCGGCATGCCATGGCATAGCGGGGCAAAGTGGTGTGGTCGATATGACTGAAACTACCCCCGGTGTCTCCCTTCGATCCCTTCTATCAGACGCAGCTCCCTTTTCTACCTATCCCGCACCCTCGCTTTCAGCATCCTCACGAAACGTTGCAGCGTTCTTTTAACCATCCCTACAGCATCCACGTCCGGATCGTTCGGGCGCGTTAGTGTAGGCATTTACGGAATGTTCCTTGATAATATTTAATCGTGTTGAATATTTACGTAGCCCCGTAGTACACGCGACCGTTCGAATAGTCCCCCTCCTCGGAGTGAATTATCCAGACGGAAAGTTTTTCACCCCCGGTGTTTCGCGCGTATCGACGATCCAATTTCGGACAGTTTGAGAAAGAGCATCGGCCGTTTGATACCCGTTGTCGGCGAACAAAACAAGCCTGCCGCCTCGGCAGGTAAAGGGGTAATAAGTTTTTCTCGGATTACCTACCCGCCGTGTTCTAATTAACGCACCAGGCCAGAATTAATTTCATTCGCGTGAATCGGTGTAATTCCCGCGCAGACACGCGGCCCGGCCGCCCTCGTTGACGATGTTCGACGCTCGGCCTTTATAGGAGAATTATACTACGAAACGGGAAAAGTTAACGGTAGGCGGGACCGTGCCCTCTCCCTCCCCGCGAGGGGGTAAACTTTACAGTCGGCGCACTTTTGTTCGTTCCCGTTGAATGAGGCTTATTGATTGAAGTCGATTGTTGGCCCACGCGAGAACGTTTCGGAGCGAGGCCGCGTTCCCGCTATGAAATTCTATGAATCCCCAAGAAACCCCGGGAAAAATTCGCGAACGCGTGCCCGTCCGCCGATATTCGATTTCACGTTATAAAACCGCGCTCTCTCGAATCGGCTTATCAGGCTGTATCCGCCCGCCGATAAGCTGAAATCATAACTTTTCAGCGCGGGAGAGGCGGGACCCAGGCTATTAATCTAATAATCCCGAATAATTTGATCTAATCTGCGGCCGTCTGTCAGTTAACTTTCGCGACGGTGCCGACTGCAAGAGTGCTAATTAAATGATTCGATTAAAACCCCGCGGAAACGAAGATTCCTCCCGCCCAGTAGGAAATTCAAAATAAGACCGGAGCCCCGCTTATCGGCTGAATTTTAATCGACCCGAAACGGGCTGCGCTCTAGTTCCACACGGTGGTCCAAACCCGCGAAACGTGGGAAAAATTTATTCATTGTTTATGAATTATCCATTTTCTAGGACGCGGAATTCGATTCTACTAACAATTTTTATATAGACTGTCCAGTTTTAATTATTTAAGTATTATGGTTAATAGATATCCTGGTTTCCGAATCCATTTTCGCACGAATTTTTCGTAATATTTTTCTATAAAATTACTGAATCTTTCGTATTGAAGGATTTTGCACACATATTCATTGACATTTGAAGTATGCGCGTGTCTTTGGTTAGGTAAAAGTAATGAAAATGTGGAAAAACATACATTCTTTATTAATCGGTACGAGCCAAAAAAAGAAATTCAAAATCTCCTTAAATGTTCATGACTGAAGAGTTCCTCCGTTAAAGGCGTAACGCAACAACATTTTCTCGAAAATTAAAAACCAGAGTACCTCCTGTATTTCCTACATTTTTAACGAAGTTGAAAATTTGACCTTTCCGCGTTCCGACGATTTCGTACCACGCACCGCGGCGGCGTTTTATCGACAGCGTTTTTTTCCGCCCTTCAATTAAACGGAACCGTGACGCCGCGGCGCACAAAGCAGCCCGTTGCGAAATTAATCGGAGCGCTGTCTCTGCGCTGCGCGCGAAGTTTCGCAACTCGCATAATATATAATGTCTCCTATAATTAAATAAAACCCTTTTTCGCGCGCACAAACGCGGCCGATTGTGTCAGCGATAAAAAAGCTTATTAGCCGCACGTGCACGGCTTCTTTCTGCATGACTGTCCCCCCTCCCTCGGCCGCCCCCTTAAAAGCGGGAGTAGGCATTTATACGGCTGATATTGCAGACCCGTGTAAATAATGACTTTGCAGTCAGCGCGCGGCGAACGATAATTAGCTTTTGCCGCGCGCTGACGGCTCGGGAAAGAAAAGCCCGTGAATTGTTAAACAGAGGGGCTTGGGGTGGAAATATGTTGCGTAATGACGCTCTAAGCGCGTGCGTTTCTTACCCCTTGCGACTATAAATCCCACTGCGAGCTCGTAACGATTCCATCAATTTTCCTCTCACGCGTAGAATACAATGAATATTTTTAGATCCTTCGTCAGAAAACTGCAAAGCTTTCCACGATTTTATTTATCCTTCGACCTTTCGGTGCCCGAATGTCGAGCCAATCAAATTTTCAAATTTGTGTTTGACCTTTCTCCTTTTCATTTACTGTCTTCTTAAGGATGAACCTCGTTTACGGAAAAATCAAAGAAATTCTCATTAATAAGTAATTGTTAGAGTAAATATTATAATAAGGCCAAAAGATCAACAAATTGGATAATGTAGTAATTATGTATATCTACCGTTGAATATTCTTCGTGCAAAAAGAATGATGTACAGATTTTTGGGCGAATGATTACACAAATAGGGAAAGCTTAAAAGAATTTAACAGTGTCAATATAAATCGTTTCTATCTTATTAAAACGATTGAAGGAAGAATTAAATTTTGATTTGTCTTCCGCTTCTTATAATCGACGCAAGAAATTTTGATTTTGCATAAATTTATTACCACACGCTTCTCGCTCAAAAGTGTTGATGGGCTATGAATAATTCTTTGGGTTTGATTGAATTATGTGGAGAATAAGAAAAATATTTGCAGAAGTTTTAGTGGTAATAATTGTCTATATAGATTATGGATTAAATCCAATCTCGGTGCTAGAAAATTAAAGTAGAGCGTGAAAATGGATGAAAACCACAAGATAATTTTGTACACCTATAATTTCAGAAGGGTATACGAGAGGCAATGTATCGAACACAAGCAACGTGGGTTAGCTATAATACCCTAGATTCGTTGCAGCGGGCATGATTCGTGATAAACGGCGTGACTTCGATCAGAGAAAGCATCAAATTAAATTAAGGCGTAGACCGTAATGGATCCAGAAATGCTATCGATTGAACGGGATTCGAGCAGCCGAGTCGACGGAACGGACAGCAGGGATAAAGGTAAACGCCTTATGACTGATGGCCACAGAATGAAAAGCAGAAATTCGAGTCATGATCGTAACAAATTGAAAATTAACCGGGCACCGGTCTAATCGGGGATTAAGGTCCGCCCTTTGGGTCGAACCGGAAAGAGTCACGACCGAGAAACGCATAGTGTAGTAGATACTACGGTAATATCGCTTATAACCCGCAGTATTTTAGGCGGGGTTCTATGTCAGCGAGATGGTGTGCAGAGCACGAGCCCAAAATCTACTTGAAAGGGTCGATTTTATGAGGAGACGCGCATTGAAGGAGTCGACGAACCGACAAACCGCGCATGCGAATGCTCGCGTGCGTACCATGAAGAAATTGGAAGAAATACGCATTTGGTTTATGTCTGTATATGCTTAAGCATATTGATTCGTGTGCTTGCTTAACCCTGAGGAAGTCGCGGCTGATCTGACAGAAACACGCGAAACCGCTTTGCAAATACTTCCCTTCGGAATAAATATATTCTTGTTAATAACAGTACTCTCTGATTATTTGATAAAAAAATACTGGATTGTTTACATTCACGAATAATTTGTTTACTGTTATAGGCTTTCGAAAAATCTAACAAAATTCTGGAATACGTAGTGGATTTTGATATATAACAGCCTGGAACGTCAAATGTTTAAAGCGTTATTTATAAATTTTGAAAAGAAAGAAATTCAAGAGTGAAATTTCGCTCCCGACATAAACGACCCTGGTTGCCCATGCAGAGTTAATACTACATCCACGGAGTACCAGAGAAGCGAGCATTTTGCATTACTTTATCAAAATTATGCGTGAATGAGTTTATTCAGAGCTTCAGCGATTTTTATTATATGTTCAAAAACGTAAATTCATTGAATTCATAATTTCTTACCTTTCACAATTTCAATAATCGTAGATTAAAAAATTTGTAATCCTATTATAATTTGACAAATTTATTAAGATTACAGTTTGATTAGTCATTTTAAGTCATTATAATACATAACGGTTTGATTAGTTTTTATTGAAGATAATCAACTTTATCGTAACTTAAAGTAGATCCAGCTTCGTTCGCTTGGCTGCGAGACATTCCTCCAGCCGACCGTGAACAAAAACCACTCCCGTTGCAAGAACTATTTAATGAAGCTCGCAGTAAGACGCGGTAAAAATATGTAATTGCAATAAAAAATTGTGATTAAAGTAACAGAATATGGGGAAACAATTCACAAGATACCTTTTTCCTGGAAAACAGCTAATTTTCTTTAATAGGTTCTAATTGCTTGTATAATTGCAAGTTCATTGATTGTTATGAAATATTGAAAATCTTTAAAAGACAATTTTCATATTTCACCTCTCTTAATTATATAACCGCAATTGAATTCTTTGCTATACGAAAACATGTTTTCCTGGCTAGATTGAGTTTAAAATTCAATTTCGTCACAATTGAAAAAACTATTCTCTGCGGAAATTTAATTAATCATAACTAATTATAAGACACATTGAAATGTGTAGATACACAAATACCATATGAAATTCTTTTCATACAAGACGTAATTATAACATTTTATGACTAAATAGAATCGAAGAGAAAACAAATTTCCATTATCTGGAGATGAGATAATTTTTATTTTTCAATGGACGAAACACACACAGTGCATATGCTTTCTTCTGCTTAATCTATCCGAGCGAGCACAGGCATTTTCGTACGCGGCTTGACACCGAATCCAAGGGTTCCAAATACCATTTCCACGCTTATGCAATCAGCAGAAGGTCTATTATATTTTGGCCTACATAATGCGTCCCATTTTAGGTTCAAACAATCCATTTCACTTGAAAGCTGGCTAGAGGCAAAATTCTTTGTAGTCAAAAGAGTCAGGCTTTCAATACTTAACTACTTGGCCCAGAATTTCTGTCACGATTTCATTCACCGTACCTATTATACAGCCACGTTTGCACTGAAGGTCAACCATGAAAAGAAAAGTATCTCATTTCATTTCAGCAAGATCAATAACGTTGATATTCATAAAATACGATTTATAGTTTGTATTGAAATTAAAGTTAAACTCATAATTCGGGTGAGAGTTCCGATGGACCAATAAGCGATTAAAAATTTGATTTGTTCATCGCATAAAGGACTACTTCAATCACAAAACTTCAGTCTGCTGTGCAGTATAAAACGTTCATCCCCAATATATTCTACTCTCATAATGACACAAAACGGTGAATCAAATCTCGGGTAAACGATGATCACGTGCATTTGTTTGCGCCAATTCACCCGACCCATTGAGCCCACCATGAACGTTCATTTGCGAGCTTTTGTAACGATGCATAAAATTGAGCGAAAATCGTGATCCGCATAACGGTTCGGCAAAAAAAAACCCCGTGGCCAGAGATGAAAAGCGACCCACCACCGGGTTCTCTGTATAAAGAGATCGAGGAAAGAAAAAGCGAGGAGAACACGGGGAAAGAAAAATCCTGGACTCTATGCATGTTCGTTCCCGTGGACCTTGGTTCCTGCCGTGCTGGACAATTCGAGCGACTTTAATATGCACCCCCATAAATTGAATTCCCTCCCCCGGTATTCCAGAGCACAATCATCTCTCTCTCTCTCTCTGTGTCCCATCTCCTTCCACAGGGCTTTTCTGTGCCCCATCAAAGCGGTTTCGGCACGAGAGAGAGAGAACGGAACGCAGGTGCAGCAGGATCTGTAATATGGGCTTAAGAACACTCGGTGATATTGACGGATATGGGCGCCCCGCGAAGGGAAATGCCGGCATGCTACCCCTCGATCACCCCTTGCACTGCTGCGAGTTTGTATATTCGCAACAGTGAGTCACGCTGCACTCTCGCGGTGGGTGTTTTTCTCATTCGGCGTGATCATAAAGTCTTATTCTTGCGGCTTAACGCGACGCCACCCCGTGCGCCAGCCGAGCGACCACCATGGGGGCCGCAGTTTATCCGATGACCGTGTAATCCATTATTGCCTGCGCCAGTCCTGATGACGCGTACCACAGGAATGTCGAATTAATCTTCCGACGGCTCTAATATCGCGCCACGATACCCACGCTCGTCAAACACAGGGCGTTACGGTCGCAGTGCTACAATTCTGCAGGGGGTGGTTTCTCGTTATCGAATACGAGAAGCGTTGGTACGTTCAATTTTCCAAAAATATCCGATATTTAACGCCGGAACTACCAGATCGGTCGAACCGTCTTGTTTCTTGATAATTATCGTATACAATACTTTTTCATTTACATCTTTCCCTGAAAATTACACCTTCAACCATCGGACAACGAACGATTTTTATAGCTATATAATTGGCAATGCTTAGAACCGTTGCCAGCTCCAATTAATAATTCTAAAAAATTTACTTTTGACGATATCTCGTGTAGACACATCAGTCTTCCCGATATCCTCGATGAAACAGCTATTCGGTTAGTGTAATTGCCACAAATTGAGAATTTAAATGACAATTTAGATGTTACTGGTCAAAATAGACTCCGGCACAATATATGGAGGAGTAAACATGTGGAATACATAAATGTCAATTAAACAAGTAAATACGATCCGGACATTAATCCGAAAAATACCATAAATACGTCAGAAAAAAATTCATAAAAAATGGACTCCGGCACAGTATATGGAGGAGTAAACATGTGAAATACGTAAATGTCAATTAAACAAGTATATACGGTCCGAACATTAATCCGGAAAATACCACAAATACGTCAGAAAAAATTCATAAAAAATAAATAATGGTGCCATTACCGTGTACTTCCAAATAACATATTCACGCCACTGAAAACAGGAACGTCGGTGTATCGAATCAAGGAAACGGCAGTTGTTGGTCGCCAAAGTACGACCAGGGGCGTGCAGTCGCCGCAACGAACTAGTAACACGCTTTTCACAGTTCGGTACGCAGATTTTTCATTTTCGCCGGCCCGGATCGAGCGTTTCGGCGTCCGCGCGCCATTCAGATAATCTTCTTCATCCATACGCTGTCTGTTTACCGTGGAAACGGCCGTGGGATCGTGTAAACGCTTCGTTCGTTTAGGCAGCGGGGGCTGAAGGGGGGCTGAATTTAACGCGGTGCGCGAGACGAAACCGTGGCGAACTTCCGGCTCGGCTGTATTGTTTTATCATTTAATTAAACGAAAGCCTTGGGAAATCCTTTGAAAGAACAGTAACGCGGAAAGGGAAGCCGGAGTTCTTTGCCTGGAACTTCCGCGCGGAACATTTCCTTCTCCCCTCTCTTCCTTCTCGCGGGTAAGTAGAATTTGCTCTCAAATAATTTCCCGTCTCCTTCGGCAAACATTTTATGCGGCCGCCGGATAGCCAGGGCTACGCCACCTCGAGTAGGCATTGTATTTTTAGATTTAACTCTCCGCATCGAAAATCGCATCGCTTTATACCCGGCGACCGCCGCGCGTCGAGCCGCGCCGTGCCGCGCGCAGAGTCGGCAACGTAACGTAAATATGAAATATTCATCGGGGAAGCGTGGCTGCATACGTAGCACGAGCCTTGGGTAGTTGGAAACAGGAAAAGTTACGATTGTTTTAGCAAGCGAGCGCCGCGCACGCCGCCGCGCCGCGGCCGAAACCGGGTCAAAGTAATGCAAGGGATTAGAGAACGCCTTATAAGGGCGGGACCCCGGCAAACTTCGCTATTACTTGTCCATGGAATAAGTAATAACGATATGAAGAATATCCCTGGCCACGGGTTTGAATAGTTCATCCCTTCCCCTCGACCCGTCCTCCACGAAGAATGAAGAACTTCCTTCGCGACCCCCGCGCTAAGCGCTTCCGCGTTGTTTCTCTTTAATGAATAATAAATCATCTTTTTTGTCCGTGCCCCCGGCCCCGGCCTTAGCAAATCTCGTTCAATTTTCGCCGGCGCGGAAGTTCGCGTTCGCGAAAGTCCCCCGGAGCCTCGAGAGCGACCGATGTTGCAGCGACGATGGCGAATCGAAGATTCATAGCGACGCATCCGCGAACTTGGACGTTACCGAAATGGATCTTGCCCGAACAGAGTTCCGGATACTCCGATCGGGACTTCGAAATGGGCGACGGGACAGGGGAAGTTTCGTCCTCTCTCGTCGAACAAAACTATACCGATCCTCTATTCGGACACACACAGTGCGTGGCCACCCTAAACTGTGCTGATCCGGAAGGGTAAACTTCGTTCTACGCCGCCATGTGCCATCTCGGAACTGTGCACTCATAGACGAAGTCGGTCCGTGTACTTTCCGCCAGGTTGCCCGAGTTCCTAAAAGCCGAAATTCTCGAGGCTTATTGCTACTTACCAGCTAAATCCTGGCGATCCGTTAAGACCGGACGAGGGACGAGTATGACAGTTTTCGGTAAGAAGCGCGTAAGATGAATTACTTCGTTACAGTCTTCGCTTCGATGGTCTTTGACGTGATCTCGACGAGACTTACGGCCTTGTCAAGGATTAACCCGCCGATCTTCAACACCGTGCCGGCTTCCGCTACGAAATGTAGTCCGCGAAACTAAAAAGCCTCGCCGAAGTATTTCCTCGCTGGATCACCGATCAGTTCGCTTGCGCTCATCCGTTTGGCACCGTTTGAACGAGGAAAATATTCTTTCTCCTTTCAGCACGCGTCTAATTGTGATTCGAACGATTGCTAATACAGAGATTCTTCTATTTCCCTTTTTTAATTATTTCTTGAGCTCGTCGCAGACGGTCCTGCTTCACATTTACCAGTTTCCGATCAGGTTTTTGGCCTGATCGTTAAATTCTTACAAATACACTTACTTATGTACAATTTGGAAAAACGAGAATATAGAGGTACATTTTATAATTATTTTACTGGAACCTCTACAGAGCCATCTACGTTATCGCGAGTCTTATAAATATTGAATAATCCTAATTTGAGCAAAACTGAGCAACCGACAATTGCAGGCAAATGTAAAATGAAAGTTTTAAAATAATTTTCGATACATCTCATTACTAGACTGCGGACCTTTTTATGCAAAATAAAAAATGTTTGCGTTGTTTGCAAGACACAGATGCCAAATAAAAAATTTTTTCATCATTTTATTATCTTATTAAACTGAAACTAATACTCTGATGTCTTTCAATCTTTTTAATATGACCACTGCTTTGAATTATGCATAGACATTTTCATCATAAATGCGCAAAATCCACAGTATACTTGTTACTTATTCTTTTTGTATTTTCGAACATTACATCGTACTCGGTCAATTTTCATGATCTGGGAATTTTCACGAGGAAAGTTAATGCAAAATGATTTTCGACGACCAGTGCACCAGTAAAAAAAGTTTTGAATCGCGAGTAAAATTAGTCGTTAAAGAAACGCTGCAAATTCGCGGTCTTAGCGAAAATTTTACGCGTCGGTGTGAACAAACGCGTAAGCCGTCGCGTAAATTATATGGAACCCGCAGACCAACACGAATATTTGCAGCAGCAACGGAATTCGCGCGGAAGCACGTGTGTTTGTTGACGCCAACGCGAAATATTTCTACTAATACGCCGCGTACGTTATACAGGGTGATTCACCGATACACACACGTTCTGAATCACGTCTACTGGTTTGGAGATAGAAGAGAATGTTTGAAATTAGAGTTGAAAGTTCTACATTTTTTGAAACGGCTTCTTGTATCCTTTGATACGTATGATTTCAACCCTCCTCGAAAATAATTTTAATATTCGTGGTCGTTCGAGATTAAAACATAAAATGAAAATTTTTTATGAATATTTACTACCATTTTACATAGCTATTGTACGTCTTGTTTGTAATATGAACCTTATTATTCCTTATTGTTAGCAACTACTAATGATTATTTAATATTACGGCTTTTACTTTATATGATTATTTCATTATTTATGTTATGAAACAATTTTTACTCGGTGATATTTATCTTGTACCAGTCTCATTAAACAATTTTTACTTTATGACATTCATCTTGTAGCAGTCTCGTTAAACAATTTTTACTTTGTGACATTTATCTTGAAATTGTTTTTGCAAGATTCGACATTGCCAGTCATTCTGAAAAATATTTGCGTTGATATGTGGGATCCTATAGTGTTCGCATAAAAATGCGTTCGTCAGTATTATCATTTCTCTATCGCAGTGGTCACATTTAGTGATCGCTGGATTTAGTATTGAGCATTAGTTTGAAGCATTGCCTTGCTGTTGGATGACTTCAACTGATGGAAAAATATTCACGTTGACGTGTGGGCTTCTAAAACGTTCTCCTTATAATGCGGGTTTCGCTGGCTCCACTCCAGCGACTTGTAACTTTCGCGCGGATATAACCGTCTGATTTTATTCACGATAATTTTTCACTGTTCCGAGTGCCAGCCAACGAGGCATCCTTGTCGCCAGCATGATGCACGCCGGTCTAGTTCGCTGTGTTACCACGGACGAGGTATAGCTCTATATATAATATGTTCACTTTGACATGCTTTAACACTAGGTTTACGGAGCTGTAGAAATAACTATTTCACATTATTTTATAAACGCGACAAGAATGTATCTATTCAAATTTTTGTCCATTTTTCCAATAATACGTAACTCAAGAAATAAATTTGGTAAATAATTCCTCAGAGAAGTATCCTTACAATCTTAAATATTAGAACCCGTCATTTTGACGGATTCCGTAAACCTAGTGTTAAGACAGGCTCAAGAAATGCTTTAAAAGTTACTTTGTGTCTCGAGTACTATTAGTCATTTTTACTCAAAAAATTAGATGGCAGGATGGGAGAGCTTGTCGAAATCGTTGGCAAAAGGAATTGTTATACACATTAACCAGCCAGAAATAATAAATTTATCAATATTTACTGTCACGGCGATCGAAATTAACCGAAATTAGATGGGGTGGGGAGAGTTTCGCATTACTGCGCACGTGCGCACTTGAGCTCAGCGACCGCTCAGTCAGTCAGTCAGTCGGGTCGAGGATTTCGGCAGGAGCAGACTGGCTCCCGGACCATGGGCTGACCGGGGTCATCCAGAACTACCTTGGCCCATCTTCAACAATGTTAAGGGTTAAGGGGTTCTTCAATGCTTTCTTCGTTTACCCTTGGCCCACCTATCTTCAGCATGTTCTTCCCATTCTTCATCCAAACACTCAGTTTCTGTTTCGGAATACCTGTTCATTCGATCAACATCGTCAAATTCCATTCCTGAATTTCTATTTGAAATTTATTTCTGAACTTTCGAAATTCCTGTTATTAAAATTGATGTTTCTGATTTACAATTAGTATTCCTCCGATCTCTCGGAGGTCCCTCAGGGACTCGCTCACAGATGGGGACCGCGATATTCGGTAGATGACAGAGAGATGGTAACTGTATTCCCCTTAATTTCCCCGGTCTGGCAACACTGATTATACATACAGCGTCTCGAGCATTTGCGACAAATTGTGCTAGCAGATTTATCCCTCGGCTGCCGCAGTACAAGCAAGGACATAGGAGTTTAGCAGTATAGTAGAGGACTGATCATCTAATATAATTGTCTGTACCTCGACTGTGACCGCAGTCCGCAGTATTGCAGTATTGCAGTAGAAGTCTGACAGTGTGCCGAGACTCTCTCAGACAGTCTACATTCTTGTTATAAATGTTGAGGATGAAAGTTATGTACATGTAAAATGCAAACATTTTATGTATGAATCTACAATGAATAAATAAAGACAATGTAATAGAAAAACGTGTCTGCGTATATATTTATTCAACCACCAATTTTTCCTGACGCCCGACTTGATATTAAGTTCAACTACTGACTTGGAATTGCAAAAACAGCGAAATATCGGAAAAGAAAAGTTCGGACGTCTGAATTGTCGTTAAGTTGTACTACTGAATTTTCGGAAATTTTTCAGCCGTTTGGCATTTCGTTCACTTGAAACATAATTTATGAAATTCTCAATTTACAAAATTCGATTTTAAAGGTTTTTAATAATTTTCTAGCGTCTAACTAGTCGTTGAGTTGTACTACTGAAATTCCGGATACCTCTTTCGATATCATGTTCTCCTACTACGAAGTTCAAATTTCGAGAATTTCGAAAAATTTCGGCAAATTTTCGACCGTCTGGCTTGACAATGAGTTGCACTACTTAATTTTCGAAATTTTTCGAGCGTCTGGCTAGTCGTTAAGTTGTACTACTGAAATTCGTGCCACCTCCTTCGATATCATGTTCTCCTAATTCAAACTTCAACTTTTGAGATTTTCGTAAAATTTCCGGCAAATTTTCGACCGTCTGGCTTGACATCGAGTTGTACAACTTAATGTACGAAATTTTTGAGCCTCCAACTGAGTCGTTGAGTTGTACTACTGAAATTACGGATACCTCCTTCGATATCATGTTCTCCCAATACAAAGTTCAATTTTTTAGATTTTTGAAAATTTTCGGCAAATTTTGGACCTTCTGGCTTGACATCGAATTGCACTACTTAATTTTCAAAATTATTCGATCGTCTCACTAGTCGTTAAGTTGTACTACTGAAATTCGTGCCACCTCCTTCGATATCATGTTCTCCTAATGTAAAGTTCAATTTTTGAAATTTTTCGAGCGTCTAACTAGTCGTTGAGTTGTACTACTGAAATTCGTGCCACCTCCTTCGATATCATATTCTCCTAATACAAAGTTCAATTTTTGAGATTTTTGAAAATTTTCGGCGAATTTTCGACCTTCTGGGTTGACATCGAATTGCACTACTTAATTTTCGAAATTTTTCGAGCGTCTGATTAGTCGTTAAGTTGTACTACTGAAATTCGTGCCACCTCCTTCGATATCATTTTCTCCTAATACAAAGTTTAATTTTCGAGATTTTCGAAAAAATTCGGCAAATTTTCGACCGTCTTAGCTTGACATCGAATTGATCTACTTAATTTTCCAAATTTTTCGAGCGTCTAACTAGTCCTTGAGTTGTACTACTGAAATTCCGGATACCTCCTTCGATATCATATTCTCCTAATACAAAGTTTAATTTTCGAGATTTTCGAAAAATTTCGGAAAATTTCGGCCATCTGGCTTGACAATGAGTTGCACTACTTAATTTTCGTAATTGTTCGAGCGTCTGGCTTGTCGTTCACTTGGTCTACTGAAATTCGTGCCACCTCCTTTGATATCATATTCTCCTAATACAAAGTTTAATTTTCGTGATTTTCGAAAATTTTCGACAAATTTTCGGCCATCTGGCTTGACAACGAGTTGCACTACTTAATTTTCGGAATTGTTTGAGCGTCTTACTGAGTCGTTGAGTTGTACTACTGAAATTACGGATACCTCCTTAGATATCATGTGCTCCTAATACAAAGTTCAATTTTTGAGATTTTTGAAAACTGTCGGCAAATTTTCGACCGTCTGGCTCGACATCGAGTTGCACTTCTTAATTTTCGAGATTTTTCCGAGCGTCTAACTAGTCGTTGTGTTGTACTACTGAAATTCGTGCTACCTCCTTCGATATCATATTCTCCTAATACAGAACTCAATTTTCGAGATTTTCGAAGATCCTAAAGAATTTTGAGCTTTCTACTAGGAGAATATGACAGAGAAAGAGGTGGCACCAAATTTTCCTGCCACCTCTTTTACTATGATAATTTAAAATCAAAAATTTACTATGTAATTTGAAAATCTTTCCAAATTTTTCGAAGATGTTAGGAAACGGACCTGAGGAAAAAAAGAACACATTCACTGTAGTAACAAATATTCTTTATTTATCACCAAACAAATTACAATATTAAACATGTATTGTGGTGAGATAAGAGGAAGGTCCTTCTTGAAGGTCCTTCTTGAAGGTCCACTTCTTGTTATAAATGTTGAGAATTTAAGTGATGTATCTTGTGGTTGATAATGCCCTCGCTGTTAATGCGACCACGTTCAAATAACCTGTAAAGAAATAAATAAAGAATTAAAATTTTTGGATGTCTGACTATGTGAGACGCGTGACCCAATACGGTGGTTGGCCAACTCCTTTACCTATGCATTCTGTGGCGTTACGTAAAAATGTCGACCCAGACCGAGTCGTTACCGATGTCGAATTGTGACGCGGCCTGCCATCTGACATATATTAAATGGAGCATTGTGGCTGTTTGGAGGAATCGATCGTCCACGAAGTGGCAATCACACAGAGAGTGAGACTCGATCACGTGATTTCCCGTGGGTGCCGTCAACGACAAATGACCCAGCTGCCGCGCCGCGGATGCTTCTCCACCTTGGATCACGCTATGCTTACCTCGACGTTTTGGGACTTCCACTCCCGGGATACTCTGCACCCCGGTCGAAGGTCATCGGTAATGCCTGCTTTATCGAAAAAAATAGCTCCGAGTGAAATGAGATGGAACCGATCTGTGCGCGTCTCTCGGCTCCTGAACTTTGTCGAACCAGGACGCCCGCCGCTCTTAGCGTTATTAATTGCGGCGCGACGATCGTTGCTCGATCAGCCGTCCAGCGATTGCTGAACCCTTTGATCGCTTTTAATATCCATTTTCTATATTAGTGGTATAAGGCTAAACGATTGTACCACGGAAAAACAGCAAATTTTTCTAAGATTGTTGCTATTCTATATTGGTTGTTTCGAATTCGTGTCCGTTTGTTTGTCGAAATTAGAGATCCCTAATTCACACCGTTACACGTGCACTATTTCACTTTAAAAATTATGTTTACATTTATTGTTGTACCTATAACCGCGGAATTTATGAAACCATAGCCTCAATACATAAATTATACATAAATTAATATCAGTGTTCTAAAAATTATACTAATTATAATGAGTATGCATAGTGAAATAGTACATGCATACCCGTTTACTTAAAATTACACGAACTAAAATATGTATATGCAAGTACACGTTCCAAACCACGCGAGGTCTAGTCGAAACGAGTTAATATTTATTGAACGAGCGGCTATTATTTTGTGTTCCGAACTAAAACTTTAGCCTTAATCCTTCGATATACATTCTCGTAAGATATCAAATCGTAAGCGTAATTATGTTCATGTTATTTATGCGTCCTGGATTTACAAAAAATAACCTAGAGATAGGTACGTTACAACGACCTCTGGCAAGAATTTTTACGAAAATACGTGAATATACCCGACAACGTCGAAAGAATAAAGGGAAAACCTGAGCCGGTCTGACAGCCACATGTTACAATTTTAATTATCATGTGAATAAGAATTTAAGCCGACGCAGGATATTGTCAAGTTTTTTTTTTAATCGCCTGCCTCTCGTGGAAGAGCCGGAGATAGACAAATAAAAAGCAAAATCGAAAAAGAGTCACAGTTAGCCCTGATACGGATGCAGGGAGAGATTTGACATCTATAGTCGTCATTCGCGGGAATGCATTAAAATTGTGCATGTAATATAAGGAAATCAATTATGATAATTATTGTTTTTGTTGTAAATGAGATATAAGTATGTATTCGATGAAACAAGAGTGGTGAATGTGTGGACACGTGTGGTGAGAACGAGAGAGAAACATAATGACTGAAAGTAAAATGTGTGGAATGAATTGGTTGAACGGAATAAAGAAATGAGTGTGCACGAGGGAGCGTATATGTTTGAAAAATTTGTTAGCCGTTAATGAAATTGTTCGTTTATAAACATTGATAATTCCAACCACTGATCAAAAAATATCGTTACATTATTTTCAGCCCTTTAATCGTGTTGAAAGAAGGACAAGTTTCTATCTGATTCATGCTTTTCAATAACTAAAATCGCAATTATACCCATCGCAGATTGGAATTGTCTTCGAATCCCCTGGATAAACAGCGCCATAATAAAGGAAATCGAAGTTAGCCCAGAAAGGGGCGTAGAGGAAGGGAAAGATGAACGCAGATTTGCGAAAGGAAATTTAATTCATTTGACATCTATAGCCGTCATTCGCGGGAATGTGTTAAAAATATTGAAACGTTCTATTCAGTTCTTTAACCTTGTTATAAGAATTTTCTGTTTGATTCTTGCTTCTCAACAATTAAAGTCGCCATTATAACAATCGCACATTGGAATCGTCTTCGAATCCCCTGGTTAAACGGCGCCATAATAAAGGAAATCGAAGTTAGCCCAGAAAGGGGCGTAGAGAAAGGGCAAGATAAACGCATGTTTGCGAAAGAAAATTTAATCCAATTGACATCTGTAGCCATCACTCGCGGGAATGTGTTAAAAATATTGAAACGTTCTATTCAGTTCTTTAACCTTGTTATAAGAATTTTCTGTTTGATTCTTGCTTCTCAACAATTAAAGTCGCCGTTATAACAATCGCACATTGGAATCGTCTTCGAATCCCCTGGTTAACAGCGCCATAATAAAGGAATCGAGGTTAACCCAGAAATGGGCGTAGAGGAAGAGAAAGATGAACACAGATTTGCGAAAGGAAATTTAATTAATTTGACATCTATAGCCGTCATTCGCGGGAATCTGTTAAAAATATTGATACATTCTATTCAGTACTTTACCCTCGTTATACAAATTTTCTTTTTGATTCTTGCTTCTCAACAACTAAAGTCACCGTTATACCAATCGCAGATTGGAATCATTTTCGAATCCCCTGGTTAAACAGCGCCATAATAAATGAAATCGAAGTTAGCCCAGAAAGGGGTGTAGGGAAAGGACAAGGTGAACGCAGGTTTGCGAAAGAAAATTTAATCCATTCAATCTCTTTGGCTCGAAAGTTCCTGCGAAGCGTAGCGTCGGGTAAGAGTTCTCGCGCGACGTTACACCGGGACAGGCGTCCGACAAGCCCTCCTACGGACGCGGATCCATGGGAAATTAAACTCGTGATATAAGGATAAAGTAGTCAGAGCGAGAGAGAGAGAGAGAGAGAGAAAGAGAGAGAGGGAGAGGATGTAGAAGTAGGAAGGAGATGAAGGGAGAAAGAGAGATGGAGCCCGGAACGTCGCGGATCCGAGCTTACGGCAAGGTTGAACGGGCTTGTAATAGACACATACTGCGTGTATAGGATGCGCGCGAGAGGCTTCACGCAGCCTGCACACAAACGCGCCGGGTTTACCTAAGCATCCGAAACGTACAGCCCATCTGGGATATTACGCTCATTCCTTTCGATCCCCCCAGCAGCCACCCGCGCCCCTTTGGAGGGCGAGGCGCGCCGGTGGCGGCAACATAGAAAGATATTGCATAATGTCGGTGTATCGACAGGGACCCCGGACTTTTACTGAGATTTATTTTTCAATGCACCGTGGAACGATTCTCTGCGGGAATATAGGCGAACAGAGAAACCTAGAACTATAGGGGCGGGGGGCAGAGAGGAAGAAAGGAATGCGTGTAGGCGCGAAAGGAACAGGGGGTTGCGACCGTGCGGGGAGGAAGGACGGGCTCAGGGTGTCTTCTTGTACTCGATGGCCGAGACGCGGGAGAACAAATTTCGCTCTTGCTTCACGCTCGATACCCATTACATTTTCCTGGATACAGTGAGACAGGATACGCGTACCAGTGTGCACGCCGTTGCCGGGGTGGAGGAGGCGCCGCAGGAGAAAAGGACACTTCAGCCATCCCTCATCCACGAGAAATGCACCCGTTCCGTGGATGGGCACGGATTTCCTGGAAGCTCGTTGCGTAACGGAGACTCAGCTGTTTCGACGCAGTCAATCTCGTTTGGGGATTCGGGATCCCGATGCCGCGGGTGTACCTCTTCTTATTTGGTTTTATGCTGATGCCGAGAACACCGACGACGACGACGCACGCGGCTCGAGCGCGTCTTTGCGCGACAAAACCGAGGGATTCGATTTTGAGTGATCAAAGACAAACGGCGCGACGGGGTCTCGCCACTTGATCCGGAACCGAGCCACGGAAAACGCACGATTAATCCACGACATTCTTCTCGTGAGAAATTCAGATAGCGGGACGTCTGACCGATCCGTCGATTTTCGTGGTTTACACGCGTGTGAAATTATGATGCGGATAACGGGCGCCATTTTGAACGTTCACATTGTGATAAAATAAATTTTCCGTCGTTAATCTTTCAGTGAGAATTACTGCCTTATGTCACTGCCTATCTTCTTCTATTGCGCAGCAATTGTAAATTCTTTTTGTACTCAAGGTTATATTTATAAAGGTCATAGCGCGATAGGTAATTGGATTCGCCTTAACCCATTGCCGTACTTTGACGAGCCAGTAAAGAATCAATATTTAAGTATTAAATTAAACGTAGCCGTACAAAAAATATACATTTACTTTTCCCTTCTACGACATTTTTGTGCATAATGACGTTCTAATCACTGTAACTGTAAAAAAAAAGGTACGGCAAGCGGTTAATCCTAACGATCACCTCACATTGTCAAAAATATATAATACTATTTTAAACTATTTTAAAACAACGACCTTAAAATTACTAAAAATTCGTACACCTATTATTCGGTTTGCATCATCAATTTCTGCATCTTGGTGATTGTAGAGAGAACGATTGATTGAATTTTTTAATCTCGAAGCTCGATCGCAAAAAGGAGATAGTTTCAACGATTGTCTCTTACAAGAGCTGAACAGAAAAGAAAGCACATCGATTGCTTGAAGTTAGATCCGTTTATTTTGACGACGAGAGCTAGATTGACACGACTGAGGACAATACAGAGAGAGAGAGAGAGAGAGAGAGAAGGAACTTTTCAAGAGATAGATCGACATATTCATACATTTAAATAGATACCATATATACATATTTGGGAATACAGCGCGAAATACAAAATACTATTGGTTCCGCGTTCGCGCTAACAGTGATTTTGCTTGTCCTAAAATATAAGCAAAATATTTCGACACCCTGTATATCAATTTAGTGTACTGTAATCGTCAGAACTCTGTATGTGTAGCAAGCAAAGCCCGCGTAACAGCTCAGAACTGTTCGTCTTGTACGTGTCAGTGCAACTGTAAGATAGTTGCTTTATAAATATAGAAGCGTTTCTCCTCGATTTCGAGCAAAAAATGTTTTTCGAATAGAAACGTTTCGGCATCTGTTATTTCATGACGGCGTCTCTTTCGACGAAGCCGACGAGTTTCCTTTCGACGAGTCTGTTCGTTCAGGTGGATCTCGTCGTGGCTTAAAAAACTCGTTTGCTCTTCACCGTTTCTTTGCCACGAAACCGCGAGATTGTTTGTACAATGTCGACGCGGGATACATGGTTGAAATTCACGGACTCGTTCTTGACGAATTGCACCTTTGACAATACTCGCATTTCGAAAGTAGTTTGGACGTCCTCTTCACAAAAATCGTAGCGCCAAAAGTCGCTACGTCTTAATATAGAAAGGATGAAGCTAATCCTATGCAGAGTCGGCATCATATAGTGGGAAAACAGTTTACAACGTAATCTGTTTTCCCGTGCACCTGTAAATACCGAAGATAATAATCTTTATACGTAAACAACGAATATATTGCTTACAGAGATCACTGTACGATCTTTTAAACAGAAATTAAAATTGATGGGGAGGAAGGTAAAAACCTCATTAAGATAATTCAAACATTTGACTGAAAATATACAGAGAATATACTGTCTAGCGATCTAACTTTTATACATCCATAAATATTGAAAATTCCTTCCATGCAATCCACGGTGTGAAATTTTCAAATTACAAATTATAAATAAAGTAGGTATGCAGATGTTCACGAACGTCGAGCATATTTTGTACACAGGGTGGAGCATGTAAACAAAATCCTATTTCCATCTTGTTGTTATGAACGTTATGGCAAAGTGATCTGTAGACTGAAAATCTTTGATCGCGTCCAGAGACTGTTAACAATAATTCACAGAGAGAAGCGAGGATTGGAAGAAATCTCATTTAAATATATCAAAGATTTCACTGTAAAAGTATAAAAATTGCAGCCTGGTAATTATACCAGCTATTTTTCGTACAGCTATACATATTTGAAATGTTGATTCCGTTCGGCGTGGTCCACGGTGTAGAATTTTCAAATTACAAATTATAAATAAAGCAGTTCTGTCGTGCGTCCGGCCGTAAATATTGGACACGTTCGCGTGATGACATTTACGCAGTGTCCGGTCCGTTCAAATATCATTAACATTTCCATTAGTATTATAAGCCTCGAATAATTACGTTTCGCGGTATAACGATCTACATCTTCGCAGCAAAACAAACGCTACATATTCAATGGCGCAAACACTGCCTCGGACCGCAATCAAAGTTATAAAACACATGACCGCCGCGGCATCATTTATTACATCGGTGTCATACGGGACGTTTATACGACGCGCGATAGAAGAACGATGATGAATGACTTTTCCAGCAACGTGGCTCCGCGGCGGCGTTGTTTAAATTCTAATGATCCGCACTATAAATAGCAGCACGCGCCAACCGTCCATTGTCACCGGAGACAATGATCCACGGATGAAGAGGTCCGCGGAGGCGAAAGATCAACGGGATTCGATTCGTCTCGTCTCGATCACGATCTCGATCGACCAAGTGCCAGCTGCAAACAGCTCCGAATCAGATTTAATCCTCCGGGGTCGTACATTGACTTGACGAATGCATTCGATCGAAGATCGCTCGGTGCATCGTTCGGTACATCGCTCGAACCTCGAAGAATCGCATGCAACCGAACACCCTACTACATTTAACGTTGGCTGAATTAATAATCAAAATCTTCGACTGATACGTCGCTCTTCCTCCCCTTGAATTTTAATGTCCCTTAAATAAGTGTGTGTCATTTTAAATATGTAAGGATTGAACGAACTAATTCATTATTTACGCATCCATGACAAATAGGAACAGGTGAAATGGAACTCTACGAAAATATTCAAAGAAATAATGTTTGTTTCTTGCAATTGACTTGGACAATTTTCATTTTGTGTACAGGTTTGCAGGCTGTTGTTAAAAATAATAATATTTAACCCCTTGACTTAACTTCTGGATATGTTCCTGGAATAATAATAATAATAGACATGTTGCTGGTAATATTTGTTATTAATATCAAACAATATTTTGCGTTAACGTCTACAATGTCACGAGTAGACTGCGAATCTTTATGAATTTATGGCTTCTGAGAATTTTCAACAAATTGTAGAATATCAAATTCCACAGAATTTAATACGATTTTTATTTATATTATATTTTATATGTTTCCTCTTTCTTAAAATTTTGACTACAAAAATTAAAAATTAGATAATAAAAACCTATGACGTCTCCGAGACTTCTTTGTATGCCAAGGGGTTAATTTCGAAGGAGTAGAAGTGATTTTAGATTTTTAGTTTTAGAATAATTATTAAGATTATGAAAGAAAGAAAGAAAGAATCCTTTATACATGTAGCTATTGTGTTTTGCAATGGATGCAGACAATTTTTATTATTCATAAAGATCCTTGGATCAGTGATAAACAGTAACGAATTAATTCAATAAAATTCTGTTGGAATTTATGTAAAGAACAAAAATAATCTACTATTACTTAGTAGGTTATACCATTGCTTTACTTTCGAGAACGCTCGAAAGATACATTGTGTCTATGCGGTCCACATCAAGGGACCCTCAAGCTTCAAATGTTTCTGAGATCGTCATTCGTTTTTTTCAGAACGATTCTCATTCGCGTCCTAGTTCTCGTAGAGTAAAGACGTGCCTCTCTACGTGAATTGAAATATATAGATTCGAATAAAATTCAATTTATAGTTTATACAGTGTTTATAGTTTATTTCCATACCCATATTCCAATAAATTCGCCTTTCAACAGCAATACGCATGAACCTTGTATAAACAGTTGTAGAAAATTTTGCAGTATGTAAACAGTGGAAATTCAGTGGCGTAGTGTATGGGGGTTAATGGCGGTCCCACAGTGACTTTTCGACCTTGTCTCACGAAATTGCGGGCCTCGCTAATTCCGCAGCCCCCGATTCCGAGCGGTTCGCGATTGTATCGTGTTGCGGAAATTATCATCCGACAGGGGAATCTGATACGCGATGTTGAATTTTTCACATTTCGCGTTGTGTTCCATGGAACCGGGTGAAATTGTCAGGCCTTTGTATATCCTCGTATCCGCGCGACTCTATTGATACAGATATCAGGAGGAAAATGTATTTATATTCAGCCCGCGCGGCCGATAGAAATACGAACCGAAAATTGGTAATGGACTTTTCGTGTTTTGCGCCGCGTTTCGAATTTTCGAATTTCAATCGGCCCGATTGAAAACGACCCTCCGTGACGGCACAGAGAAAGAAAAAATGGAGAGGGTGGGAGGAACGTAATTTCATGGAGTTCCCCGCTTAGACAACGGAGACAGAGAACTAGGTCGACGAGAATATTATACGTTCAATTCTCTTTGGACACTGTCTCATAATTTTCTTGTCACACAAGAGAAACGACAGCCGATACTTTGATCGATACCGACTCGTTCATGTAACGATTCACTTGGTTCTGGATCGATCGCTCGCTAATCCTGCTGGAAGAATTGAATAATTTCGCCTGGGAACGAAACGGGGATGAATGTTCCAAACTTTCGTGATGAGGAAGAGAATGCTGATTACCAGCGGATTTTTATGCAAAATTCAATTCTTCTTGTCCAGATTCTCGAAACTCGGGTGGACTAAAATTTTCGTTCTTACAGTTTCAATGCGATGAGGAATGAAATTTTGTTATAGTAGTTTGTATATGCTGAATAACAAACTCAGCATTAGATTCAGAAATCATATAGTATCCTCTAAATTTGAATGATTTATTTAATGAAACAGGAGCCGAATAGTTAAGATTAAGCAATTATTCTCCCAATCCTTTTGAACGTAGAAAATCATAGACGAATTTTATACATTTAATATATATGTAAGAAGAGTTTAAACTTGTTTGCCACTGCCGATTCTGCTCTTTAAACAACTCTGGTCACTTTTGATCACTCTCTCCTAAGTTCGGGGTTTATTCAACGAGCTGAGTCAGTGCAGATAAACGAAGCAGCAACGTGCTAAGCACGTCATAGACGCAGTGGCTGCAACCCTTGGCTCAGTCCAACTAATCCGACCCTGTCCTACCTAAAATGTCCTTCTAAAGTGGTCAATGCTGAACTGTGAGTTTTTATGCACTCTTAGCATGCGACACCAAAAAAATCAAATATGAAGTAGAGTATAATAAAATCTTCTATTTTAAAATTCAACAGTCTTTATAAAACAATTTCAAATTTTCACATTTAATAAATAAAATATAAAATTCAGCGGAGTATAATATAATTTCATATTTTAAAATTCAATAGTGTTTAAAATAATTTCATATTTTCAACAGGTCTTGAAACAATTTCATATTTTCAAATTCAATAAATAAAATATAAAATTCAGTGGAGTATAACACGATTTTATATTTTAAAATTCAACAGGGCTTAAAATTCAACGTATTTAATACAATTTTGTATTTAAAAGTCGATAAATTTTGATGTAGTTTTACAAATTTATTGTTTGCAGAGGTAATTAATATCGGATATCGAATTCTGCTTAATTCCACTTTTTCAAACGGAAAATTATGTAAACCGCGATATATTGCACGAAGTGAAAATGTGAGTATAATTATTTAAGCTTATCTTCCGATCATTACTTTTTCTTGAGATCCTTTTTTTTTACAAAATAAGGCCATCCAATATTTTCTCATAACAAATAAAATCTTTCACGTTTCCGCAAATCCGTGGTACCATTCGTGTATCCAACGGATAGCATTACAACCTACGCGTATTGGAACAAATGATGCGAATCGTGAATTTTCGATAGCTCCATGTGAGCACACTTTGTTGACAGGTCCGATATGAAATGATATCCCGCGAGTATTTTATGGCCGTACAAAACAAATCGTATGTGGTCGACATTTATTTATTTGAAAATATCTTTTACTTTCTTTACCGCGTATTAAATATCATGATGCGTCAATGTTTTCGATATTCTCGATATTCTCGATATTCTCGATATTTCCTTACTGAGCAAACTTGGCCCTTTCTATCTTGAAAATACTTTAAAATACCGTTTCCACATTAAAATGCAACTATCGTTCAAATATGTATTCGTTCATATCCACGATTATACATATATAATATTGATATTTGACATAAAATATACAAAATAATGCTCATACGTTGACCACGATGGAATGTGAAATGCAAGTTTGAAAATTTTGTGTTACAGATTGTTAGAATTAGGTCGGTGTTACAAGATGTCGCCAGCATTATAATCGATCGAGTCATTCCAAAGGATTCAATTCAGACTATGAAGTTAATGAATAACAAAATACAATTATGGACATTCCATAGAATTATTGTGAATTATAATGAAGAATAACATGTTCTCAGATTTTTATAAAATTCAATGTAATTACCTGCAGAGTGTTACTATACAGGGTACATTAGTGTTCTTATTATAATGTACCCCGTATAATGACACTTTGAAAGTAATTAAATTGTATTCAAAATCAAAATTGTCTGTATTAATTGCAAGATACAGGAGCCACACAGACATTTATTTCTTTTCGTAATAATTTTCTCTCTAACTGTCTAGTGTTTTGCATTTGACATATTCATTTTTGTTATAAATTCATATAATCCGCAATCCACGTATAAACGTGGTATTCTTTCTCTTCTTGGCTGAAACATGTTGTAATATTCTCGAAAGTATTTCAATTTTTATAGAATCTACATTTTTGTATACGATCTGTATAAGCAAAACAAGTTGTAGGAACAAAAATAACGCGAATCGTTGGAATATGATATTTTTCACCAGCATTCCTGTCCAATAATTACAAAGAATATTTCTACCTCGAAAAACACGTCGTACAGACAGATGTCCAGGATGAAAAAAATCATGGCTGAAAACCGATAATACAATTCAATCCTTGAAGGTTTAATCAAACTCGAAAATAGACTGACAACGCGGAGTTAGAGAGAGAACGAAGAAGACAGTTCAGAAACCCGATTATATAAAGCTTTAATCGAACTCAAAAACAGAGTACGAACGCGCAGAGGATCGAGAGAAAGGACCAGTCGAAAAAGAGCCGATCTCGAAAAAAACAGCGAGGGCGATGAGGAGGTTGCAATTTTCAGATTCGTATGGGTCGCATGAAAATCTATAAGAATCATCTATCGGCTATCGGATCAGAAAATACTCGCTCGTATTTCGGGGTGCACGGTTTGCGCGTTGTGTTGCATCGGTTGTCGGCTGCATCTTGCGCGTTGTACAACCCGGTACGTTTACTACGGTCCAAGTAATAAACCGCGCGGACGGTAGTAATCCTCTTTAACTGAATTGTTAAAACAAATGGACGGCCCAGATTTTACAGACATTCTCCGGGCATCCATCGCCGATTTAATATCGGCGCGGTGGCGGGCCCGCGCTGCGAACGGAACGAAACGGAATAGACCGGAACCGGGGGAAAAAAACAGGTTCCCCGGTCGAATTTTACGGCCGATGAAACCGTGTATCGGAAAAATTCGTGGCGAGGAGTAGCCCGGCCGCGGCGCGCAGAAATTTTCGTTATTCATCGCGCGCCGCTGCGAGTTTGAGGGTGGCCAAGCTACCGGAAATCACCCCCGTTTATACCGCAACTGGATATATAACCGACCGAGCCTGTCCGTCAGGCGTCCGCAGCGGACCCCGCAACGCGGTACCGTCGTAAATAATGAGCACGCTTCGGTATTTGTTTATTCAGGGAGCACTCAACGCTGCCCCCCTTCCAACCGCCCTCTGCCCGCGGATCCACAGCCCCGGTTACCTACGTCGACCAACTCAGCCACCCTTTTCCATACGACGCCGCCGCCCCGGTGAACTGCAACACGCTGGATCGTCTCTATTATTTACGACACCACAATTAGCTAACCCCGGAGCATCTATCCTTCACACCTGACCGGCGTTAATAATTCAATTAGCCGAAGTGCGGCGAACGAACGCGCGGACGCACCGCGCGAATCTTCCGCGAGTCGCTGTCGACGGGTCCGATTTTGATTCCGCGCGTCGTCCGTCGTCTCCAATCCTTGCCGGAATTAGGCCAACCAGGGATAGCATTGTACAATTCTTTTCGGAATTAAAAACAACACGACAGATTCAGGTGAACAATGGGCAGAGTTCTACAATTGCGCGATACTAACTGCAATACTATAACTGCAATACTATAACTGCAATACTATAACTGCAATACTAGCTGCAATACTAACTGCAATACCAACTGCAATACTAACTGCAATACTAACTGCAATACTAACTGCAATACTAACTGCAATACCAACTGCAATACTAACTGCAATACTAACTGCAATACCAGCTGCATTATCAACTGCAATACCAACTGCAATACTAACTGCAACACTAACTGCAATACTAACTCCAATACTATCTACAATACTAACTGCAATACCAACTGCAACACTAACTGCAATACTAGAGTATCGCAGAGATCTCTACATAACTGTCAACATTTTAAGGTAAAAACGTTCGACGGCACTAATGCGAACTAGAAATTCTAACTTTGCAATACTATAACTGCAATACTAACTGCAATACTAACTGCAATACTAACTGCAACACTAACTGCAACACTAACTGCAATACTAGCTGCAATACTAGCTGCAATACTAGCTGCAATACTAACTGCAATACTAACTGCAATACTAACTGCAATACTAACTGCAATACTAACTGCAATACTAACTACAATACTAACTACAATACTAACTGCAATACCAACTGCAATACCAACTGCAATACTCACTGCAACACTAACTGCAATACTATCTGCAATACTAACTGCAATACTAACTGCAATACTAACTGCAACACTAACTGCAATACTAACTGCAACACTAACTGCAACACTAACTGCAATACTAGCTGCAATACTAACTGCAATACTAACTGCAATACTAACTGCAATACCAGCTGCAATACCAACTGCAATACTAACTGCAACACAAACTGCAATACTAACTGCAATACTAACTGCAATACTAACTGCAATACTGACTGCAATACCAGCTGCAATACCAACTGCAATACCAACTGCAATACTAACTGCAACACAAACTGCAATACTATCTGCAATACTATCTGCGATACTAACTGCAATACTAACTGCAATACCAACTGCAACACTAACTGCAACACTAACTGCAATACTAGAGTATCGCAGAAATCTCTACATAACTGTCAACATTTTAACGTAAAAACGTTCAACGGCACTAATGTGAACTAGAAATTCTAACTTTCCAGTTTCTATTTTATTCATCAGTAGACTGCGGATCTTTATGAAAAATAAAAACTTTCCATCCGAATCGCGAGAAACTGTGGTGAAATTAAAATTGAATTTCTCTCTTCATATACGTAATCGATAGATTCATAATAATATAACGTTATCTTTAATTTCTTCTAATATTCTTGCTGCTTTAAATTGCACCTACTCATTTTTATCATAAATACATATGATCCGCAGTCTATTCGTCAGGTTATTTGTATTCTTTCGAGACATTTTAGTCGGATCGAATCGCGTTCGATATTTCTCACAGTGAGTAGAATACTGGCGACGCGTTTTAGTCGTGACCGTTAAAAACGCGATGCTTGTTTCGCGAGAAAAGCAATTTCGATTGACGGTTTTCAATTCGTTGTCCCCTTTTTTGGTTATTTCGAATACGAGTGGTTAAGCATGTCTACGGATCGATATTCCGAACGTACCGAGAATCGCGTTACGAATGACGAGCAGCTGACACTTCGTGTAAAAATAAATCCGGAATGTGCAATGATGTTTGTCCGTGCGAGACTTCGTTTCCGAGAAAATTGGATTTTGAAAACTATGATTGAGCACGGACTATGTTCGTGCGGCTCGCACTATTTATAAAGATTGATTGTGTTGCGGTGGCATGTAATTATTTTCTTCAATCGTTCTATCTTTCTCTTGGTTTTGTACCGTTTATTCGGGCACTAATTGTTTCTTTTTCATATGACTGAGGCAATTTGTTACGTGAATTATCTGTTTAAACAATTTCGAGATGTATTTTCGAATTATAAGAATAGAGGTTGATTTAATTCAATGATATCAGAAAAATGATTGAACCAGGGCAATGTAATCTCATAAACCGTTACAGTTCCACTAACATTTGTACGTGTTAACAAACATCGCGTAATAGAGAATCGTTTTGTACTAAAATACGAATACTCGATTATCTGAACATGGTTTGGCGTGATAGATTTGTTGATCAATCATTTCGCTGCAACATCATTGATTTAGAATAGATAATACTCTAGGATTATGCCTGTCGATAACAATTGGAATATTGTATAATAGACGGACGTTGATGTGATATGTACATATGTGATTACATGGAGCAAAACTTAATGAATCATTAATATACACTACTTCCCTATAAACATGATATTTTACTAAAAAATATTAAATCTTCTCAATAAAACAGTAGTTCCCGCACCTCGCATTAATTTTATACCGACATGTAAAATATGCGTCCCATAAAGAAAACGTTATAAAACGTCGATTTGTATACCAGATAAAAGTATAATAATTACAGGTGGATAACAATGCGTGCCTCAAGTATGAAAAGAATTACATCCACTGTTTCTGCCCCATGTTTGCGTTATACTCTGTTCTTATATTCTGCTGGAAAATCTGAAGCACGCACTTTTGTAATTACGACGGAAGGTAATAAAAACGGAGCAAACCTTAACGAAGTAATGCTGCTAAAGATAATTAAGAAGATCGCTTTTAAGACCACAGTGTAATCCACGATTCTTCTCAAACGAATTTATACGAAACAGTAAAATTGGCTAAATTTTACCATTACTAGTTTAAAAACCACGGTACAAATCTCATTTATATTCACAACTGAATATTTTGTAAATTCTTACCGTGAGACGTGATATTAAATAATGAAAATTAAATACGCAGTCAGTTGAGGAGCCTCTGAACATTATTTTAAATGGAATAATTTTTTAAAAAGCGAATCGAATGACTCGAGTGTTTTGGCGTATAAATAACATTATTAGAAAATTGTAATTGATAAATATTACGAAGAAAATACGTACATATTTACAGCTTTTCGTCTGATTAATCAATGTCAATTATATATATGCTGAAAATTTTTTAAAAATTCATATTGTCGTGGAAATCGCTGCTGTTCATGACTTTCGATCTACCACAGTAATAAATCTAAATATTCTCATAATTTTCAGTGTCTGTCGCGTGTTTCTATCTAAAACGATTTCGGTGAATTTTTTTTACATAACTGACAAAGTCCGACAAAAACCATGCATCAAATGCACAGATGAAAGATTAACAAACAGTGACGTTCGCTATTTTATTCATGATTTTGAACAAAAACAGTTCTTTCGAAAGTTTTTTTATACATTAAACAGTAAAGTAATCTTTTAACATTTCAAAAAAAAAGCTGAAACAACTTGTTTTCTAAAAAGTTGTTCTATTTTAAAGGATGAACGAACGTTTCTCGACTGTAAATTTCGAAAGCAATTCTAAAGCTTTTAAACGGCAGTCTGATTTTTTAAAAAATTTTAACTAGCCAGTTCTTCTAATACCTAAAAAATAGTTCACAGAACGTAACCATTTTTAAAAAATGATTCCGATTAAAGGATGCGCAAGGAGTTTCTCGCTGACCTGTAAATTCCGAAAGCGATTCCAAAGCCAGGGTTTAAACAGCAGTTCTCCTGGGCAAGATGGCGAAGACCGATAGCGTTCTGCGACAGAAAATTAGAAAAGAGTCCCCACCGCGTAGTTCGCAAGGAACACCGGAACGGAAAGTCGCAGAATTTCGCGGGCACGAATTTCCCAGCGGGAGTTCTCCGTCGAGTCGAACTTTCGTCACGTGACGGCAGAAGTTTGGACTGCAACTGGTGCATCACGGAATAATTGGTTCCACTCGGCGAATCGACGGAGCGGACAATCGTGGATATAGATCGCCGATGAGCGGGACAATTTTCCTTGAACTAGTTTCAAGAGGAGCCGTGACACCGTTCGACACGCGTTTCCACTCGTTCGCCCCATTTTCCGGCTTCTCTTACCTCGTGGTCGGTCATGCGATTAGATCTTCCGATTACATCCTCCGATTACATCCTCCGATTACATCTTGTTCCCGAACGAACGAGAGCCTGGTCAGGACGAATGTTTTTCACCGTGTCGGCCCGGTAACTGCCGCCATAACCCGGCCCCAACCATAAAACTGCGTGTAACTCCATCTGCTTTCGCGTCCGCTTGCACTACTCGCGGAAAAATGTCATCGCCGGGAATTGTAGACGTTAAAACGTAACGGCGCGCAGGAGGGGGAGGTTCGTTTCGTTTCGCTGATCGTCGGATTAAAAAATATTGCCTCTAGACAACGTCACCGGTAGATAAACGAGCCACGACTATTTCCTGTCCACTTACCTCGGCAAGCCAGCGGAATCTACGGCTCCGAAGCCAACCGCTGTACAAGGTGTAAAGAAACGTGTCGTGGCTTTCACAGGTCCTCCCACACTCCCTAATCGGCGAAGCGACGCTCGAAAATCTTTCCCTAAAATTCGAACTACGAGACCTTTTAAATCGATTACTAAAACTCTTATGCTTTTACAAACAGAATATAGATGCAGTCTTTTTAGTCTTGTCCTCCAACCCTTAACAACGGAGGGCAATGTTTTCTTCGCGGTTATAATAATTAGATCTTCCTCGTCTCTAATCATTTCCTAGACGAAAAAGAAAATTTATATTTACAGTATATCGATGAAAGAAGGATAGAATTTTATTCCTACTTGAAAGAAAGAAATGGCATTCGTGCTTAACAGATTCGATTTGAACTCTTCGTCAAGAGGATGACACGAAGTTATATGCTATCTTTACGGTCACCTAATTCGAAAATTCAGATAAATTGCACATTAATAATCATATTAATGCATTTTTATTGCGGAAATATAAGTGTACTTTCATAACTTTAACATAAAATCAGCATTTTTGAGATTTCTTTTAGGTAGAATGTTCTTGTAGTTTTTCGTAATTTTCTATCAACCAGAATACATGAAATCGACCATAATTTACTGTTAAAGACTGCCAGCTTTACGGAAGATCGCGTCACTCGATCATTTCGGTGTTTTCTAGATGCGAACTATCGAATGACAGAAACAAAGATTGATTTCACAGAAACATTAAAATCCTTACATCAAAAGACGACCTCGATGTTTCAACCTGGTCGAAGGAGCTTGAAGCAAAGCTGCGGCACAATAATTCGCGAAGCCCATAAAATATTTTTTACGTCGTCGCACAATTCCGCCCTTCCACGTTTCTTTTCTCTCGTTGTTCCCTCCCATCTGTTCTTCGAGAAATCCGTTCTTCGAGAGTCGTAACTACGGATAACGCGTAGCGGCCGATATAATTTCGAACCTGGCCGTTCTGCTTAAGTACAGGCTTTCTTTCGCTCGCGAGCAATTTACACCTCGCGGAGACGTCGACAACCCGGCCGTTATAAATCCTCGTCGTAACTTTACGTTTGCGGCGATTTCAATCCCCCCGACGTGGCTTTAGACCAACACGGTAATTCGTAATTATTATTAACGATCCACAGGGACCGCCTCCCCTCGAACCCTCTCCCGTCGTTCTCCACCCCATTGGTAACATCACGTTGTTCCCCTCTCTTTCTATCCCCATGGCGCTTTCTGATTTTCATCTTACCACCCGCATGCGTTCCTCGCGGGCTACAGAGTGGGTTCTTGCGAGTCACGTTACCGAACGATGAAATATGAAGCCGCGAACGCAAAAACTGGTCGGGCGCAGCGTGGAAAACACGAGGCGATCGCATTATTTCACTCCATCCCCGGTCAGGTGCAATTGAAATATTTATCAGGGACGTATGGGGTCGGGGGGACACGGACTCCGGGAAAACAGTCTTCCCGCCGAAGACAAATAGTTTTGCTCCTCGAATAGGCTAGAAGGGCCGCGCCGCAGTTGGCACAATTACCGTTGTGATTTGACTCATGAAATATTGAACCGCATCGCCGATCCCGTAATGAGAGCCCGGGCAAGAAATACCGAAGTTATTGCTTGTTAAGTAAAGACCGTCTCCCGTATTATCGGAAAGGACATTATTCTTCTTGAATAAGTCGCATTCTGTAATTGGAACTTCCACCGGTATGCGTGCCGCCTTCGTTCCTTCGTTCGGAAGTGGATTACCTTGGTGCGCTAGGCTGGAAACTAAGTCGTCGCGGTTATTTCTGAAAATAGATTTTTCTTATGCGGCCCTGCGCCGAGGGATCGTAAATAATTGCTTGGAAGGCGCTTCGTTTAAGAAGAAATGTAAAGAAGATCGAGCAGAAAGACTTGGGTTACTGTTTAATATCTTTCTGTAACCTCGGAGATGCTTATTGTAACAAACTGTTGGAAAATATTCGATATGTACTTTCTTAGATCTGATTCTTACGTTTCCGGGGTGAAAACAACCCTTAACGTTGGGAATGGATTAACTCTTAATTGATCAAATATAATTAACCCCTTACCGTATTTTGACGAGTCAGACTCGCGATGAACGTTACTAACAAAGTCTAACAAACATGAATGTTACGCGTTTCATTTTTAAAATAAATGTAGCTCTACCAAAAATATACATTTCCATTTCCTTTCTACGACATTTTTGTGCATAAACACGTTTTAATCACTGTAGCAGTAAAGAAAAAGGTACGGCAAGGGGTTAAAATATATTATTGCTTTTGTGAATTCTTGAATCGCATGCTCTATTATTAATATCAAGTCTCTCTTTAATAATTATAACAGATTTGCTATTTATCTGTATCACAAATGATTTATATATTTAAATGTTGTTGGAATAATGATGATCGTGTTCCAATAAGTGCTCCTATATTGTTTGTAAGAAAAGTATAGAAGTGCACATTACGTGAAGCTGTACAAGCTAATTTCGTGTCTCCATTTTTCCGTGAATACTGCGACACAGCCGTCTCCCGATCCGCAAAGTCACAATTAAGATTTAAATCTCACAAAAGCCACAGAAATCGTCGCTAGCAGCTAATTCGAGCAGACTATTTGAACGTCAGCGCACCAAACGCTCTTCTCATTTGCTCGGCCGCGACGTCCATTCATTGCTAAACCTTCTTTTACGTCCCATTAAAGACGCGTCCATTCTCTTCCGCACCGGCCAGACATCGTGATACTTTTTCATTACAGTTGCCCGGATGATTTCAATGAGCTCATCCGCGGACATCGCGGCGAGTGGACGCGGTCAAAGGATATCAGGTTCGCTGACAACTTAATAGTCCCACTCTTCCCGTGTCATCCGCAGAATCTTTTCTCGCTGTTAAAGTAGACCGGCCATTCGATATCGGGTCCTGTGTCCCTGAGACATTCACAGGCACGCGTTCGTCAATTAAAAAAACCACTGGAAGGAATGGAGGATATGGTGAAGCGGTTATGCGAATGTCAACTGCTTTCATCTTCGGTCGATTGCTCCGAGCACTAGCTTCAACTTATGTTCACTGTTCACCCTCGTAAACAGGATGCTTCTTTGATCGCTAAAACCCTCGTATATTTCTCAACCTACTGTATTGGAATTAACGAATAATTATAATTAATAGTAATTATACAAATCATTTGAACTGAAACTAGAAAATTACATAACAATTACAATAATATTAGGTTCGCTGTTCACCCTCGTGAACAGGATGCTTCTTTCATCATTCAAACATCCACATATTTTTTAACCTACTGTATTGGAATTAACAAATAATTATAATTAATAGTAATTATACAAATCATTTGAAATGGAACTAGAAAATTGCATAATAATTACAATAATATTAGGTTCGCTGTTCACCCTTGTGAACAGGATGCTTCTTTCATCGTTCAAACATCCACATATTTTTCAACCTACTGTATTGGAATTGACAAATAATAACAATTATACAAATCATTTGTGAACTTGGAACTTACATAACTTCGATTATATTCGTAAAGGCTTTATGGGTAACGTAGATTTTGTTATTGGTACGTTGAATAACTATTTTTTTTTCTATTTAACTTCGGTTATACATCCATTCATTTAAACCCTTTACGTACAAATTAAATGCATATGATGAAATGTACCATTTATGAACTTGTCATCCGCGTAAGCTTAGCATTAAATTTTCGTATGATATTAAAACTGATCCTGAGATGATAACAAACATGTTACAAGTAAAATTTGATGTTAACATTAACCCTTAAAAGACAGAAGTCCATTTAAATCCTAATCTTTCAGCAGCGAGCTTAAATTCTTACACATTTGAAATACAAGTGGAAGCAACATTTCGCTATGGATCCGTTCAGACGTCCACCCTGGATACAAAATTATTCGTCGTCTGAGGATTTAGTATTTCATTGCAATGTATAAAATGTCGAAAGCACAACATTTAAATAAAGAATATGGAGAAGTGGTTGTCCGAAAAAAAATGCGTTGATCTGTATTCGATCGTCACGCTCTGAGTCTGGGTTAAGCGTAGTTAGGCCAAACTTCAACAAGCAGACAATTTTTCACCCTTGCGGTTGTTCGTGACTGCGCCTGTTCGCAGTGTTTTATTTGGCACAGCGTGGAAGTGGAACGGGTCCCAGAACCCGAGCTGTCATCCCAGAAAAACCGGTGATGTCTCGCACGGACACCGTTCTCGCCAAAAATATGATTATCTTCAGCCCGCTAGCAGCACAATCGAGCTTCCCATGTTGCACCAGAGCTGTCTGTGCTAGATAAGCAGGTCGACTCGCCGTGTACAGAAGCGAATGTGTACGGAAACGTTGGCCAATTAATTCGTAAGTGTCGCACTCGAAACTCTCCCGCGGTATAATTCCAATTGTGTAGAAAGTGTTCGATAAATATTGAGAGCCGCGACGCAAACTTTGTACCCTTCGACGATATGGTATTACGGCACTGTGTATCATCTCGCCGCACAACGTGGAGTGCATTACAAATGTTTTGTTACTTTCCCGACGCCATTGTCGCTGAGGAAAAAATGTTTGAACGGAAATTAATGTGACAGTTTTTACTCCCGTTGAGTTCGAGTCTTCTTTATGGGCTCTTCTCTTTGCTTTTACTCCGCGACCTCGCTTCTCGGTTGAGTTTACTGTCTCTCATTTTATTTCGCTTTTTTTAAAAACGTGAACCGATATCTGGGTGACTTTTCCTGGAAACTCGCGGACAAGCGATATCTACAATAGAAGTTTAAATTACTTGTCTTGATAAAGGTCGTTCCATTTGATCCATTTTAGTTTCGGTTGCACTCGAGTTTACGGTATTTTCTTTCGAGATGAAATAAAGGAACTGTGTAGAATAAAAGGAATCGAGACAATACTGTTTTGTATTTGTTAATGTCGATCTCGAAGTACATTTATACGATTGATTCTCTTGTATTCATTTATGGAGGACTTCGAACGCTAATGTTCGCTGCAGAGTATTCTTTTTGCTACGTTCTCGTCGTGAAGCAGCACTTCTGCAGCGTTGGTCTTTAATTAAACGATAATTAAATGTTCTCTCAATTTCTTTAGACTTGATATTGGAAACTGTTGTACGGACGCCTTGAATGTGTGGAAATCAAAGAAATTGTGAGGAAGAAATATATAAAACTATTAACGCCGGATACACATCTCGAATGAGAATTATTGACAATGAATGTACAAGTTGAATGAAATTATTAATATTCAGTTAAACGTCTCATTATAGTCAAAAGATTGAAAACAGGAAATAGTGAAGGAAAATAATTTCGGAAAGGTGATAAGGATTCACCTTAAGCGTATCTATTGAAATATATATATTTGAACAATAAGAACACACACACACACACACACATATGTATATATATATATGTATCAACAATATACATATACGAGGTGTGATCAAAAAGTAAGGTGACTTTTTGAATTTCCGCGGGATACCTACAGTCGATTTTCGTTTTCTTTTTTTTCTTATGCTGGTACACTCGTCCCGAACATATGTTCATAGCTTCAGCTATATAGCATTTTTTGTTTGTCTGCGAGAAGCATAAAGGTTAGAAGCGTTTTGCGTGTTCGGCGATTTTCTGCTGTCGATAAAAATGGATCAAAGAATTTGCATCAAATTTTGTGTAAAAAATGGAATTAAGTGCTCCAACACACTTGAAATGTTGACAGTGGCATACGGTGAGTGTACTCTGAGTAAAAAAAATGTTTATAAGTGGTACAAGGCTCTTCCAAGAAGGCCGAGAAGATGTTAATGACGAAGCTGGGGAATCGTCGAATTACCATTAGAGAAGTTGCTGATGCTGTCGGCATCTCGTTTGGTTCGTGCCAAGCAATTTTAACGGATGTTTCGGGCATGAGACGTGTGTCAGCGAAGTTTGTTCCGAAACTGCTTAATTTTGAGCAGAAGAAACGTTGCTTGCGAGTAATTTTTTGGCCAGAAACAACACCACAATCATACCTCAGCCACCATATTCACCGGATTTAGCCCCCTGCGACTTTTTCCGGTTCCCAAAACTGAAGAGACCCATGAAAGGACGGAGATTTGCAACGATCGAGGAGATAAAGACTGCATCGCTGAAAGAGCTCAATGCTATACCAAAAAGTTATAAAAGTATTTATCAGAAATGCTTCGGGGATTGGAAAAAGCGCTGGCACAAGTGTATTGTATCTGAGGGAGATTACTTTGAAGGGGACAACATAAATATCGATGAATAAATAAATATTTTTTGATAAAAATAAAAAGTCACCTTAATTTTTGATCGCACCTCGTACATTGTAGGATGCAAATTTATCAGAAACTGAAGATCCACATTTTATCGCAGACTATCGCGGGTACTGTCTAATCAAGTTAATACATTTCGAGCAAGGGAGAGTTGGACAAAGCAGGGTAGTAGGCCAGAATGGAGTACTCGATGCTGTAGGCTCTGTGGACACTGCTGTCTCACTGATGGCACTGCAAATGTTTTCTTTTCTGTGTCGAGACACATTGTAAACAATTCATGCCCGTGTATTGCATATGGCCGACATGGAGCGAACGATTCATTGAGAAACTGTATTGCTCACAACTTTACACACCATTTTTGACAAGGTCAACTTTTTAATGTTTTCTCTCTAACTTCTTTGGATTAAAATGAAATACAAAATAAAATTAAACATGTTCTATCAATTTTATCTGGTTTCGTTAACACTTCGATCAAAAATGTTACATGTAATATGTTCTTTTTAAATACATGGTTCATTTATAAACATTTAAAACATCCACTTCTAGTTAACACATTTACACCGGACAACGCATACCATATCCGTTTTCAGATTCGTTAAATAAACAATAAGAGTACTGGATGAAGGAGAAAGAATAAAGGATCGAAATGAAAGGTTGGAACGTTTCAGGAGCTTTCATTCCATCGACAGTGCAGCGGAGCCCGAAATGATTCCCATCGAGGCAAGTTCGAGACGTCTCCATTCGTGGCGTGGCGCACTCGGAAAAATTTGTAATCTGTTCACCTTTGATCGGGCGTCTATCTTACCGAAATGGGATTATCCCCGGATCGGTAGCCGGGGCTGTTTAAAGGAGTACTCGATCGTAGCCGAGTTGGCCAGGAAAGGCGAGCGAGCGAGCGAGCGGTCCGTGAAGTGGCACGTGAGTCACGGGAACCTCTATTTCTTTGGATCCGCCCCTGCGTCCTCCCCGTTCCACGTTTTTCTTCCGAGGTTTTCCCTTCACAATACCTCGCGGGGGGATATCCCGTGTTTATAAAATAAATCCCCTCATTGTTGCTCGGCAAGGCGAGAGAAAGAGGGAGTTCGCGGCTGGTCGAGGGCCGTGGCCCCGGTGCATGACGCTTCAGCTGACATAGCAGAGAGACGGAGAAAGAGAACGGAGAAAGAGAACGGAGAAAGAGAACGAGGAATGGATACGGGGAAAGTCGGAAGAGAAGAAAGCGACAGAGAGAAAAAGAGGGAGGGAGCCGAGGGGGATGGAACGATAGGAAGCTGAGAGGAAAGTGGGGGCTGGAGAACTTTTGTGAGGCCGTCAGCTGCCACGATATGGGACGAGACGTGAAACGTCGGATAGGGGCGGATCAGAATATTTCTAGGACCCTGGCTAAATGTTATCTTCCTCTCTATGGTGGCCCATCCTCGCCAACACACACGGGCCACCGTGTTCTCGAATCACCGGAGAACGGTCTGCTACCGCGTCACCCGGTTCATCTCGGCCCTCGAGTTTTTCTCGATCTCCATCGAGAACTGTTCTATTGCGTTTACGGACCGTGAACCAGAAACTGGGGCGGATTTCTTCGGTGACTTTTAGCTGAGACACTCCTGGTTTCGTCTTTGCCGGGATCTTGGCTGCAGTGGCTCGTGGATCAACGCTTATCCTTGCTTTAGAAGTATTAGGTCGTTCCGACGACTCTGCGGATTGCTCATAGAAAGCTCTGGCCTATGTTGCGTTCATATTCTGTGGCTGCTGTCTTTTGCTTTTCAGAAATGAGGAGTTTTGGAATAAATAAATGAAAAGGCTAGGAGACTGGCAAAATTACTATTTGCGATCGATTAAAACAATTGGAGAATAAGATACATAGATCTACGGACCATTGAAAGTAACCATTTTATACTGCATTAGAAAATCGAGGCTGTGCTACGAAATAGGTAAGCGATCATAGCGATTCGTAGTGTCGACCTTCTTTTGTTTATACGTAGACCACGAATCCCCACCACCAGTTCTAGAACCTCGAACACCTCGTGGTGGGAGACGCAAGTATGAAGAAGGATTCCGCAGAATAACCGAGGTTATTAATCATGATAATAAAATATAACCGCCATATGAAACGATGTAAATAAATAACTAGTCCAATCCATCGCTGACTAGCAAAAGATAGATGCGTCGTAAAACGCGTGCATAAAAAGAAGATTCGTGCTCGCTACTGGTGTTAATAAGATGAAAGATCGAAGATGGCGGGAGTCTATTTTTCAGAGCGTCGGCTTCTCTCTATCCTCGCTCACAAATTTCTATTTGCGTCTACTTAGGAACAGTTTACAGAGGCCGGAGCGATACCAGGCAGCATCTTTTGTCGCGTCCTTCGAAAATTGCGTTCTCATCGGGCGTGGAAACAAGGTGTTTACCGTTCGCGATACCTTCGCTTCGGCGACGCCTTCGCTTTTTCCGGGGCCGGGGTGTATATCCGGACTACGGCGCACCTGGCCGGAGCAAGATTACGGAAACGAGGTGTCTCAAACGACATCCCGTATTAACGAATTCCATTATGGGAACAGTTATGGCGTCGCGCTATCGTTACTGATGAGCTCGGGGAACGACGGCACGTATTACGAGCCCTCGGCGACTCTCTACCTTTGCCTCTCATCTGCCTGAAAGCCTCGAAAAGGCCGAGCCGGTCAAAAGCACTGAATTCGTAAACACCGGCGAAATTATCCATCGGGGATGCACTTTGATTAAATCTGCGATTGAAATCTGTTTCGGGTCAGCCGCCTTTGAAAAGTCGCGTACCAGCTCGCGATAAACACGCTGCTAATGAATATCGATCAGTTATCGATAACTTATTAGCTACCCTGTAGAATGATATTATTTGTCGGCGGAATAAGCGGGAAATACGCTGCGTAAACTGAAAGAATTCAACTCTGTCGAACGAGAGCTTATTAAGCCGTGTGGAACCAAATGTGGAACCAAATATGCGACTGAAAAGGACTGGTAGAATGATCATTAAAAATATTCTTTATACTCGTATGTAATAAAAATGTTATATTAATTTGACGTACGTTTTGGAGACAGGTCCATCATTTTTTCATACTGTTCTGAACTTATCAAAAACGTCAACCCTTCAAATTCTAGATAATTTCAAGGGGAAATATAATTTATAATTTCGAGACGAAAAGGAAGAAATTGTATGTTCAATTGTATGAAAAGGACTGGTAGGATGATCATTAAAAATATTCTTTACACTCGTATGTAATAAAAATGTTATATTAATTTGACGTACGTTTTGGAGACAGGTCCATCATTTTTTCATACTGTTCTGAACTTATCAAAAACGTCAACCCTTCAAATCCTAGATAATTTCAAGGGGAAATATAATTTATAATTTCGAGACAAAAAGGAAGAAATTGTATGTTCACATTTACTACAATGTCTAAACGTTGGTTACAAAAATATACAATTTTATTTCGCCCTAAACTAATGTCACAACATCCATCGCGAACGTCTGACTCGTTATTGCACAGGAAGGGGTTAATGTGGAACGTCAAAGGACGCTTTCCCGGAACAATGGATATTAAAAATGTTTGCGGTATCGATTATGGAATTGTGATTACGGTCGTGGAGGGTGTCTCGCGGACTATCGGTAATCGATACGAAAACAGCAAAAAAAAATAAATAGTTGGCTTATGGAATCGATTCGGGCCTGAAGTGTTTGAAAGCACTTCCAATTTTCGTTTCGAAGATTTCTCCATAATTCAATGAAGAAAAAAACGTCGATTGGGTAACGTCAATCGGGTATAGATAAACGTCCGCCATCGATTCAACTTTGATAGACGTCCCTGATTTTGTATAGTAGCCCTGGACGCTCCTAAATCCGGCGTCAAGGTTCATGTTGTCACGAACAGACTCGGACGACGACAGTTTACGATTTTACGTTGGCAATTGGTGCAAACGTCGATGTCCATTACGTTCGCACGTGTGTACTGTCAATCACGTATGGCAAATCGTCCGTGTGTTCGACACTCGTACACAGAAATGTTCCGCGTGTGTACACACTCGAGCAGCCCACATTAACGACGCATGGATGCACGGCGAAACCAATGCAACGTTTAGGATTGGCTCAGGCATAGTGAGCGGTTGGTCAGCCGGAGATTACCGCGGCATAATTACCTCTGCACAGTATCCCTGCGACCTCTGTTTAATCTGCAATTAATGTTTCAAATTGCCATAAACCCACGGAGTAACGGATGCCACTTATCAACGGCGATAACCAACTCAGGGGTGTGTATTGTTGGCGCGAGGCTAAACAATGCAATGCGACGAGCATTGTTGCGCGGCCTAACGAGAGATAACTGCTACAACTCGTCGACCTTCTATGCCGATTTTATTCCGAGCTCTGTGTCGCCCCAGGTTTCCATCGAAAGACTACTCATTCCGAATCTACCAGATTTCGGCTTTCACCGGCGTTCGGCCAAGTCGAAAGGGTGCAAACAACTAGAGGTGGGCATCATTTGGCGAAACAAATATTTCAAATACTATTGATATATATTTTAGATTTTATTTTGCTTCGAGAAAATAGTATTTTAAAAAAGATATACAATTTCGAAAATAAAATATTTCTGTTTGAACAATCCGAACCTGAAAATAAAATGTTTCTATTTCAACAATTTGATCCACGAAATAAAATATTTCTATTTGAACAATCTGAAACACGAAATAAAATATTTTATTTTTCGCGTTGTTATAATACTCTGAGAAACCGTATAAACGTACAGTGTATCTTATCGTTAAGAAACGATTTACACTCGTAAATGTATTGAATTCGAACCATCAATTTCAGCAACAATATTTAAAATTGTAATTGAAAATAAAGACGAAATACTATTAATAAAATACTATTTTCAAAAATTACTGCCTCAAATAAATGATCTTATTTTCAAAAATTACTGCATCAAATAAAATATTTTATTTTCAAAATTGTACACATACTTCAAAATAAATAGGATTATTTACTATTTACTATTTAAAATACTATTTTCCCCAGCAGTGACAACAACCTTTGCAGTTGTGGGTGAAATCAATATTTTTTTCTATGTCTGTAGACCTTCGATCAATTTTTTAACAGTGAATTACGTATATTTAAAAAAACATAGTTGAGCTGCAATGTCTTCAGTTTATCTCGGTAAATTATTTAAGACGAGAAGCGACGACCAACGTTGCAGAAATTAAATTTGCATGTTAAATTAACAATGTATGTATCAGACACGAATTATTTAAGGTACGATGTAAAAAAACTGTGTTATAAAATATTTGCATCTTAAATAAAACTGCATGTCCATCAGCACAACATGAATTTATTTAAACCAACGGTTTTGAGCGACGTAGTAGATAATGTATGATTTTAAATTTCCGGTTAATTCTGTACTAGTACGTGCATATTTGAACGAGAATACCATATATTCTGTTTTATTTTTGTATATGTTATTCATATGAAAATCGGAATTTACAATAATGTCTACAGACGGATTATCGTCAATCCCATACCAGATTTTCGCAATGCATTCAAAAATGGTTAAAATGAGTTACAGTTGAATTTTTATAAACCGGCGTTGGTTCAATTAAAAAATGTGAAATGAAGTAGCTTGGGTTCGTGAAGTATAAAAATAATTCACAAGTGTCACGTCCGGCGGTCCAGCCATTAGTAACAATTGATAAAATCAATCACGTATACATATATTTTCTGAATTTCTTTTTATACTTTCTCTAACGATGTTGCGCGGGAAATAAAATATCAAATACTATAATACAATTAATAATTAATATTGAACTATCATATATTATATCATATTGCGAATGATAGAATTAAGGAAAACCCATAAGTTATACGAGTGTTTCGCAGTGGACTACACGGAATTGTTAACCCGTGTTATTTATTTCAAACCTAAACTCATCTTGAATTTAGAACTTCGTTGAAAAAATTACGAACACAGCGAAATCTATTTTATTAAACAAATGTCATTTACCACATAGATAATCCGAAATATAATATGCGAGCGAAAAATGAAACGAAACATCCGTTGAACCTATTCATCGCTGAAGAATGTAAAAGATAGTTCAGAAGAAACTCAACCCCGACTGAACTAATTGGTTCGAAGAATCAACCGAGATTGACACCACGCAGAAGAAATTTACAAAGTGATGTTTCCGGTTTAATTGCTGATCCCTGCTTGTCTTTTGGATCTCAGATTGCCGTCGGTGCTCCTATCATTGTTGCTATTATATGATCCCGTGTTATTCTCTTATCTTGGACGCTATTGCTATCTGTTCGGAGCAGGTTCATATCAGTGTTGCAGCTGAGGCGAATTTCTTCGGTCTCCGAGATTAAGAAGGAATGCTCTCATCCGCTTTTCTTGAAAATAACGTTAAAGAATGCATAAATATCGTCGTTGTTTCGGAGAACCTCTATTTCATATAAATATTTCCTAAACTTGGTAGCGATATTAGTATAATTTGGGTCCTTTGGTACTTTATCATTGTGAATATTTCTGCAAAATCAAAATTTCCTCAGATAACAGAAAAGATTGAATATGTAAATACTTTTCTGACTATAAGATTTTCGTTTTTAATGCAGTATTTAATAACGGTAGATTATTCATGTTTCTATGTAAATCAGCACATTGTTTTCATTGATGACAAAGTACTAAATATTGAAATGCTACCATGTACTATTTTAGGTACACATTAAATTATCTCAACAAATTTTTCACAATATAACGCAATAATTATTTCCTCGGCTTTTGTTTCACCACGCGAATTACTGTCTTACAAATCACTACTAATTTTCATTCCGCGCATTACCTCAAATCGGGAATGTTGCTGTCAGTCAGAGTTGGGCAAAAATTTCGAGTAAAATGGGTTAAAAACCACTTGGAAAAACCCCAGTTTATTCGAAATTTTCATGCGAATCAAATTTTTGCCCAACTCTGCTGTCGGTACAACCACAATGTTACCTCGAAAAGCTGTGCTAACATTTGTTCTATTCGCTCTAGCTTTGTCCAGCCATCTATCGAAACAACCCCAAAATCCTGGCCATTAACGTAAAAGGCAATTGTATTCCGGTATCCGTGTTCGACCCTCGGAAAATCTGTTCGCGACGCTGCATATGGTGGTCCGGGAAAGGAGTCCACATGGTGTACCGTACAAATTTTCTTGGCTGCGGGAAGGCATCGTAGGGGTTGGCCGTAGGTAATTCGTGGTTATTATTCGTTTACACCGCGCTCGAGGGTTCGAAGACAGCCGAAATTCCCCTCTTTTATGTACCACGGTGGAGGAGCACAAGCAGTATGTTATTCCGGGGGCACTGTCTACTTAGGTACTTTTATATTCAATACATTCGCGAATGGTGGATAGTGGGGTCGTCTAGTAATCCCTCAGGACGCGGCGTAGACCCATCTCGAGAGCGGAGGTACCCGCCATAACGTCGGCCTCCACATCGAAGGGTTACTGCCGAGGGAGCAAACATACATATATATGTCGGGTCTATTTTTCAGCGGCTGAGAGGCGCAATGCCGGCCCGAGGACCCATAGGATTCAAAATGTGCTTTTGTACACCCTGTTATTAGACCCCTCTCGAACTCGATCGCGCTCGACTTGCGGCGAATGGAGCCGAAAACGGAGATTACAAGCGAACTATGAATTCGCCGTTGCACGCCGTTGCACGCCGCGCCGACGAGTCTCATTCAATTACGCGATTAAGCGGAAACTCACCGCTTAAGCGTGAAGAATTACACTCGACGGAATTTCGGACTTCTTTTTCTCTCCCTGTTTTCCTTTTTTCGCTCGCACGGCCAAACGATAGGCTCACCCGGTGAATTATGAATTTCATGGCTTCCGTGTACGCGCGGTGCTACATTATCCGATTAAGCTCCGATCCTCGCATTGAGTCCGGAGAATATTATTTTATATAATATACAGAACAATATGTCGGACTTAAAAGTTTTTTCGGGCCCATAAATCCGTCGAGATTAGCGCGCGTATTGTTGTAAATTTTTATGGACTTTTGCCTCTGTTTTTTTCTGGCCCCACTCTTTCTCTCGGAAGCCGAACCAACTCGGTAAATATTGCACCTGATTTTTGTTGCGCCCTTTAATCGTTCGGATTGTTTTGAACATTCGGTTGGTTCGAGTGTATCTGCTGTTCGTAGTCTGTGCACGATTTTGCACGATTTTGCACGTTTCTATTTGTCGAATACCTTCAGCAGAAAAAAAAATAGTAACCAAAAATATATTCAATCATATTGAAATTGGTATTTATTAAATTATAATATGAACTCGATACGACTGATTGCAAATGTACATAAATTGAAATGGGACCACATAAAGTCAGAAATTATGCAATTGATTCATAATTCTGTACTTTATTAACCAAGGGTCGACTAAACATATTCAAATAGCTGCAAAATAATTGGAATTTTTATTGTAATTATCTTTCCTGTTTCAAGAGAACCGCATAAGATGACACGTTTAAAGATGAATTAACAATTTCTAACGTTACACGCATTTTAATTATAGGTTTCTATCGATCGTATTTGTTGTTAATAAAATTGTTAATGCTCTCGGAGCAAGGTGATTATTGCATAATTTTGAAAAATCTGTGGTACGTGTCTAAACACTTTTTAATGAAACCTTCAATAGCAACATCAATTTTCATTATGAATTAACAAGTCACCCTCAATAACGCGATTTAATAGTTTCATTTCAGATTGCAATGTAAAAGAAAATTTCTATGCTTTCTTTTGGTACAGCACAATTATTGACATACATTCTGATAGAAATGCATTATACGCATTTATTTGAAGACCAGTTTGAAAATATTCATATGTTTATTTCCACCTGTTACTCCAGTTTGTTGAAATTAAGATAGATATTTGTATTGCACGAAGTCCTTGCAATCGAATTATTACGAATCGTTTCTATTCGGATTTCTCGACAGAAGAAATTTGGAGAATGGAGACGAATGATTGAACAGCTAGGAAAATGTGAAAAGTTCGTCTGCAGGGATTTTAGGTAACAGTGCGTCGATGCAAATATCGCGACGAGGGTGTCGTTGCCGTGGAAAATGGTGGATCGTCACGATTAGGAACGGGTTGACGTGGGCCGCCATTAGTCATCCGGTAATGCACGTCCAAATTTAATTAGCGCACTCTTGCACGTTTTCAGCCGTCGAACGGCAGTCTCGCGCTTGGATAATTTATTCGTTCACGGTAGGTATCGTGGGGGCCCATGGGACGCGCCGCTGCCGACGGGAGGGTGTCTCTCGGTGTTGCATCTCATTTTCCCGTCGGTCGCTTTCCCGTCGCGATACGCTTATTTATATTTATAAGAAAAATTCTGCGCTAATGGACATGAGAATTCGCCGAGTTCTTCCTCGTGGAGTAACTCGATACTCGAGAAAATTCGCTGACGAACCGGCGCGCGACGCGTCGCGACGACGACGACGCTTCGTCGTCGCCTCCCTTGTCTCGCCGGGAAAAGCTTCCCGTTTCTTTTTACACGTTAGATATAATTCCGGTGCGCGACAGACATTTATTAGGGCAGTTATTCAAATTACATTGTTACGCGCGTTCGCGAGCTGCGTAATGGAGGCGTCGAACGGGGGTGGAAACAACACCGTCAACCCTCTCCGTCAGACGTATCAGCAACAGTTTGGTAATATTTAATATCCTATTTACATTTCGCTACAACAAGATATTTATTACTTCCGCGCGGGGTGCCATTTGTTTCTACAATTCGCCGTGCGCCAAGTAAATAACCATTTGCGAGTCCAGATCGAACAACAACGCCCGCACCCCCACGAGTCTGTGCAAATACTACATTTCTCCCGCTATTTTATCCATATTATATTCGGATGCGTTTCTAGTTTTTCCGAAATTTCATGTTCGACGGTGTACTGTTACACGTATTTGATTTCAGACTAACGGTCCGTCGTTTTCGCAAACTACCAATCGGCAATTAATAACCGTTTCAATGTGCTAAACTGATTATTGCGCTGTTAATTGTAAAATATGCAGATCCCGCTCAATTGACTTTGCGAAATAAAATTGAATTCCGGCTGGTAGCTTGTTGGCTCGTGATGCGAATTTTAATAAACCACTTACATCCTATTAATCTAGCACACGTTTTGCATGTTGGTGGCGCGGGTGACCTAATTACTTGCGTCAACAAGTTCGTTATTTGTACGTATTAACATTAATTTGAATGGTCAGGGCCACTTGGGTGTCAAACGTGACAGATTGTGAACTTGTAAAATTTTTGTCTTCATTTTAAATTTGTTACGGTCATTTGGGAAACGTACACACAATGCTTGTACGGTTCTACATACTTTTTGAGGGCATTATGTTTGCATTTCTGCATTCGGTCGACGAGCAATCTTTTCCGAATGTTCCACATGTTTTCTGGAATATTTATCGTTGCGTTCTGCAGCTAGAAGTAAATCTAATTTGTGTTACAGTTAAATTTATATTTTAAAATAAAATGATTTATAGAGATCTGTAACGAAGTTCGAAGATATATGTATTTCGTATTTAATTAAATGGTATACTATCCCTGACAGAAAATATTCGATCAAAATCGTGATCGTTGAATGGATTATTCAGACGCATAGCGATAGCAAATATTACATAATTCACGAAAATATGAATAATTACAATGACAAACGCTTGACGTGTTTGATCGAATACCTTTGGCCAGGGGTAGTCCATTCCTCCAAAAATGATTATCCATAGACCGTACTTTTCTCGTTCAATAAACACTGGAAAGCCCGCGAGAATTTAGAGAAAGGATTCCACAATACGACAACAAAGAGTGGTCACTGTATCAATACTCGAGCTCTCTCCCGGAAATGTTCGCGATTCTGCGGTGGCGGAAGGCAGCGAGTAATCGCGTACGATAAACACGGAATGTTTTGATAGCTCGTTAACTAATAGCGGACCGTGGAAAATACGGAAGGTCAGCATGGTAATGCGAGAATCGTGTAGAAAGCCCGTTCCGCGGTAGTGAAAGCGAAAGAGAGGGAGAGGAGAGAAAAGGAAAGAGACAACAGCGACGATGAGATTCACCCTCGGAGCCCGTAGGGTTCCGGGCACTTGCCAGGGCCTGGTAAGAAGGTTAGGGCCGGGCTGCTTTATGAAGGGTTAGACAAGCGTGCGCGCACGTTCGCATGGACGCGCGTATTATGCGCGTGTACCGCGCCTATTAATGCGTTGCCGTTGCACTCGAGGGATCGCCAGCGACCCTGCAACGGCTCGTCGAAGTCTCCGAGGGTGGAGACTTGTCAGAGGTGGCGTAACATCGGCGCGAAACCGGTAACACTGCCAGCAGAGTGCCGGCAAATTAGATTATGCGCGACCTCACCCTCGCCAACCCTCTTTCGACGACACTGACCCCCCTGCAGCCGAAGGAAACCATCGAACCAAGGATCATGCCCCCACCGTCACTACAGGTTCACTATACTCCTCCTCCTCCTCCTCTTTCTCCTCCTCCTTCTCCTCCTACTCGCCTTTATTTTCTGATACCCCGGCAAGATATTCTTTACCTTGAAGCTTTTATGAGCGCCTTGAAATATTAACCCTTTGCACGGACCGAGATGCAGCGAAATGTATAATGCACGGACCGGAGAGGCACGTATTGTTCCCGGTGAAATACGGTCGTTTGTCGGGCACGATATTGAACGTTCAATAATACACACGCGACTTCTCCATTTTGTAATTGTTTTTCGCCCAGACCGTTTACTTTCGTTGACCGCCGATGGAATTTGAAGCATGCTTCCCTGCTGCCTGACCTACATGCAGTGGGTCACTGGAATATTCGGATGACGAAGGGACAATGACTTTTTTTAAAGATTGGACCGTGCAACTTTAACTCTTTCGAGATGTTTGAACTATTAGTTCACTACGCGACGTGAATTTTCGAGTATTGAAAATCGCAGGCTGGTTCAATTTTGTACGATATTTGTATTTTTAATCGAAATTACAGAAATTCGTTTCGACTGCTGCACAGAGTGGTATTCAAATTTGTTGGACAGTGTACTTCATTTTTTTTTTCACATCATTCTAATTTTTCTGTAGTACAGGAGAGCCAATATGTTTAATCGAATATGTTTTCCATGTCCTGGTTTCACAATAAATATGTTAGTGGAAAATATTATACGCGCTGAATAAACATTACGAATAAACATGGATGTTACCGAATTAATTTTGTAGGTTGATTTTTCTGAACGAGTGACAAGCAGAAAGTGACTCTTCCTGTGAAAAATACAATACTTGTTGCGATAAATTGACTTCTACGGTGCTAATACATTTGGTACGAATTCCTTGCGATGCTTGAAGTCTCTAGGTCTAGTAATAAGTACCTATTAAGTACCGAGCGCTTTTTACATCGGAAATACGAGAAAAGTTTAGATTGCATGTTATGAATTTGGTGTGGAGATAGGAATTAGAAAGTTCTAGCGAGTCTGCGGCACGGATGCTACCGCAGAAAGTGGAAAAGTAGGTGGATATGCTGCTTCTCACTAGTTTGGTAGAGGTCGAATTGTGAATTTTCGGCGAACCCCGTCGCCATGCTGTGAGTAAACTTTTCCGGAAAGTATTCTCCATTCGTTTTCCTCGATTTCGAACCTTAAATTTCGCTGCAATAAAGCTAACAAGACGCCGTCGTCGAATCGTACCTCGAACCGGACAACTTTAATTTCGTCTTTCTCTTCGATACATTGTACATTGAAAATAATATAAATCTTCTGATGAAGTCAGGTAGACCACGAAGCGATCTTTCCAAAGCTGGAATCATTGAAACAGCGATTCTATGGAAGAGATGAAATTTTAAAAACTGAGGAAATTTAAATGAACATTTAAAAAAACCAGTAGTATTTGACTGTTTCAAATCGTTGAAGTCTTGAAAAAAAGAAATTTTTCTGAAAGAAGCCAAAGAATCGATTGGGTCTCAATTTCGAGGATTAAAGGACAGTTCATAAAAGAAATAACGCGACCCCTCATTCAGAGAATCGCACGTTCGCGGTGCACAAACGCACCGATCGATGAGAGTTAGTAGGGCGCACTCCAGTTTTCGCATATTTTCCGCGGAATATCTGGACGCATGTCAAATATTTGAAGGGGCTAATTATCTCGTAGGACTCGGTTTGGTCCCGAGCCGGTTGCGAGCGGGTGACGACCCTAATACGGGGCGCGATGGCTCACAGGAGCGTATAATGACAAAATGATACGTCGAAGCAAAACGAGCGTATCGCAAGGCAAGAACGGCCCCCGTCATTCTGCCGTAATTATCGATGATTACACGATGCAAATACGGTCGGGTAGGAGGAAGTGCGCGAGTGCGCGCGCGGTGTTCAAAGGCATATTGGAGTGACGTTTGCGAGCTCGCGCCGATATGCGCATCGGTCTAATATGTGCCTGGAAAACCACCCCTTTCGCAGGGGTGGCGAGAGGGATGGTTCGCAACCCCCTTCTCGCGTGAGCCCTCAAGATATACGTGTGCTTCCATTGAGTCGTTGGCTAACGAGTGGTTCCATCGGGTAAGTGCCCACGGCCGAGAGGGGTGGCGTTAGCGTACCTGCCGGCGAAAGTTAGCCTTTAGGCGGAAAAGCTTTTTATTTCGAAGGGTTGTGCGGGAAGAAACGGCTGGATACCGCGCGCCAGCCAGCCGATGCATTATGCAGCGACTGTTTGAAGTCCTTTCTTTTCTTTCTTTCCTCCTGTGGGCTCTCCTTTTTCGTCCCTCCTGTGCCACGCCGTCCTCCTGGCCCCGACCAACCCCTACATTCCCCCTCTACCGTCAATCTTTCTCCTACCCTTCCTCCGCGGCGCGTTCCTTTTTACTTTTTCTCTACTTTCACGCTCTTTCGGCAGGGCAGCGGCTGTAGCGCGGCAGAATTGTCGGTGAAATGCGCGCAAATTTCGCCGTCGCGCCGCAGACGAGACCCTCGAGGGGTAGCGACGACGCCCGTTTGACGACACCAATGGAAACGTTTCATGGTGAAGTGGATTGATTACTTGGTTCAACGGTGCCACCGAGCAGAAACATTTCCGCCGGGCTTCGTTGTGTTCGCCGAATAACATTGAATTAATAACGTGTTGGTAAATAGGATAATTCCCTGGGATTCTACACCCACTTCTGCAACGACGTTCTATTACACTGTTCGCAGCAATTCTTTTTTCCCCGCTTCCTCTCCGACGAAAGAGAAATTATTTTTATTTAAGAGAGTGTTTGCTTCATTATGCTATCCGGGGAATGTGCACTACCGCGGATGCAACGGCAATTAGCTCTTACGCGAGCTTATGCTAATCTCCTTCGCTTGCAAAAATACGGGAAATGTGTCGGATGCAATTTATGCGATTTTATGCGGCCCCTCAAATATATCTATGCTAAGTTTATGGAATTATTTCTTGTTGCTGTGATTGACGCTTCTGGCACGTTCCAAACGCATTTTCAAGATATACTGCAATTCCATCCTTTAGTACTATTTTTTAATCGTAATCTTTATGTTTTCTAAAAATGGTAACTGATGTTTCTCGTAAATTAATGGACAAATGAAAATTGGCACAGACTTCTACGTATAAATTTTCAATGAAATTTCTATAATTCATGGATAAAAGTACACCGAAAATAATTTTAGTTAAAAATAAAGTCAAGGGTACTCTAGCTTAGCTGCTCGGATCATTAATTAGTCAATTGATAAATCCCACGTGTCTACATACCTAAAAAGCTAACGCGTTCATGGTTACATCTGATCAGAAATTCCCTTTACGACGTTATACATTTTTTGGCCGATAAAGTATTCTTTTTGAAGCGTATCATGTTCTATGCGTTACGTATGAAACTCGGAGACCTGCAGAAGCAGATTTAATGTTATTTGAATATCTTGCAGTTCATGCGTGACACGAGTTTTCAAAAATAATAATTTATTACAATGTATTCACTGCTGCGAGTCTGAATATAAAATACGATTTTAAACCAACAAATTTAAATAATATGACTAGACATAAAATTGTTCTGTAAATATACATTTTCAAATAGCGAGATATAACAGACACGATTTATAGACTGACGATTTTGTGCATTTATGATAATAATGAATAAGAGAGATACAAGGTTACGAAGACGTTACAAGATTTTTAGAATATTCTCCTTTTATCGACTTAGTGCAGTCATTAAACGAAGGAAAACATATTCATTCAACTTCTGTCGAATTCTCTTGGAAAACTTTTAAATTACAGGAAGAACCGTAGGATTAAACAAAAATTTTTGCAAATTTTCTGAAACGTTATTGCCGCACATCCGCAACATCCGCGGTCTACCTGAGCTCGCGTTCCTCAAAATTCACCGTGCAGAATTATGTAAAACACGGTGCGCACGCTATCCGTATGCGCGTTCGCTCTTCTATTTTTTAATTTCCTGCCTTCACGCGTCCGTCATTTTTCACGAAGGGGAAATTACGAAACAGAAACCGACTAAGAAGAAGAGTCCGGGAATGTAAATCGGGGAACGCTTGCAGCGAGCTGGTTCCATCGAATCTCTCCCGTCAACATTAATCGCATTCATCCTTCGCCGTTGATATATCATTTTCCCGGCTGTTTAGAGACACGCATGCAAACTATTCCAATTCCGTCGTAAGAATCACGTCGCTGCTACGTTGATGTCCGAAAACGTTGCAGCGGCGGCTGCTTGTTGTCCGAGCATGAAACGACCGGCGTCGTTAATCATGTCGCCGGAGAAAGGTATGATGAAAGGTCCTGTACACGCGCGAGATTACGAAACCTGATCCCTGGAGAAGAATCCCACGAGATACCCGACCAACACGTGGTCCAGGACACGATCCGTGAGGTGACGATAATTTATCCACGCCACGCCAGAAGAAAGGCCCGTTTTCACGGCAGGGATCCGCGCGAGCTTCGGGAAATATGAAAATATCGCAGTTAATGAGGGAACTCGAATAAATTCACTGTCATCGGACGGTCAGAAGTTACCCTTTCACCGGGGTGATTTATGCCAGAGAATTTATGCGTCTCCTTTTTTCACCGGCCAGTCTCAAAAAGCGCTACGCTCACCCTCTGGCTGCTGGAACCTGTCTGATCGTGAGACCGAAGTGGGAAATGGAAATTTTCGTCTACCCCGGAAACAGTTTAAAATGCCGGTAAGAAGATTATTTGGTTTTTTTTATCATGTGTTTTTTTTCAGTATCGAATTCAGAAGTAAATATAGCGTACAATCTGAAAATGGGAAAAACAAAAAAATTTTTCATAAAATGGAAAGATAAATGAAAACGAAAACCGAACGTTTGAAATGCTACCTCTGGTAAAAAATATTCGATGAAATTCGCGAGTGTGGTTGTTGAACGAATTATTTGAACGTTGGTTGAAAACGGAAAATAGTGTAACACAGAATGCACAATGTTTTAGGAAAATTAACGATATTCGACCAGAATTCTGTTGCATACTGTTACATGAAAATTGTGAAAACATATAAACCAGGCATAAATAATTTAATGTTATTCTTAGCGGTGAACTAATTACAATAAAGTCGCGTTACTTCTCACCGACCGCCTACCCAGAATTTGTCAAGTGTCTACCCCTTCCACTGAGGGGCAACGCGGCAGGGGCCATCAAGCTCGAGCTGGCTCGGTCTCCGAGCAGTGTAAACATGCCGCGTAATCTGATCTCGGCTCAGGTATATCGGTGTGAACCACTACTAATCCAATTACAAAACATCTTTAATTTTCATAATTTTTTTATGGGAATTTGGCCAACTTATTTGTGGCATTTTTCTTATTAAAACGACACTAAACACGATATAATTTCAATTGTATTTACTGGTTTAAATGACGATGAAAATTTCCGGCGCAAGGAAGGACAGTGCATCCGTGTTTACATGCTGTCCTTTCTACGTTCGGCTTCCTTTGAACTTAGTCAAAAGAATAGTGTCCCTACACGATATCTCTTCGTGCAGAACACAGCCGTTTGCAAAATAACGCGACACTACTGTATTCGAATTCAAATTATTCGATTGCAAAATTTCAATATCCTTTCCAGTTCAATTTCCTTTCCAAGGATTGAAAGCTAGGAGAATGACTAGTGTACCCAACGAACCGGTAATTCGTAGGTCGTATTCGCGTAGTATTCGTAGAATTCGCGTCGTATTCCTCGACACGAGGACAATGCGTGTCGGCGTATCAAGATTAATTTTTACAGCGGAAGAAAATGCCGGGGTGAAAGGTGTTTCGTCCGGCGGCCCTGACGACCTCGTATCAGGACGTCGCCTTTCATGACACGCGCTGCGTAATTACGACGATAATTTCGGGGGTGATTTCGCGAAGGGTATCCTCGCGGGTACCGTAATGTCCCGCCATTACTTTCCTGCAAAAAGGGACCAATGGGTTTTCCGGCTGGCATTGTAGGCCTCTGCGCGGAATGTTTAGCATATTAACCGTCAGCAGTGGAAATATTCGGTCGTAGCTTTCGGGAGGTTAAGGTCGTGATTACGGCACCGCGAAACAGTGGTGTCTACGGCAATGACGATGGCGGTGGTGAGTCCGCGGGCGAAAAATAGCCAGCGAGTGCTTCAGGGGCTATGCTCCGTGATAAGAGCTTCCGTCAAGAGCAAACTTCTCCGCGAGCGGATCGCGGCAAACAGGATTCCGGGAAAGCTCCGGTTCCACATAAAATTGTAAATTTCGTTCATTTTCCTAATGAGGCGGTTATTAATTCGCACGGAAGCGGTTGAACCGTCTGCGAAAGCTAACGAGCGTGCTTGATCCTGCGCCTGGGCACTAACAAAATATTTACCGCTAATGTTTTACATTAAACTCTTTTGAGTTATTCGTATAATTTCGTGCAACAAGAAGAAAATTGATCTCTATTGTATGCTAATATATTCTCTCATAGCTAAATACGGATAACACAAGTGACAGAATTTGATTTCAGATTCAAAGAATTTAATGTCACATGTATAGAGTGCCGAGAGGTGTTACAAGCGGACACGAGGTCTACATGCGAAAATAAGTAAAAAAGAACTAACAACGTTTTTTCGGTCGATGCTTGGTTTTCTGGAAAATCGTGCTCGAAGCTCGACGGATTCGCGAGAAGTAGAATTGGTTGTTCATGCTCAGACGCGTCAGCCTATTTCTATTCTATAGCACGCGTGACCACCGAATTTGCACACTCAATTTTCAGTACATTCTACAGCAGCATAGGTTCCCATTTTTCAATCAAAAAAATGTAATTTGTCTCCAGTTAAATTGATATACTATTTTTTAATTATTTTTGGAAACTTTTTTTTTTTAAGAGACTACATAATATGAAAACCATCCCTGTGTATCCACACGGTACACGCTAACATAGTATACACAGGCATGGTTTTTCCGATCTTTTAGTGACGAATAAAAGTTCTCTCAAAATACCTGCAGAGAAAAAAAACGGAAACGGAAAGAGAACTCTTCCACCACCCCATTTATCCGATCGGTAAACTTCGAGGATAGATGGCACTTCGTTATTCAAAATTTAAATTGAAACGTCAGGTTGCAGATCACCGTTCTCTATCTGTACGGCGATCTTGGGTAACAACGGGCCTCGAAAAGAATAAGCTCCCCTTTGGAGTCCCGGAGACACCCCTTCGAACGAGTCCACGTGCTGCTCTCCTCGGCGGAGGAGCGTGAGAGTAATCGCGCGTGACTCTTTAACGCCGCGATCAAGCAATATCGCTTAAGCTATCCGGGCGCGTCGGTTATAGGATTAATGGGCACGAACGCAACGACAATTTCGAAATGGCACTCGACACTCGTGCACAATTGCAATTGCATCGAGTGGCGAGGAGCCCATGGTCCGGCGGTGCGACGCTCCGATGCCGAAAAGGGGGATGGTTGTCGTCCGTGGAGATCGGGGTTGGCGCGCAGAGTTAATCACCTCTATAAAAACATTAAAAGGGCGGAGTTAATCTTTCGCGACGGCGAGTTTGTACCGGCGGTCCTCAAATGCTTTGTAAAAGCAACCCCGGCGACCGGAATCGATTTGCTCCGTTTCTCGCCCCAGCCAGTCCAATCCTCCCTCGCACCCCATTTTCAGAAAACAAAAAAAGAAAGAAGTACCGAACTTTCGAGCGAATCCGAAAAACTACCGACCGCGCGAAATTGACGGAAGAATATTGGTTTCGTTTGTTTCCACGATTCACTTATTGCGGATGTTTTTCTAGGCGGCGCGGCGCAGGTCGGCGAGTCAGGCTATCGGACGAAAAAATAGCAGATCGAAGGAAAATATTGCTCGGCAAATATTGAAATATCGACGTCGTTTCGAGCAATGAACGTCTACGGGAACATACTGTTTTCCACATACTGCTCCGGAATAATATTATTACAAGGGTCAGAAGTAATTGTTCGAATCTGGAAAATACCGTTCTTGCTACGCTGTTACACTGTGAACCAGTTTTTGGACAGGATTAAACAACGAAAACACAAGTAAAATGCTGATTGGAAGGCATAATCAGTTAGACACTGAATTTGTTGTCAACAAATTTCATGATTTTGTCAAAATTTCTCTACCACATGATCTACTCTACTAATTATAAGAAGCATGTTCATCAAATTCATTTATACATAAACATTTATAATCCTACAGTAAATCGTAAAAGTATATATGTGATACACAGTGAATACCTAAAAATGCATACACATTTTCCGGTTCGGATAATTGTGTTGCGTTTGGAATAATTTTAATCAGAAAAATGTGAAGAACATGTTAATAAATATTCCATAAAGGAATCATTGGAAACGATTCGATTCTTTTTCATGTTCTACGCGAGAGATTAAGAAACAATGTACAGGATATAAATAAAATTTCGGTGCCGGAGTTTGTAGATGCATCGATGGTCGCGTTATTCGAGTGTTGTCTTCGCACAGCGACGGTAAAAAAACGTGTTTAATCCGTATCGTCGACAAAGGGAACGGATACCGAGGGAATCGATTTTTGCCGGCGATGTTTCGTCGCCGCGTTAAAAGTGACCGGAGCACTATCGAGAAGAATGGAGCAGAAACGAAGGGCGGACAGGCGAGAATAAGGGAACCGGTGTAAGAGAGAAAGTGTCGCGTGTCTCCATTCGATTTGGCTTTGCACGAGTGCCATCCGGCAGCTGGGCTTCGCCCATTTATAATTCCCTGTATGGAGTACGCGGCGTATGCACGTGAGTATATTGCATTGGACACGGGAGCGCAACACACGCCATTTCGGATTACACGTTACCAGATGAAAAGCGATCCCTAGGATGAGGAAGAGGGCGTCCGGTGGATTTGCAAGCAAGTCATCGTATTACCATCGTTATTCCCGTTGTTATCGGTCGGATCCGCCGTTAGCCTTCGGAAACGATGAACCTCTCCTACTGAAAAAGTTCATTCGTCAAACTACAACGCGCGTCACTCGTCCGAAGGAATTTCATCAAATTTCATTGTTTCTGTTACAGTTGTGTGTGTTACTACGATCGTCGAGAGCAGTAGCCGATAAAAATATTGAAACTGTGTTTCGTGACAACTTTTAAGTGTGTACGCTTCGTTTTCTGTTTTAATCAATTAAAAAGGCGGGCGAGTTTTTAGTCGAATAAAAATCCACTTCATCCCAGATGATGGGATACCGAATAAAAAGACTTCTTTCACTGTCCCGCGGCAACGATGTGCTCCGTTTATGTTACATATTTCGAGAATTCGACGAAATACAAGTATATGCGTGTGTGTACGTAAGCAGTCCCTTCTTAACTCTATGCTCGCTTCAGACACGAGTGAAGAGGTTTTTGAGACATTTTAAGACCTAGATAAAAAGTTCTTTTCCTGTTAGAAAAGCATACATCCGCTGACGCTCGAGATTCTTATTTGAATACGCGAGAGAAAATATGTTTCTAAATATTAATCTGGCAACATTATTTTGCTAATTTATTCGTACTTTTTATTTAAAAAATAAGCATCCGTTTAATATTACTTTGGTCAAAGAGTTCGTTGAATTTTTGAAGTTTTCTGTCAAAGCATGTCGTCGTTAATAAATACGAATTTGCACTGATAAAAATTTTCAAAATATGCTTCTGCTGTCGAGTAATGTGGAATTAAATTGAAAAAATGAATGTTGAAAAAATTAAAAAATTAAATTAGAAAATGTTCTTTTGTTTGTTACGACGAATATGAAAATGTCGTTGGACCTTTTTAAATATTCTTCTACGTTTTTGTCTGATTTTAAAAGATCAAAAATGCTCTGGAATACGTAAAATCAGCACCAATTAATATTAGAATGAATCTGTTTAGAATTGATTAAATTCGCACGGTATGAAAATTGTATGGAGCAGCGAGCGTCGAAAGACTATCGAAAACGTCGGCACAAAAATGGCGATTCATCCGTCAACAAAATTTATTCGCCAAGCAGATTCCCGCGCAGACGGATTTCGTCCCGTTATTCACCGGCGAAATGATGAATCACGGAGAAAAATCGTAGAGACGTATTTTTGCGTAATTAAGAGCGCTGGCAAAAGAAAAGGAGGGAACATTCGGGGTGATCCGGCCGCAGGCGGAGAGGCTAAGCCTCGTAATTAGCTCTCATTAATTGACGTCGGGGGGGAATCTTCTCCGCCTAACCAGGGAGATCGGGTGCTTCCCGATCACGCTACTTGACGAAGAAACGATAGAGTCCTTCAAGTGAATTAAGTGACTCGCGTGCCGGCATTCGATGCCATCTTCTCTACCAATCTTCAAGTACCAATCAAAACGATTGATCTAGGTACATGCGTAAAAGGAAAATAAAAAATTCATTTATCCTGCCTTCATATATCCCTATTTTCTAACCACAATTCTGTACGCTGACGCATCTGTTTATATAATATAATCACTAGACTGCGGATTGTTGTGAATTATAAAAATTTTCGAAGATATTGCGGAAGTATTGATGAAAACGCATAATACAATTTTATTAAAGACTAGCTGTACTCGGCCACGCGTTGCTGTGGCTCAGTCTGGGTAACCAGTTAACTGTGTTCGACGTGTATACACGTCAATCAAAATCTCTATTGCGGTGCAATAACAATAACTATTTCAAGAATGAATTGTTAATTTTTTATGAAATAAAAATGTAATCCTTCCTCGTTTTTCGTAAAATTTATAATAGGACCATTTGCTCTGCGTTCAACGTGTATACTTGTCGTTGCTTGATTTTAATTCCGCACTCAGTCGGGGATTTTTAAAACTAAATTCCGCAGTTAAGAGGTTAATAGAATATCTCGGGGATTCTTAACGAGAAAGAGGAATGAATTTGATTAGAAAACACGTTTATCGTCATTACTCGATCCATCTTTCTAGTATCATTTTGTCTTATTCCTCACTACAAAGCTATATGTTAATAATTCAATGTAAACTTCATGTAGATATAAAGGTAATGTATAAAAATAATCATCGCCTCTCTTGCCAGATATCAATTTCTCGCGATCCACTGATTAATAGCTGTTTCTTATATTCGAGTAATTCATATTAGAATTGTTTATTACATTAATTTTTAGCCAGTTAACTGCGTTCGACGTGTATACACGTCAATCAAAATCTCTATTGCGGTGCAATAACAATATCTTTCTCAAGAATGAATTGTTAATTTTTTATGAAATAAAAATGTAATCCTTCCTCGTTTTTCGTAAAATATATAATAGGACACATTGCCCTGCGTTCGACGTTTATACTCGTCATTGGTTGCTTTAATTCCGCGTTCTGTGGGGGATTTTTAAAATGAAATTCCGCAGTTAAGAGGTTAAATGGAAAAGAAAGAAAAGAGAAAGCGCACGATTCTAATATGTTTAATTTCACAATGCTTGTGGATATTTTTTGTCGTTCCATTAAAAGAAAAAACACGAACTAAGAAACACAGAAAAATTAAAAAAAACAAAAAATACTAACGATATATTTTGAACAAACGAACATTTACATTTTTATTTATATAGATATATATATAGATTTGGTTTGTAAAAACACGCGCGTGTTCGAATGCAACGTTGCGTTAAAATTTCAAAGCAATCGGTGAAGAACTTTCGGAGATTTAAGATTTTGAACAAACGAACATTTACATTTTTATTTATATAGATAGATATATAGATTAGGTTTGTAAAATCACGCGCGTGTTCGAGTGCAACGTTGCGTCAAAATTTCAAAGCAATCGGTGAAGAACTTTCGGAGATTCAGGTTTTTGAACAAACGAACGTTTACATTTTTATTTATATAGATAGATGATGCAAACCTTTCTGTTTAAAAAATATACCTTTGTCTGGCTCCTCCCCTCAGTTACGTTTAGAAACTTTGAAACTTTTGCCGATTTTATAAAATGGGAAATTAAATTATTTATACAACCTAACGTACATAATTACCTGGATGAAATCATTAAAATATTCCATCACAGTCCACATACATATTGACGCATGATTTAACTCTAGTACCTATTATGCACATAGGGGCGGTCTTTCCACCATTTGATAAAGAATCAATCTTTTTTAAAAATGTTTACGGGTTGGAATAAAATAAGTTGGTTAAAGAATTTCGATAAATATTTGTAATTTGAACGAGGAAGGCAGTAAAGAAAATTGTATTGCGAATTCAGCCGACGTGTTAGCAGTACTCGTGCGATGTAATTTCGTAAATGCACTGGACGGTCGGCGTCTATGATAGACGACGTCGACAGGAAACACAATTCCTGCGCAATCTTCGTTGATGTAATCCATCGGAGTTACGCATATGCTGTCGATCAGGAGAGATCCAGTGACGCGGTCGCGCGCGTTCGTCTGTGAAAGGGGAGGATTGTGTCTTGTGGGACTTCCATCGGAATCGAGCCGAAAACAGGGACGTCGTCGCAAAGGCGGCCCTTTGCTTTCTTTGAGTCTCTTCCTTTGACGGATTTTTTCAATCCGCTGGATAGCATTATAACAGAATATTGCACGTACACTACATTAGGGTAATGGCGCGCGTCTGCGGGAATGTAAACTTTGGATACGCTTACCGTGTTTGTAATCTAGATTCAGCCGCGGACTACTAACCGCAATAATATTTTTAATCCCTTAGCTATACGCAACCCTTAGAAGCTTAAGGTAATGCTACAGTGAACAGACTCTTTCAACAAAATTATAATACTTAAAAATAAAACTGGAATTACGTTTATTTCTCGTAAGATAATTTTTTAATAAACAGCATGAATTTATTTCTCTGCATTGTTGGTTAATTTTAGAAAGTATAAATCATGTTTGCAGGAGTGATAACGTGGTTTAGATTTAAAAAATATGGTAATTGGAAAAATTGTATATTTGCAACACCTTTTTTCAATATAATTTGAATGTTTAGAAATTAAATTAGAATTATATTCGTTACTTGCAAGACCACTAATAATAACATCTACGTACTTTTATGCAATGTTGGTGAATTTTAGAAAATATAAAGCATTTTATTTGCTCGTCATCGTTAATATTACAGGATTGGTAACGACCCCTACAATTGTAACCATAACAAAGAGGCAAACATATTTAATTCAGTTGCTTGGAATCTACTACAGTTGAAGTACATTATAAGCAGCAGAATTATGAATTTTTTAATAGGAAATCCAGTTACGCAAATAAAGATTTTGAAGGACGTAGCATTTCTATGCCATGAAATATCAATTACAGTGACTGGTATGGAAGCCAGCAGAATATTTTCTCCATGGTTGCGAGATTGTCAAGCACGAGTATGTTTAATGGAAATTATTCCGACATTTCCCTTGTTCGCTTATGTAGGTCAAGAAACTTGGAATATTAACAGAACAACAAGAACACGAGTTTCGGAGTACTTTACTGATCGTGTGTACCAAAACTTTTAAGCTTAAACAGTAATGTATATACTGAGATATACGAAATCCTTGTTATTCTGCAACTATCTTCTTCGAACAAAGCATAAAGGAAATGTAGGATTCTATATATGAAATACTAATGAAAAGTATAGATACTCACCAATTTTTCGGAATCTTCTGTTCCTTCTCCGGATAGATAGGACACTGCCATTTACGCGAATTCGTCTTAATAACTGTGTGGCACAGAACATCACACTTCTACACAAACACTACGCAATGCACTTTCCGAAATCTTGACAGCGAACGAGAAGAAGTGACTCCCACCGCGATCAAAATAGTACTGGGAATGTCACCTCGGTTTTTCATGAATGGTTAAGGACAGATTTAGGTGAGGAAATAGTTTGTTAATTGGACGCCGTGCCGGTGTGGCGGAAAAACTTTAAGTTGAGGAGTGGGAAACTCTGTATTGTCTTCATTAAGTTTATTATACATTTTTTGCCTGCTATAACATCCTTTTCAGGTATATATAAAATTTTCTTTCATATTATTTTACAACTTTAAAATGATCCGAACGGGCAGGTAAAGAAAATGACCTGGTACAGGCCTGGCAACGAATGTTCCTTTAAATTTCGTGTCTCGCGGCACGCAACGTGATTATGTTTTGTCTCATCGACGGCTTTTGTCCATAACTCGACACAATCAAATTTTGCAAAAACTTCAACAGCTTATATCTGAATAACTATTTGTTTCCGACATATGGTTCCTTTAAAACTTTTTCTCTTCTCGATGAGTAGAAGGTGTCGATGTAAAAGAAAGTTTAACAACAATTTTTTTCGTTACGAACAATTCTGCGGCGAGTTTCTTTTGCAAATGTCCTCGGATCCAGAGGTACAGATTTACTCCTAGAGCGGATGACCATCACTTTGTATACACCATACACATTTGGACAAACTGAATAGATAAAAACAAATGTAGTCAAAAGAATTGGAAATGTTTGATGTTTAAGTTTAATCATTTTTTAATGAAATAAAAAGAAGATTCAGTATTGTAATAATTCGAGTTAAAATTGAAAGACTAATAGTGAGTTATATCAATGTAAAAATTGCAATGGCATGTTTGAGAAGCAAGCAGCAGAGAGATCGATATTTAGTGGAACTTTTTCGCCATCTCCGCAGTGGGGAATACATTTAAAAATTGTATTCTGCTAGTTTAGAATCAATTTGTCTGACATTCCGCTATGTGAATGCATTTCATACGTCAAATTCACAGGGAAAACCATGACAGATGTTTGCTTCTTCGCATAGTGTGATATGTTTGAATGGGAGGTGATATTGGAAAACGTCTTTCCCGATATCTTTCATGCTTTGTAACGGTTCCTATCGATACCGTTGTCATAAATGTTATGAAGTTCTGCTCCTTTAGTAAAAATGCTCGTACTCGATACTTCAATTCCGTTATCGATAGATATCGAAATAATTGATTCGCTTGCTAAAATTACACGTGATTTCCTCAACTCGTTTTCATATTGTTACTAACGTTAACGAGTTATTCGCGTGAGACGTATCTCTATGGATTCAGCGATAATTACGATACCTGTAAAGACAAACATCTGATCAAACAGACACCTGTGAGTACCTGAGAAGGTGCTAAATCTCAATAGTACGTGCCCCGTGCTGCAAATCTACTAATGTGGTAAACATATTCGTCACATCGCTATTCTGTTTCCATATAGCTGTACAAGCATCTTTCGGAATTTAATACACATAGTAAATAGCGAAACGATGTTATTAAATTACGGTTTGAATATCTATTTCTAGAATTCCTACGACAACGCGATGTGGTCACAAATTTAATTTAATTTCATACCTATTATACAGGATAAATTTAATTAACCACTGAAAACATGGTATCAAGCTATTTTAATTCGCATGTGAGTGGAACCATGTCAGAACCGCTTCGTTTAACTTAATCATAAATATTAATGCAACAATATCGGCTTTTCGGGGCTAATGAAATATTCAATTCCCCAGGGCCGCTGTAATCGATAAACTAAAAGATAGTATAAAAATTAGTAGTTGCGGAAATTAGCGTAAAGAATACAGAATTTTTAGTCAACAATAATATCAAAATTGTTGCCTCTTCTCGAGTCTAACAAAAAGATGTAACACGAAAAGATTTTGAGATATATTAAAAAATTGCTACTCAGAGTAAACATATTTTTCGATTGTGAAGAAATGTTAGTACGAAATAATTCATATTTCCACGTACCGGTTCAACTTTCACGAACCTGGGGTAATTCGTGTGGGATTCAAAAGTATCGATGTAGGTTAAAAATCTTGCTTCTCGTAAGTGCCGCATTGAAACGGGTTCACGGAAGCGAAAATTTCAATAACATCGTGGAACAGCATCCTGATCACCGTTCCCCCGCGCGAGGAAAACACCGAGCTCTGTTAAACACCTTCGAGGGGATTCGCGTGGTTTTTTCTGACCGGTCTTCCTTTCTTCTTTTCGACTGGCGCATGAGCATGGTTACGACAGGCAATTTGCATTAAGTTAATTGAACCCGCGCCAGGCTTCTCTTTTTACAAGACAATGCACTTACAGCGGTTTCTTGCGGCGCCGGTGGCCGCGAGCTGGTTGCACACAGTAAACGCCGCGCTGTCCTCCCATGCAGAAGCGTTAAGAGGGTTTTCCCAGGGAAAGAGAAACGCTCGTTGCAGATTATGAACTTGCCAGTACAAACGTCGCCACCTACAACGCGTCAGCAATTAGTTCTGGACTTGTTCTTTATGTTATTCTATGGTTCAGCAGGTACTTATCTAAATTGAGTCCCATACCCGCAGGCTGTTCGAAATGCTTCGAGTTTGTTCTCCTAACATACAAGGTGTCCCAGTATCGGTGGTACAACCGTGGAGAGGGTAATTCTTCATGAAAAAATAAGTTGCAAATATACAACAAATTTTTTCATTTGACCGCTCGATCTCGTGAAAATCGAATTCGAAAAATACTATCCAGCTATTAACCCTTTGCAGTCGGAGCTATTTTAAGTTGAAAATTAAACATTTTTTCGCGACTTAGAATAATTTTATATAATAATTTTTTCATAATACCTCATACGATGCTTAAATATATTGATTAGATATCAACATATTCAATAATGTAAACAATATTGTGAATAATGGCACAGCAATTTTTAGTGGTGACTCTGAATCACCCTTCGACTGCCAAGGGTTAGTAATATTAATCTACCTTTAGTCTCCAGTAGTTGGTTTCAGCCTCTAGAGTAGCGAAGAGTCAACATTCCTCTCGCACGTTCTAGTTGACAAAAATATTAATTTTACTCTAAATCCTAAATTAAATTTACTTTTGTCGCTACAACCATGAAGTCTGACGAGTACAAAGATATTGAACATCACAGAACATTTTTTGACACTGACATAAGGGCTGAACGGTCCACAAGGGTTGAACACCCTTGGGTCACCATCCCCAAAGAAATCTACGAAAAATCCGAACGGAAGCTTACCCTCGTTCGCGCTTAGAAGAAAAAACACTGGAAAAATAACGGAGCGTTGCCGACACCCTATTCGACATTGAAATGCGCGCTGCGTATTGGCGAAACCGTAAGTGCCGGTGACTACCCTTTAGTTATCATTATCGTTGATCGGGCAGCTCTCTAATCTCCGGCACATCCAGAACGAAAGAGAAAGGGAGAGTAGGGAGGGCGATCATCGACGGGCACCGTTAATTCATTTCACGAAGCAATTTAGATAATCCCTCGGAGGTTATGTTTGGCTTAATCAAGGGGCGGGATCTCTTGTCCATGAAATAGCGAAGGGGCTGCATATGCTCGTGACCCTGGCTGCATGGAACCACGCGTGTCAGACCCCTCTCCCAAAACCGTACCGATGCGTTTCCAACTTTTCAAGCTCGATGGGGCGTCGATACGGCAATCATATCATTATCGTTGATCGGGCAGCTCTCTAATCTCCGGCACATCCAGAACGAAAGAGAAAGGGAGAGTAGGGAGGGCGATCATCGACGGGCACCGTTAATTCATTTCACGAAGCAATTTAGATAATCCCTCGGAGGTTATGTTTGGCTTAATCAAGGGGCGGGATCTCTTGTCCATGAAATAGCGAAGGGGCTGCATATGCTCGTGACCCTGGCTGCATGGAACCACGCGTGTCAGACCCCTCTCCCAAAACCGTACCGATGCGTTTCCAACTTTTCAAGCTCGATGGGGCGTCGATACGGCAATCAACCACCCCCGTTTTCTACCCCCTTCGAGGTTACGTCTTATCTCGTGGTCCCGCGTCCTTGGGAAATCAAGCACAAAATAAATCCGGAACGTTCAGTGTGAAGAAATCATTATGTCCGTGAGTTAAATCGTCACGAAAATAAAAAGTCAGCTGTAACATAGTGTAATGAAGAAACATTATTCTTAACACTAAACCTACCGAGCCTTAAGATTAACTGGAACATGTTCCCTTATAAAAATGACAAGATTGATTTTGTTTAGACTTTGTGCGGCTCCTATTGGGTGTCTCAAAATTCCTTCAACATCCGGAAATGGGAGGTTCCCGAGATCATTTGAAGCAACGTTTTCCTTTCCAAAAATCGCGTCCGTGGCTTTGTTAAGGAGTTATTAACACTATGTTTACGGAACCCGTCAAGATGACGGATTCTAATATTCTTAATTTGCGATTACTAAGATTGCAAAGATGTTTCCCTGATTAATTATTTACCAAATTTATTTCTTCGTGTATATATTACTGGAAAAATGGCCAAAAATTTAGATAGACACATTTTTCTTATGTTTATAAAATAATGTGAAATAGTTATTTCTAGAGCTCCGTAAACCTAGTGTTAACGAAAAACACGTACCAATCAGAGCGCGGCCTAGATACGTGTTAGCACAGTCGGCCCGGCGCGTCAACTGTCAATTGGCCAACTGTCAATTGACCGTTTAACTCTTTAACAAAGCCGCGAAGCGAATTGTTGCAAAGGAAAATGTTGCTTCAAATGATGCCAGGAACTTCCTATTTCCGGATGTTGAAGGAATTTTGAGACATCCTGTACAATCATTTCTTATGAAGTCATTTTTATTGTTTCAATAATTGTAAAATAAAAAAATCTGGAACCGGTCATTTTGACCGGTGGTGGTAGGTTTGGTGTTAATAGAAATGGGAAAATATCTCCCATCGTACCGAAAAGTGCAACCATGCTTGTACTTAAGTATGATTGAAGTCTCTGACCGTTTAACTCTTTAACAAAGCCGCGAAGCGAATTGTTGCAAAGGAAAATGTTGCTTCAAATGATGCCAGGAACTTCCTATTTCCGGATGTTGAAGGAATTTTGAGACATCCTGTACAATCATTTCTTATGAAGTCATTTTTATTGTTTCAATAATTGTAAAATAAAAAAATCTGGAACCGGTCATTTTGACCGGTGGTGGTAGGTTTGGTGTTAATAGAAATGGGAAAATATCTCCCATCGGACCGAAAAGTGCAACCATGCTTGTACTTAAGTATGATTGAAGTCTCTGACCGTTTAACTCTTTAACAAAGCCGCGAAGCGAATTGTTGCAAAGGAAAATGTTGCTTCAAATGATGCCAGGAACTTCCTATTTCCGGATGATGAAGGAATTTTGAGAAATCCTGTACAATCATTTCTTATGAAGTCATTTTTATTATTTCAATAATTGTAAAATAAAAAAATCTGGAACCGGTCATTTCGACCGGTGGTGGTAGGTTTGGTGTTAATAGAAATGGGAAAATATCTCCCATCGTACCGAAAAGTGCAACCATGCTTGTACTTAAGTATGATTGAAGTCTCTGACCGTTTAACTCTTTAACAAAGCCGCGAAGCGAATTGTTGCAAAG